>CABFWO010000649.1:54196-116440 GCA_902155825.1 Timema genevievae | reverse complement strand
AGTGTGTGTGTGTGTGTGAGACTGAATATCAGTTTTTTCCAATCAAGTGTTTTGTGGGACAATATTAATTAGACCTTTGTAAACATGATTCAAATGAACATGATTAAAAATAGTGTTAAAAATATGCAATGCAACCATGTCAGGTGCGAATGTTGTGGTATAGCTGACTATAGCACGACTGAACTGTTTCAATTCTAGCTCATTTGGGCTTTCGACAAGTGGTTTTTCATCCCCCCCCAGCCCAAACCAATGAAGTTCCTTGAAATTTATCCTTCTCCTCTTGCTCCCTGGGGTTAGAATAGTTTAAAGTCACTTATTTGACAGTATAGATAATTTTTATTTCAAATACGACTAGATAAAAAAAACCTTCTAAAAACTATTTTTGATTGAGACGTCTACTTTAAACGAAAACAAGTTTAGAATATATTATAGCGTGTCTACTGAGCTGTCTAAGAATTCGGACACAAAGCAACTCCCACGGATGCACACACACTTCAGTGCCAAAATGAATGCCCTCCGGCATGAATCTGGTTAAAAAAACTCTTTTTTTAGAAACACAAGCGAACTTTCATGGGATTACGTCTTTGTTAATACTTTTTATTACCTTTCTAAACCTTATGTAGAACGTTAGAACATTTTGTATTTCTGTTTATTCCTACGAGCATAAATATAATTATTAGGGCAAGGATTTTGATGACCTCATCAATTTTATGGTTCGTCACATACAATGTTAATAAGTACATAAACTCTGTTCATGATCCCCTTGTTGTAAAAATGTATATTTTATAGGTCATTTTTGTAAGATTTTGTCAATTTGAAATTTAAGCTCATATTTTCTTGGTTTGCGTAATTTTTGAGTTATTTTTAGGAATTTTTAAGTCATTTTTAAACTTTTTCAAGTCATTTAAACGCATTCATATTGAATAAACTTTTTGTTTAATACTATGGTATGAATAAATACTAAACACAAATTTTTTCAACTTTCAGTTGTCTGAATAAAAGGATAAAGTAAGCGATGAACTTTGCATCCTATTTTCTTGTAAGGTTGCGTAATACACATTCCTGTTGAGACCGTACAATTAAGATGTAAAGGATTGCGTTGGGATGGGATAGCTATTACTTCTGAAGCTGATATTTGTAAATCATTACCATATTAATTTAGCAGAATTGCATTTTACATTTGTAAAGTGAGTGTTTGATTTAGTTGTGTGCATTTATTACGAGTTTTGGTTCATATGATTGGGTCATTTTTTGATAGTTTGAAATCATTTTTAGAATTTTTAGGTCATCAAAATCCGGCCCCTGTGCTATTATTTCGTCCATAGAGCCTTTATTACTAGGGGCTAGAATTATTCTAATTATTATAAAAGGTTAACGTCTATAAATTAATGCAAAGATTGGAACTTTATTCATCCAAATTGTAACACTTCTAAAATAAGTTTTAACTATATATATTTTAGACCTACGAGGTAAGTAAAGAGAAAAATATTCATCTCATTTAATATTGAACAGATTTAGAACATATTTATCCCCTCCTTATTTCTTAAAAATAACCATTCAATTTGGTTCTGCATTCTTTATGTTTGCTTAGCTCAAGAATACCAAAATATTTTGCTCTGTTATCTAACTGCCAAAATAGAAACTCCACTATTTTCTTGGAGTTATTTAAACATGAGTATAATTGAGTCATGTTGTATAGCTTACAAAAATGATGAAGTATAATTTTTCTTATCTTCCCTTTGAATAGGCTAAAGCCTCCTAAATAAAATGTCAAACATCAAATAATATGTCCAATAATTTCCCAAAATATAAATACAAACTTTGGTGTCCGCATTGTTTAAGACGTCACTCTCGCAATAGCCTAGACTACCAAATATGGAAAGATCAGGGCTCAATCCTGGTCAGGTGCTACAAGGATGGTTTTCATAAATGTGTTTTCCACTCTCTCTCCACGCAATTGCGGATACACTTTATTTAAATTCAAATTTCCATATCCCTAACACAGTAGTGTAATTAGTACATAGGCGTATAATCCAAACGGCTAGAGAAATATCTATATAAGAGGGGTGTGGGTGTCCATTTCTTCCTCTACCAGACTGTACCAGAACGCTGGAGGTCTCCATGCCACGTCTAATCATCGCAGTCCTCGGGCCACTAATAAAACCCTGTGAAGTGAGGCTCAAGTGCCGACACACTCACACACATACACACACACACGCAGTTGTCCACGAGTTTGCACGCATCTTTCACGCATCGCCAACAAGCTCTTTACTCATTCTTCACCTCTCTTCTTATTCTATTTTTTTCCCCTCTATCTTGGTTTTCTTCACTAAATAGTTAACCTAATATAAGAAGGTAGTTCTAAACATCCAAACCAGTTCAGTCGAAGCAGACCAACAAAAAAAGGTACACTCTGATGCACGTTTAGTTGAAACTACATTCGAGAAACTGTTGGGTTTTTTTGCTCCACGTTTAAGTAACAAACCGAGCTATAAGCATTTGATTTCAATAATGGGGTGAGGATGAAAAAGGTATAACTTAGAGGAAGTGGACCAGCATTTTCTTGGAGGACTTTGTTTCCTCGGAAAACCAGATTAGATGAGCTTAACGTTGATCTCCCCCCCCCCTTAGTATCGCGTCTTACTACCCGTCTGGATAATAGAAATACGTACTAATGAGCTAATTTGTTAGAGATGGAAAAGGTTGAATTTAGAGGAATTGTACCTGTATTTGCGTGGGAGGGTAGAAAACCATTTAGACTGACTGGGATTCTAACCCCAATCTTCCCGTCATCATAGTCCAATCTATTACGAAAGTGACGCCTTAGACCATGCGGCCACCAAAGTGGGTAGTCTTATCTTAATAGTTCATACGTCAATTCATGTGTTTTTTCCTTCGATGCTTTAAAAGGGGGTGTCAATTTTGATGGTATTATGGTAATAAATTGATTCATTTTGATCAATAATGGATACACTACATTTACTTTAAAAACACTCTAAATATTTGTTTTTCTTTAGCGATTCCACTTTAGTTTGGGAAGATAAAAATGTTTTAAGGGGGCCGCCTCATTTAGCGGGAAATTGTCGCGCAGATGTTCAGCTTTAGCGCAATACTTAAGTCTACGATGCCTTATTTAAAATTATGGCTCGGCCAAAATAGAATCAAAATATTTCAACGGGGCTCTTTTTCTTTAACAACCCTATGGTTTCAGTTTTATTAGTAAAAATCTTTTTTTTAATGTAACAATAGCTCATTTTCAATTAATTTAATTAATTTTTAAGCATATTTGCAAATTTATGAGAAGGTATTTTAACTCGTGTGACCTGACAGCGTATGATTCCTTACCACTGACTGAGGAAGCTGCCTTAGGGTGGGATGGAAGGGGGCGCGATAAAAGGACAGCGTGTTTGCAGTTTTTATGGCAAAACTTTTTTTTTGTATAAAATAAGTAAAATATTGCACCAGTATAAACACAGAGTTTAATTTTCTTCACATGGAGATATAAACATTTGTTGAATAGAATTCATGTGCATAGTGGTATTAGATGAGAAACATTTTAAAAGAAGAGAAAAAGTTGTCATTAAATTCCAGGACACGCTTGACAGTTATTCAAGAAATTGGGAGGTAGCCATGTTAATAAAATTATATTATAGGTTTGCACTTGAGCAATATTTGATTTATTTTGGCCAAAAAAAGTTTAGCTATAAAAACTTTAAAAACACTGGCTTTTTCTCTCATCCCCACCATCCCACCTAAAGGTTAAGTTTTAAAATGTTTCAAATAAATTCTTAGTAGCACTTTGATTTATATTATTGTTGTAGATTATTTAAGATTCCAGTTAAATCTAACTATGTTCAAAAACATAATTTCGCACTTTTCTTGTATTCAAGGAGTGGGGTAAGAGACAGACAGGTCATGTGACAAGGAAGGTTGACCGCACGGATAGTGTGACTGACTTGGACGTGAGAGTCTGGGGTTCAATAAAAATCATGTGCACTCGGTAAAGTTGGAAAGAGTGAAATGGGGGGAGGGACGGAGATCTTTTTTAACCTCCCTCTAAGAGAATTTTGGTACATTTTATTTAACTTTAAATTCTCTTCTCATCCGTATCGGTGGCTACGTGGTCTAGCGCGTCACTCTCATGTCAGATTATATTGCCGGTGAAGAGTACACCGGGGTTAGGATCCCGGTCTGGTGTAATCAAGACTTTTTTTCCTTAATAATTTCCCACTCTTTCCCCAAGGAAACGTGGGTACATCTCCTCTAAAATTGTACCCTCCCTATCCTCATTATTAGCTAAATAAATTAACTGGCTACAATATTTAATTACCATGCCAAATGATACTTTTCTTTAAACATTTAAACATGTTAACCATTTTATTTTATTTAAATTAAAAATTGACACTTGGCCACAGGAATCAATCTCGGGACCACGTGTTCAGATGTCATTTTTAAAATTAAAGAAAAATTATATTTAGACGGGACTATGAATATAAAAAAAACAGTTGGCTGTTTATTCCATAGTTATTATAATTTTATAGAAATACACAGAAAGTCGGAAAAGTTAAATTTTTCAAAATTAAAAAAAAATAAAAGCTTCGCAAAAAGAATAATAAATAGTGGCTCACAATACTTCAGATGATTGTGTTTAGTTATTACATCCAACAAAGGGTTATTAATTACTTAATTCCAGGGTAAAGGATGAAAATGGTGGTTTAAAAGAACTGTAGGCCTACTTTAGTAAGGAGATGGTGTAGAGTTGCAAATTTATTAAACCCTTAAAACCAGGTTCAGTTGTCAAATGGTCTAAGACGTCACTCTCGTATTAGACTGGTGTACTGGTGATGGGGAGGTCTGTGTTCGAATCCCAGTAGGTTCTACTGAGCGTGGTTTTCGCTAAATTGTTTCTCCCTCTCTTTCCAAGCAAATGCAGATAGTTTAGCTCTAAAATGTTTCCTTCCTCATCCTTACCCCATTAACAGTAATAATTATCGTACATGCATATAACCAGAGCAGGTAGTAGGAGGCAAGGAAAAGGGAGTTTTTTAAGTTGATAGTCTATTTATTATTGCTCAAAATATGGAAAACTTACAATCTCTAATGGATAATAACGCTTAAAATAATAATTTTACTGCTAAGATAAATGCACACGTTTTTAAAATAAAAAACCTTTTTTATAGAAAAAATATGCAGATTTTTACCTTTTCAGATACGTTTTATTGTATTTTTTTAGTGTGTTAGGCATCAGTACCTCATTTTTTAAAGGTGGTGGTGAGATGGGTAGCTTAGATTAAGTGCACCAGAATTAGCGTGGAGAGTGGATGGGAAGACCGTAATTGTAGATCGAATGTGGCAAGCTACTTACAATGCACTAGACCTAGTTTCGAGCCTTGACCTCGAATGACAGGCAATCTCAACTATCTCGAGATAAAAGCTTTAGACCACATGACCTACGAGTGCGTGTTTTTTTTAAAGTTTTTTTTACATCCATTACTATTTCCAGCCTGTGGTCGGTTTTTTCAAGCCATATATTTTCCACTACTGGCTTGCTAGGCCTGTCGTAACTTCAAATGCCTTATAAACTAACCTAAGACTAGGACAAGCACAACATCCAGTCCCCAGCCATTAATTCATCAATATTAAAATTTCACCAACTATAAATTTCTCGGCCATGCCGGGAATCAAACCCTAGACCTTTACCTCTATAGACAGACACGCCACCGACCGAACTAAGGTATCGGATCTTTTTTTTTAAAGTAATAATTCGTTTAAAAATGACTTATTTATCGATCACAAAAGGCTTGTAAGGGAGAAGAGTTCTAAAACGACCGAAAAGTCAACACCTCAAGTCATTTCACACTATAATAACAAAAATGACAGAGCTTGTCTTCGATTCCCATTATGTTATTATAATATAATGTTTTGTTTTGACTATGTATATACTATGTAACGTTTTAAACAATAGAGGAACGCGACCCACCTCTAGAATCAAATCAAGCCGCGCGAGCAATAACCATGCCTTAGGTTCCTAATCTTCTCGGCCGCCGTCATAAAACAATTCCAGAGTCGGTCCGAGAAGTGTGTAAAGTGTTGGCATCATGATGAGGTAGGTAATTCCAGTGCCCCGGTTGACAGTAATAGGCCCCAAATGAAACAGATCGGACAGGCCGATTAGTCGTTCCAATAATAAAGACCCGCTTTCTAGTCCAGCCATGGCCAGTGGTAAGTGGGGAGAAAACCTATAGTCCCATTTTTTTATAGATAGGACCTTAACAGACACCTTACAAAAGTATTTATATATAAGTTATACGTATAATAATTTTAACGTGTAGTTTTGAATCGGCTGACTACATCAGCATACGACTTGTCAACTAAAATTTAGAACAGGCACAACATCCAGCACCCCGGTCGTAAATTCATCACTGTGAAAGGGGAAACCCATATTTCGACTAAGTTTTTTTTTTTGCAATGCCGAGAATCGAACCTAGCTTGATAGGAAGATAAACTGTACCGACTAAAATAAGGTGTTAGACCTAGAAAAGCTACTAGAACTACTTACACGTATTCATACGTCATGTCATGTTAACTGCAGTTGTCACTTTAAATTTTAGCTATATATTATCAATACCTATAGCCCTTTTCAGTGGCCAAACGGTATAAGACGTCACTCTCGTGTTAAAATGGCCTGCTGATGACGTGGAGACCGGGGTTCAAATCCAGGTTGGGTCTAATGAAGGTGGTTTTCCAAAATGGTTTCCAGCTCTCCCTCTAAGCAATTTCGGGTACATTTCCTTTAATATAACCCTCTTAATCCCTAAAACCACGAGCGTAATTAGTACATAAGCGTATAACCTGAACGAACGGGTAGTAAGACGCGATGTTAAAAAAATCAATACCTATAAAATAACACTAATAATATAGTAAAATGTTATTGATGCTGACCTAAAATAAACATTATGTTTTATTAAAGGTCCTTCTTATGAAAATTAAACTATACATATCCATGTAGCCTAAAGTTCAGGCGCAGTCTTGATAATTCCAAATAGATTCCTCGAGGAGAGATAAAAAACTAATCCTGATCACAGATGTGATAAAATAACTTATTTTAGAAGGTGTTTTGTAGGTAGGATGGTTTTTTATCCTGCTCCATATTTCAATATCTAACAGGCCTATCCGCACATTTACACTGATATGTTAGGGATGATGTATGTGGAATTTAAAGAAAAGATAACCGTATTTGCATAAGCAGACAATGGAAAACCATTTAAGAAAAAAAAAAGCTACAGTTCACCCAACCACAATTCGAACCTTGAACTCCCCAACGCCGATAAACCAAACAATACGAGACTGATCACCGCGTCTTAATACATGTTCAATGTATCGACATTTAATTAGTTTAATGGGCTAGAAATGATGAGGTAAGTATTTAATGGTAATGTAGCCATTTTTGTGTGGAGTAAAGGCCAGTTAGGAAAAAAAACCTTCCAGTACACCTAATCGGGATTTGAACCCCAACCCTCCATTACAAGTAACTCAAACTAGATGAGTCCAGACATTTAGTTGAAAAATTATATCTGGACACAGGAATCAAACCCTGTTCATTTATCCCTTTTAACTAAATTAAAATGATTACATATCCCATCCAAACATTTATTTGCAAGACTACATGAGTACTTAGAGATTAAAATTCTCTAGCACAAATATTTGTTCCTGGAAAATGTTCCACAGAGGCTGATTACGGGACTTCTTAGTTGATGGACGAGTTGGGTTCGTGGGGGTGGTACCTAAGACTTATTAAATACTCACATAAAGCCATCAAATAGTGGGTTTTTTCATCGCCGCGTCTTATTGCCTGTTCAGGCTATACATATAGGCCTACATGATAATTAATCTAATGGTGTAGGGATGAGGAAGGAAGTATTTTAGAGGTATTTTACACGCATTTGTATGGAAGGAGAGTGGGTAACCATCTACGAATAATTCTTGTTAATAACAAGGTTCGCAAGCAATCAATACCCGCAGGTACTAATAGTAATCCAGTCGGTTATTAGTGTAAAGTAAACACACAAAACACGAGAACAAAAATAAAGTAGAAAAACCACAACGCAATATATAAAACATGATGCAACTATAACAACGTTGCCAGACAGTGCTACCAATTGGTACAGCTAGAATTTACCTTAGTGTCCAATAAAAACCACCCTCGGTAGACCTGACTGGGATTCGAAACCCGATCTCCCTGTCATCATCAGGTCAGTCTAACACGAGAGTGATACTGACGTCATAAGCCATTTGGCCACTGAAGTGGGTAAAAGTGTGTTGGGGATCGATTAGGAGGGGGGTTAGGGGACTAAAGGTGGACAAAGTTTGCTACCAAATACAAAATTCAAATAAATAATGGCGAACATTTCTTGGTGAAATTTTCAGATCATTGAATCCCAAGGAAAGGGGATGTGTTCGTAAAATTTTTGATTATAAGATTGAAGTATTAACACAACTGGTCAACATCAGACCCGACATTAGTGACACTTTCAACCACCGAGCGCTGCAGTCAATAGGATTTCGAGAGACCCACTTCAGTGGTCGAACAGTTTAAGGCGTCACGTTCGGGTTATACTGACCTCATGATGATGGGGAGATCAGCGTTCGAATCCTGGTCGGATTTACTGGAGGTAACTTTTCCTAAAATGGTTTCCCACTCTGTTTCACCGCATATTAGGGTAGATTACTTCTAAAACATTTCATTCTTCATCCCTACCCCATTATAGTGAACTTATAATTACTATAAGGATAAAGCCTGAACAGGTACACTCAGTATCATTGCTGAGGGAACTACAGGTATTATGGTGAAAAGCTTTATCTTCTCTCTCTCTCTCTCGGTCAACTGTTGCCAAATCTCCTCGCTTTCAGTTATGTTTGAAGGTGGTTTGCTGGTTTAAAAAGGGCTACTGGCAGCCTAGACTAACCAGCATTGCGAAACTTGTCTTACATTTGAGGGGAAATTGACCGTACGAGAACGATAGAATGACAACGCTATTTCCCAATAGTAACCATGCAGTTCCCTCAGCGATGATATCCAATGCAGTAAGACACGGTGATAAAAAAAATAAAAAAATAGTGTTAGTAGATAACTGGAATCACTATTATTGCTTTATTAGAATTTATTGGATAATGTTTCTGACGCTAGCATATTTAGGAGAAATTAAGCTTGGGCTATTTTGATTGCATTTATTCTGTTTGAATAGCTAAAAAAAAATCGGAAAAAAATTGTTGAGAATTTAACCAAAATGGAAAACTTTCTGGGAAAAAAAAGGGGGCAAATGTTCAGGTAAATTTTCCATGACAGAAAATTTCCATTCAACATTTCTATATGTGAGCCTGAGCCCTAGAGTGTCTTCCAATGATTGTTTTGTCTCCAATGAAAGTGGATACGACTTTGCTCGGCCCGTTTCAACGCCCTTTAGGGAAACCGAACAGAACGGACTTCAAAACATGATATATTCCCATCCCTTCTTTCTAGTCCCTCTCAAGTCTTGTCTCGTAAGAGACTGAGGTTTGTTACTGTTGGATAGACAGTTTAAAAATAATACCATTGGGCCAGGGAGACAGACAAATGTTTACCCTGAGGAGAAGTTAAATTTGTTTTATATAAATAGAAGGTAGCAAAATGTTCTCAAAGGAACAATTTACAATATTTTAAAAGAAGGAATCACCTGTGAAGGAAATAATAGGTCAATTATCACTCAAGTCGCGTAAAAACTTTTATTTTTTTTGAAGAATTTCTATTTTAATTCGTCTGCTCCACTGTTAAAAGGGTCTATTTGTGGTTTTTCATATTTAGCCGCGTATGACGGGATTTTAAGGGTTGGTTTCACTTAACCTAACCAATATTTGCCTAGAGATTTAGGGGGAGGGGATTATATAGTTATGAGGATGGTTTAGCATGATGAGTGATGTGTTTCATACAAGCCGGTGGTCACACAGACACATGATAGCGTCAAGCTTCGACATAAAATTTAATATATTTATAATCCTTAAGTCAAGAACCTACAGACGATACAATCTGTATTACTACAGGTCGTAATATCAGATGCACTGTAAATTGAAGAGACAGATCGTAGAGCGTTTTGTATACTCCATTCACGGTAGGAATTACTCTCTGAAAGGTCTTTTTTCCTACCAAAATCCTACTATATAATAGCTTTCTGGTAGGGAAAAAGGGCTTTCAGAAAACAAGTCCTACGATGAACAGAATGTATACAGACGTGTAAACATTCCAAAGAGATTAGTAGTACAACTATTAAGTATATTGCTCGCGATGGCACTAACTGTTTCAAGAAAGGAAATATCTGCTCTAGTAGTCTCTTTGTTTTCAGTAGATAATACTAATAATAACGAGAAAAAGAAAAAAAAAACAGTTGTACAAAAAATTGTTACTGCAAAGACATATTTATTCACATATGAATTTGCTTCACGAACTACGTACCAATGAACCAATAGATTTTAAAAATTACTTATGAATGGATGACGATTCATCCAACACATTATTAGAACTACTATGGCCAGTAATTACGAAACAAAATACAGTTATGAGAGATGCAATTAATGCCGAAGAAATACTCTGATATATTTGGCTACTGGAGATTCATATGAAGACCTTAAATTCAATACAGCTATATCGCCTCAGTCCATAGGTCAAATCGTTCCTTAAACCTGTCTAGCTATTTATGAAGCACTAAAAGAAGAATATTTCAAGTTAGGTAACTAAAAAGTTTGAAAGTATATTTGTTTTTATGATTTTCCATTAGAAAACTTAAATAACATTTTGTAAAAATACTTACGAAGAGATAATAAATCAAATTAGGTACTTATTTTTATGCATTTGCACAAAACCAAAATAATATAGAAAAAACATAAAAAAGAGTCATAATATGTAAATAAATATTCTCATTCATCTAATTCATTGGGTTGGTAATCATTAAAATAGTTTTTGATATCTGGAATATTAAAATCTTCGTTAAATGTATGTGTTTGGACCTGAAGTGGGTGGTAGGTGTATTCCTGCGGTTGTTATAGTGTAACTTTGCGAATGTTGGGCTCTATGTGGACGGAAGTTTTCATTGTTTAATTGTGACGCAGAGTACGCTGGAAATTGTAAGAGGGAAGAACTATTAATATCTTTTTGAATGGATGGCTTATTCCAATTTACACTGGAATCTTCTGCGAGTTTTCTCATCTCCGCATAAAACATCACATCGGATATTAATTTTTCGGCAATAATTCTTTGACGTTCATCTACTCCTTTTAATTGGTAGAATATTCGTTTTCTGGCAATTGCATACTCATCTTCATCATTTTTACTAATCAGGGCTTCATGCGACAAATCCAGTAAATACATTGTCTTCTGTTCAAATGCACTACTGGCTTTTTTAGTAACAGTTCTCTCTCGAGAATTGGCAGTAGTAATGCAGGATGAAGATCTACTAGATAGTGGTGTTGAGGCAGTCGTATCCTCTACAGAAATTGTCTGACTCTACAAATCATCAAGAGAGTTTGAAGGTGTCGGTGGTGCTAACTCTTTCATTATCACTACCATCCTCAGCATCCATCTAAAGAGATAAAATTACAAAATATATATTTATACACATATTTCTACTCGTACTTAACAGAATATTATGTATATATTTCAGGTTCCATCAAGCGAACAAGAATGGCAACAAAAATATGTGGCAAAAATATGTGGAAATTTGACAACTGTATGGAAACAATGGAAGGAAAGCATATCCTTATTTTTTTTAAACACCAAAAAGTGGCTCATTTTATTATAAATATAAAGGCACCTTTAGCATTGTGCTGTTTGCAATAGTCAATGCAAATTATGAGTTTTTGTGTGTTCACACGGGTACCAATGTACGGGTATCAGTTGGAGGAATATGTAGCCAAACAGGAATTTACTATCTTTGAAGGCTAATAAGCAAAATATACCGAAATAAACTGAACTTCCTAATACAATGGCTTAGTGCCTTACGTTTTTATTGGCGATGAAGCATTTCCTCTAATGGAGAATTTATTTAAGCCATATCCCCAGAGAGGAATAACTCACAAAGAACAAATTTGCAACTATCGCCTTTGCATAGCTCGTCGAGTTTTTGAAAACGTGTTTGGTATCCTGGCATCACGATTTAGAGTTTTCTTACAACCTATTGCTACAAGTGTTGAAACAGTTGATGCCATTGTTCTTGCATGCTGTGCACTCCATATTCTTACGAAGAATATCGAAAAAAAGTTATATAATAGAAGCGTTAGTAGATTTTGAAGACATCAATAATGGTGTTGTTGTGACGGGAGAATGGAGACAGATTACTAATTTAATAAATCTGGAGAGGACTGCAGCAAAAAACGCATGAAATTCCACAAAAGAAATGAGAGATTCCTATAAAAAAAATATTCTAATACTATTGGAAAAACTACATTTCAAGAAAAAATTATTTGTTAGGTAACGTAATAATTGTATTTATATCAATAATTGAATACTGAGTTGCACGTTTTAAAAAGTATTCTAAAATAAACTAAGCTAGAATCTACTTACTGTGTTATTATTCTCCGATACATAATCTTCACCTTTGTCAGTCTTTTCTACCGCATTCTGATTGTGCTGTGAACAGCAGCAAATCGTAGTAGCAGAGCGTTGGTTCATATAAATCATCTGTTCCCGTGCCTGTACCTTTGGAATCTTGTACCTTGAAAAAAATTGTGAAAATATTTTCAAAACTCCATTTAATAAATCTTTGCCCGATTAATAATTTTAATAATAATAACTCACCTTCAATTCTCTTCTGAATGCCGTTCTCATATTATTAATTTTCTTTTTCAAAAGCTCCAAAGTTGCTCTAGGGTTAATTTATTTTAATTTTCCTAAAAGAATTTCGTAATTTGCTTTACGTTTGTGTTTGTTGGAATACTCATTAGATTTCACATTCCATAAACGAGAATGTTCACTTTACATTTCTATAAACTCCGTCCAAAATGTTATATTGCAGTCCATTTTTAATAAGACAGAAAAATCTCAACACAATTCACTATAAGCTTGTTTCTAAACTAACAAAATCGTATCAAAGAGTCGCCAAACTTGTATATCCAACCAAGTTGTACTACAGATTTTTAAGCATGCTATACTTCCGTACTATACAATCGTCGCGTCGTACGATCGATTAAATACAACGCCACACAGCATTGTAGTACTACAGATTGTATCGTGTGTGGGGGCTTTAACACATTAGCGTAACTATTATATATGCGTACGGCCCTTACGGATAGGATTCGCGCTAAAAAAAATCAGCAAATTTTATTAACACAATCAACATTTCCATATTTTTATTTTTTTGTGTGTTTTAGACAAAATAACGATATCCTTAATTTAATGAAGTTTTACAAGAATAAAAAACAAGATACACTAAGAAAATTGTGACCATTTCCTAACAGGCCTAGGACGTCTTCATTTCGATATTCATTCATTTGTCCACTGTGTTTGGTTTTCCATAGCTGTCCGTAATACACCCCTCAAATGGGAGTGCGGGGAACGTGAGAAAAGGCCAATGTGTTAGTTGTTTGGATAGCAAAACATTTTTTGGTCAAAGGAAATCAAATAGTGCTTCAATTGAAACATAATAGTGTTTTCTTCACCTGGTGATATCAACAGTTGTTGAATATCTGTCAAGGGTGTCCTGGAATTTAGTGACAACTTTTTATCTTAGTTTAAAAAGTTTCTCATCTAATGCCGCTATGTTCATGACAGATATTCAACATGTGAAGAAAATTAAACTCTAGGTTTCTACTGAAATAATATTTTATTTATATTTGCCAAAAAGAGGTTTTGCTATAAAAACTGCAAAAAACACTATGGTACTATTTCTATAGTTCCCTACACTCCCATATTAAAGTAGTTTTAGTAGCTCTTGTTACTGTCACATACAGTCCTTCCCGCCAAAATACTATTATAATATACTAGTAAATTGAGGTTTATGTACAGTACATGAATAATCTAATAACTACAAATCATAGTACGTGTTCTTTGAATTCAATGTTTTACTTACTAAGTTCTTGACCATAAATTAATATTTTTTTCATGCGATACTTTTATATAGTCTGAGGATTGTTTAAAATGGTACATTAATTATGTTTTTCATTTTTCAGGTAAGTGTATCTCCAAGTCACTGGTTTGAGTTTACGTTTTCTGCTTTGGCCATGTGGGTTCCACTATGTAAGTAGTCAGGACACAATTTCTTTGGATCATTATTAAGTATAATCATTTTGCCATAATTACTTCTAGTAAACTAATGTAAATAGTTCTAAGAGAGCATTAGTTTACTTGGATGACAGCTCAAAAAGTTACTAAAAATAGTCCCTAATATAGCCCTACGCCAACAGCTGACATCTGTAATTAAAACATATGGTAATGTATGAATGTGATAGTTAACCAATATTATTTATATTATATATTTGAGGTCAAGCACAAAGCTTATTTATCGTTTTATTCCACTTAAGAAAATTATTATTCACAGCACTTTCAAAAAAGGTCTAACGAATATAACTTTAAAATGGCGACCGGCGAATTTAAACCATGTGATTGAACATGATGGAAACCAGTTATTTACAATGATGCACCCACGCAGTGGATAAAAGTATTTTATCTAGTTAAATATTTTGAAATAAGATAAAATAATTTATTAGATATAAAAAAAGACACGTATTTTCTCTTTTCCAAGTAAATACGATGCCTGTATTAAAAGGTATTAACGTATGCACTATATTACACATAATCGACAACATTCCAAAAAGAAGAAGTACTTTTAATTATGTATAAAATATTGTTTAGTATTGGGTGAAAAGAAATAATTAAAAGTAATGAAACAGTGTGAGAAAACTTAAGTTTACGTTATTTTAAATTTAAAATGCAACCTTTAATTAAAAACTTATCATTTACAATAAAACCGTGATCTTTTACAAGTGTTGGCAAACCAAAACCTAAACATATGATTTTTGAACTGTCATCCAGGTAAAACGCTATCATTAACAGACTTTAATATATATACCGTTAGTAAAATGACATATATATATTGAAATTATTTCAACTGTACAAATAGCCTTTTTTTTGTTTGAAAAATAAAAATTTGTGTGCTAAGCTCAAGACAACTCAGTTTAATCACGGCCCCCAAAATGCTATTTGTTTTTCAATTTGAAAATAATTTACTTATGTTAAAGAACGGGTTAATGTAAATTATAACTATTTTCAAAATAAAATTAGGATATTTATGTAAAAAGTAACGTTTTGTAATATTTCTGTCTACAAATATTTGTTATTTTGTCCTAAGAAAGCACAATTATACCAGTTAAATTAGAATTAAAATAAAATGATCAATCTGACGGACAAAAATGTCAACATTATTTTATATAACTTTGAAAATGTTATATAAACTGTGAAAGTATTTTTTGTTGGAATGTATTTAGATTAAACTTGAGCTAGGTTTCTAACCTTTTGCTTTAATCTCAAAATTACAAATTTTCTTGTAAAGCATCGTTGATTTTTTAAAAAAGATTTACACTTTTTAGCTGGTAATAAACTCGCTGTTAATTTTTGTCTACATTTTGTTGAAAACTACATTTAAAAAATATTAATCATGTTTTTAAATAATGTTGTACCGGTATTTCTAAACGTCTGAAAAGCGTCTTAGTGCTTTATATATTATAAGCCTTAACTGAATATATTTTTGATAGTATCCAATTTGTCTGTGTCTTATAAAGCTCTTTTTTTAATTATTTATATTTTGTTTTGGTTGGTTAACGTACACCTTCTGAACCAGCCAATTATACCATCATAAAACTTACATACCGATTAATTCCAATCAACTAATTACACTAGTGGTTTAAGGATTAGGAAGGATTAATTTAGAGGAAGTATACCCGCATATGTGAGGAGTGAGAGTAGAAATTTTTTTATTAAAATATCTCAGTGCACCCAACTGGGATCAAACCCCAATATCCCCGTCTTCAACAATCTAGTCCAACACGAGAGCAGCACGTTAGACCACTGAAGTGGGTCTTAACCAATGATACAATGTTTCGGTCATGTCGGTGAATCGAGCCCCTAGACTTTTATTAAGTGGACTTAAGTTACTGATACAAAGTGTTGGACTTAGGAGTTCTCTTGTTAGATGAACACAGAACATATAGCATTCAGAACAGTCTAATAGTTTAATGAGGCGCCAAAATGGGGCCTGTGATTATAGGTGCGTTTATTCCGTGCCCCGCCCATCTCAAACTCTGTGACTGGAATAGAACAAGATAAAGACCGACCGGCCGGTGAGTTCTAAATACTTGTCCAAAGGCCGTGAATTAGTTGAGATGCTAAATCTCTCTACCAATTTGGCCCACTGAGGCTTGAGAAAGCTGTGATCTACGAGGACAGCTTCGATGGACCATGTCCCTTTCGTCACGAAATTTATTCAGTTCATGTCACACACCAATAAAATACAAGTTGACCAAAAAAAAAGTTTTTTAGCACCACATCTTACTAACCGTTCAGGTTATACGTTTATTCCCTAATTACGATAATGATTTGAGAGATTAGGAAGGTTACATTTACCAAAGTGTACCTGCATTCGAGTGAAGGTAGAATGAAAATTTTTTTGGATAACCACCCTCAGTACATCAGACCTAGTTTCGAACCCCGATCTCTCTGTCATTGGCAGTAAAGTATATTGTTAAAGTGACAGCTTAGACCATGTGACCACCGGAGGGGGTTGTGATTTAAGTTAATGTTCTACGTTTGAATTTGGGGCTAGAAAAACCTTTTAAAATAATAATTTTATGTTGAAAATAGTCAACAAATACCTTGACAATATTTTTTTCATTTCAATGTTCTTATTTTTCTAACACCACGTCTTACTAACCATTCGGGTTATATACCTATGTACTAATTACGCGAATAGGTTAATGATTAGAGGTAGGTTGAATTTAGAGGAAGTCTACCCGCATTTGCGAGAGAGAGTGGAAAACTATTTAGGGAAAAACCTTACTACATCGGTCCGGGATCGAACCACAATCTTGCCATCATCGTCAGTCTAGTCTATTATAGAGTGACGTCGTAGACCATGCGGCCACCAAAGCGTGTTATTTCGGTTCTAGCCTGTCCAGTTCTCCTCCTGTTATTGAAAGTATTTGTACAACAATATTGATGCCACTGCGTGAATTGCGAACCCGAAGATTATAAAGTGCGTGAAATGAGCGCTTCAGACAGTTCCAGTCACGCCCAAAACAGACGCGTTGTTTACTACCGGCAGTCACGCCTCGTCTTACACCTGGAATCTATTCTCGTTTTATTTGAGCCAGGTATTTAACGTGCACTTTCTAAACACAATATTGTATATCATTCCGTGAAAGACACGTGGTCCAAAGAATCAGACTTGTAATTGACTGAATCACTAGATACGGAGAGATTGAAGTTTGAACTCGACCGGGTGCACTGGGGTAACTAAAAAAAAAAACCTCAGACTTATGTAACACAATCTTCAGGTGGGACGAAAGGAGACACATAAAAAAAGCCAGTGTTTTCGCAGTTTTCAAAGATTTTTTTTCCGCCAAAATAAATCAAATGTAGAAACAGAGTTTAATTTCCTGCGCATATTCATATCAACAGTTCTTAAAAATTTGTCATGACCATATTAACAATTGATTAAAAACTTAGGGTGACCTGGCGGTCTAGGGGTAAGGTGTCAGACTTTCGTGCTGGGGTCCGGGATTCAATCCTTGGTCCCGGCACAGATTTATCTGATTGCCGAAACCCTTCCTTCACCTCTTCCAAGACGTGTATTAATCATAGCATGTAAATGTGTGGAATGCCAGGCCTCCACCGTGGTTCGGATCCCACGTTAGACTGTAGGTCCTCCATTTCATCTAACAATCACCCTACCATTACACATTAGCGTAAGTGCGTATAACCCAAATGGGTAGTAAGACGCGGTGATGATGATGATAATAATAATAATAATAATAATAATAATAATTGAAAACTTTGTATATGAAGAGTAAAAAATTCTCATCAAATTTCGTGAAATTCTTGACAGATGATGTCCTCCGAACAGTCCAGATTGCGAACATGAAGCTTGAAACAACACAAAATATTTACACCTCAACTACTACTGTTTATTTTCATAACTGACTTTATTTGACGGTTTTGTTAATACGGTAGCTCTTGGTTGAATACCTGAAATATTGGCGTGTGGCTGTCCTCGCGGGCCCGCTTCTTTGCTCGGTAGACAGCTCTCTTCACGTCCAGGCTGACTTCATCTGGTACACACTTGTGGTCGGCAACTCTGGCTCCCAAGTTTACCTCCGCACTTGGTGGATATCTCTCCTTCAGACAAAGCTACGTCACTACACCCTCTTTATTTTCACGGAACGATACGAGTGTCCAATACACAGAGAACTTGGTTTACCTTTCTTCATCTCGATTAACTCCATCTGACTGATATAGCAGGAACATTAAAACTAAAAAGAACTACACCAAATGACGAGAATGAGCAGAATCATAGATAATGTATAGTATAGATCGGTATCTTTCATGTATCGAGACTCAACAGTTTACAGCGCTTGCACTAGCGGTGGTTGTGCGAAGTACTAAATGCCCTATTCAAATATAAATGTAGTGCAAAACATATCTTCAAGTGCTAGTATTATTTTGTTGTGAAAATAAGAACTGAAAGAGTCAATTTTTGTCGACAAGACCCAAAATTTTTTATAAACTACATATACTTCACACTATTGCACTTGAACAAGTAGTAAGACGCGGTGTTACAAAAAAATAACATTTTTTAGTAAATTAGTCACATCAATACAATGTTATTCTTTTTTTGTGATTGTGTTATAATTTATTTAATCATTTTCTTAAAATTGTTATTTGAAGTTTAGGTCTTTATAATTATATTCGAGACACTCTTTTGAGATTTTTACGAATCTCGAATCTCTCAAATACTATAGGATTCGAGGGATTGTAGATTCCTGAGTCCCATCTATAATTTAAACCCCCCCTTTTTTTATTAACTATAATATTTCATCCATAAGCCATTTTTCCACCGAGTCCCAATACCCCGAGGTGCCCAACTCGAGGGGAGGAACAAGTCCCTCCATAATAAAGTCATTCTGACGCAATTTGAGACCAAGTGAAACATTTTCATTCAAGGATGCACGGTGTAGAACTATATTATAGAGGTGCGTACGAAATGAACCGGTAATCATAAATAAAATGATGCGTGAATATCTTTTTGTTCTTTATACATTTTTTTTTCCTTGGGCAATCTGTTGAATATGCGTGAAAACATTGGTTATTTTTTTTTTTTCTTCGAAGGGGGCGTGAATTTCCAACGTCTCCGTGGTATAGCCGGATAGGTGTTTGGTATTCGTAGCTTGATAACTGGTATTAGATATACACACTTCATTTATCTTTAGTTGTTCATGAGGATAAACAATTTTCTTATAAAAACATGTTGTTTTCAATTTTATTGTATTGAAGTATTGTGATACTGAAAATAATCTAATTTGAGAATTTGATGGCTGTTGATGTTTAATGACCCCCTGAACCAGGGGGGTGGCCAGAATCTTCGTGAGGGTGGGGGTGGAGTGGGGGTGGGGGGGTACGCTCTTACGAGACTAAGCCAGGAGGTTCCCCCTCAGGAAATTCTTATGGAAATCCTTCAAAATTTTGTATTAAATTTGAGAGTAATTTAAAAATTAATTAGAAAATTTGAAGAAAATAAACGCATACAAGTTGACCATTTATTTTATGTTTTTTGTTAGCTAAATTATGCGTTAAAAATGTTAATCAATTATTGACAGTGATTGACACAACTAGTAGTGACTATCACATACATTTAATTGGTTTAATATTTAAATTAATATTGTTAATACTAACTAGAAAATATCTTAAGGGAGCGTCCCCACCTTGAACCTTAAAAAAGTGGTTTTCACGATGCCATCCATCTGTTTGTATCTCACCCTTTTACTTATCAATCTAAAACTCGGGATTTAGGGTCGGTACAAGGTTCCCCAGATTTATATATATATTAGGAATTAGCTATCCAACCTTAAAAATGAAGGTTATTAAGGGCGAAAAGAGAAAAATCGATGCTCTCAACAATTTTGATTCAAATTTGTATCTTGACACTGTTTAACACTATTAACAAAATGGTGAATGTCATTTTTTCAGAAAAATGACTTAGAGGGTACTTTACATAAGCGGACATCTCCAAATATGATCATAACTATTTGAGATAAGAAATAATGTACCATTACAAAGTTGATTCACTTTCAAAAATAGAAAACTTTTATTTGAAATATATTTTTGTAAAATTAATAGTTTACAAGCTATAAGCAAATATATATTTTTAAATAGAGGTTTGAGAAATGAAGTTTTTTGTCAGTGTATTTTAGTACATTTTCAGGCTATACGCTGTATGATAATTACTCTGATGGTGTAGGAAAGAGTACGAAAGCATTTTAGAGATAATCTACCAGCATTTGCTTAGAAGGAGATTGGGAAACCATTTAGTAAGCACTACCCTCAGTATATCCGACCGGGACTCTAATCCCGGTCTCCCCGTATTCTGTAGGCCAGTCTAACAGGAGAGTGAGCCCTTAGACCATTCTGCCCCTAAGGTGGGTGAGTTTTAACTTTTTAATTTAAAAGGTACATATTAAAGTACAATTTATAGGAAGTGCACACGAATTAGCAAGGAGAATATACCTGGCCAGGATTCGAACTCCGATTCTCCCGGTAAGGATGAATAGATAAAATGTGAGTCTACCATCCTAGATCACGTCGCCAATGGTGAGACTGTGTATGAATGTCCTAAAAATGATACATAATTCGACGTGTGAAAACTTATTTAGTGTAGAATAGAAACGTTAACCTTCTATAAAAGACGTAGGTCTAGGCTACTAACCAAACTTATAATAAAATCACACTTTACTTTACACCTGCGATAAAGTTAATCACACGTTTTATTTTGTTATTATTATTGAACCGACTAAAAGCTGTTTGAACACACGCGAGGTCTGTTATTCTCGCCATGGAGGAATATAACAATTACTCGGACATAATCTTCCCCTCGTTTATCACGCGGCGCTAAATTCTCCATGGATTGTTTGGTGCCTGGGGGTCGTCATGTCCCGTACAGTCTATAGAGTGGGCGTCACTCATTGGTCAACCGCCCGGGCAGGTCGGCCTATATATTATGTTTACCGATGCAGCAGAATTTGCCCTCGAGCTAACAAAATACTCCAATGTTTAATAGATGAGGTCTCACACTTTGGAAAAACAAAAAAAAACCTCACCAAGGACGAACGACAGTCCAACGCCTTCGTCTTGAATTTCAGAACATGTGCGACCTTATAAAAAAACTAGTTTTTATGGTATTTATTTAATTTTTCACTTTCTATATAACTTTTTTTTTGGTCCTGTCTTCCCACTTAGTTTAAAGTTTATTTTTGCTGCATCAATCTTTATAAGAAGAAGAGTTTGAGAATAATTTTTAATTGACTTTGAAATCTTGTTTTCCTAAAACGTGTGTGGGATGGTAGATGAAGTGTTGAGATTCTGTATGGACCAGAAAGATTGGCGTGTGGCGTTAAGGTTAGACAGTTGTGACGTTAGAAGGTCACTTTTAATGTTTGTAGAATGGTTTGTTCAAAAGTTGTATAGTAATATTATGACCCCCTTTCAGTGACCGGATGGTCTAAGGCGTCAGTCTAGTGTTGGACTGGCTTGCTGATGACGGGGAGATCAGGGTTTGAACCCTAGTTACAACTACTGAGGATGGTTTTCCCTAAATTGTTTCCCCCTCTTTTTCCACGTAAATGCGGGTAGATTACTTTTAAAATGATTCCTTCCTTATCCCTACCTCAGCTATTGGAATAAATTATAATATATGCATATAACCTAAACAGGTTGTCGTTGACCCTAGTAAGACGTGGTGATGGTAAATATATATATTCTTGGTGTTTATTAAATAGGAATGTTAAGTGAGAATATGGTAGTTAGTCCATTTTAGATTATATAGGTATATTTTTGATGCAAGCATTGATCACATTTTTCTACATCATTAGTCGTCGTACCCAGGCGAAACATCGCCAAGTCAACTTTCTTGTTACAGTCCGTTATTAGAAAACTGAAAACTCATTTTGCCACAGTTGCGGGGAAAAAAATTACAATCATACTTGCATTCTTAATTCGTTTAGTTAGTATTATTTTATTTTATTTATTTGAATTATTTAACATGCACTTTTTGAACCGACTGATTATATCAGCACTCGAGAATTTCTATGAGCTAGAGTGAATGGGCATAGATATATTTTTTCAGTAAAGGTATTTTCACATACCTTTCAGAGTTTATCTACATGCCACAATCAACATGGGACCAGTGGATCTAGTTCGCCTCTGAAGGAAGTTGTGTTACGGATTTATATTGCTCAAGAAAAATCCCTCTACCTCGGCTGGGTTTGAACCCACGAATACTGGGTCCTGAGACAATTACTATATCCCAAGACCACAAATGTTGACTTTAACTAGAAATATAAAGAGAAATATTACGGTAATCCATAAGTAAACATTATTGAAAGCTTTTAATAGATTTTTAGAAGAACTTAGGTTGTTCTAAATCTTCTAATTGTATTGTCCCATTAAATTTACAACATTCAAAGTAAAAATAAGGGAAAAATAATAGGGACATAAAATGACGACGTTTCATGACCCCCTTAAACCGATGCCGTCTGTCTGTATTTCAATCTTGAGCCGAAAATATAATATCAATCAGGCTTTAACTTGGTATCTAGAGTGTTGATAAGGTTCTACAGAGGAATTTTTGTAATTAAATATCCAACCCTAAAATTAATGTTAGTTTATTGAAGGGCAAAAGGAGAAAAATATCGATTTTCTCTAAATATGCTTTAGCGATTTTGATTAACACTACAAACAAAATGGCAATTTCATTTTCCCATGGAGATGACCTAGAAGGTACTTTATATAAGAGAAAATTTTCAATTTTGATCATATCTCTGAAATTATTTGAGATATGAAATAACTTGTCTTTGTAAAGTTGTAGTACTATTAAATATAAACATATTTTATTTGAAATAGAGTTTTATAAAACTAATAGTTTCTAAGCTATGGGCAAATATATATTATATTTTATATAGGTCTTTGAAATAAGAAATTAATTGTTATGCTATTTGATGGAC
Source organism: Timema genevievae (assembly GCA_902155825.1). Lineage (NCBI taxonomy): Eukaryota > Metazoa > Arthropoda > Insecta > Phasmatodea > Timematidae > Timema > Timema genevievae. Next base: position 93,151 of record CABFWO010000649.1, on the reverse strand, counting down.
ATAGATATTCCGCTTTCTCAGTATTGTTGTAACAGTTTGTATTAACTTATTTATGCTCTTTGTTGGAGTGTTCCTGCAATAATGTATATTATTTCGTTTAATAAATCTTACTGGTTTTTTAGTAAATCTATCTATTTTATGATTAAAGAAAGAGAAAGTTTGTATGATGCAGCGTTCCTTTTCTTTACACTGCGTTATTAATTCACGACTATCCGCATTTAATCATTATAGTGAGGTAAGGATGAGTAAGGTAGTGTTTTGAGAAAATGTACCAGTATTCGCGTGGAGAGAGAGAGAAAGTGATCGAATCATTTAGGAAAAACCACCTCTAATTACACCCGACTTGGATTAAAAACCCCGATCTCCACGCCAAAAATTACTAAGTGATTGCCAGGTTTTTATTTTTGTGAATAGGAATTAATATTTGTAAAGAGGAAAAAAAAAATATCTGTCAGGAAAATCGAAACATATGAAAAAATACAAATAATTTTTAAAAAAATCTTTTTTCAAACTTTATAATGATTATGTTAAGTAAAAATTATAATAAAATTTAATTATTAACCATTTGCCACTTGATAAAATAAAGATTATTTTGTTCATAGGTATACCATGCGTTCAAGTAAATATAATTCCCCCCAAAATATCGGGAATTTTAATGTCCCGCGGGTGACATTTATTTCTAGCTCCGAAATAGGGACGTTCCGCAAAAAATCTGGAATTCTGAAAACACTGAACGTTCTATACCCTATTAGACATGTTGAAAATAAAACCTGTTCTTCAATGGTTGAAGGTTCTATAGAGGACCTCTTTTACGATTCGAAGAAGGTACTTCTTTCACATACACATTATAAAAAGTCATAAACGTTCTCGAGTCAAGTTTCATTTAGTCCAACAGAATCTTGCGCCCGCAGCAAAAATATCACTTTCATGAATAATGATGATAGAGTTTTTTGGACTTTTAATTTTCGCCGACGGAATATGAATATATTTTTCACCCTATGGCTAAACACTCCCAGACGTACACCAAAAATAAATAACATGCAGGTAATGTTGTCCTATTTACCTAATTTTCTATTACAGACAGAGATGTTTTTTTTTCTTTCGTTAAATTTATTCATGAAATTTATCATTTGGTTTCATCGTGACTTGACATTGTTAACTGCCAAGAAACTTAAGTGAAAAGAAAGGAAAAAACTTTCCATCTCGTCACTCAAAAACTGGCTCTTAGAAACCGTGTTAGTTTTCAATTTGCTTATTTACTTTATTTTAATAGGCTATTTATATTTGAAGTCATTATTTCTAAACCGTTTAGGTTTGATAAGATCTCCTCGTCCATATTTATCAGTTTCAAGCGATATAGTAGTTATTTCTAGTGAGTGGAGGAATTTTAATTCTAACATTTATAGTATTAGATAAACGGTATCATTAATTCAAAATCTAAATGCAATTTTCACATTTGACTAATTTTTAGAACTTTTTAACCCTATAAAAAATAATCTCACCAAATAAACGTATTTTTGGAACATTTCAGAAGGAATAAAACCACGTACATTTTTTTAATTTCTCTTGACACCTTGGAGAGAAAGTATTGTGATCGTCAAAAAAATCTAACTCGATAGGGTAACGCATAATTTTTCTACGATGCATTATTTCAAAATATGTTTCACGACAATATAAAGCCAAAATATCCTAACAGGGCTCTCTTTCTTTAACCACCCTATAGTTTGAGTTTTATTAATAGAAATAAATGTGTGAAAATGTGTCATTAGCTCGTTTTCAACGACTTTTTAAGCAAATTTGAAACTAGGATTGATGAAAAAGGGCTCTATAATATTTATCCTTCCTCTAACAAACACAGCCATTTTTCAGTAGGCTCACAACAGACAATTTTAACGATATTTGAGAACTGGCAGCGAGCTTTACACTTTACCTTAAGATAAGAAGTTTCGTAGTTTTCTTTCCCTTCTTTCTTATTGACATGACAAAGGGTGGATATAGGTGAAGGATGAAAGGGAATATAAGCTTCGATAGAATTAAGAATTAGTTCCAGAAAACGACACAGACCATTGTATGTCAAGCCATGTGGCCTGAGAGCGATTGCTACTTTCTCGCTGACCAAAACAGCCGTCTTCATTATTCATTATAAACGGGCTAAGACACTTCTTACAGTAATCATTGCAGGGATTCAGTTGTAAACACCCATTTAAACGTATTTAGGTTCCAAATGCAAGTGGGTGGGCTTCTTCTTTTCTATGGAAGCATCATTGCGTTTTTATTGAGAGAGAGGGAACTTCCTAATATTTTTTAAAAATCATTATTATTCAACATGGTTTATTCAAGAAATTGGGACGAGCAAAGGTGTTTAGATGAAGTGCATCCACATTTGCATGCAGAAAGGTGTATAAAACCACCCCTTTGGCACCTAAACAAGTTTCAAACCCCGACCTCCCCGTAATCAGCAAACCATGCTTGATGATCTGAGGATAGGGGTTGATTCCCGCTTTGGTGGTCACATGGCCTATGGCAGTAGATACGACTGCCGATGATGGAGAGTTCTAGGTTCGAATCTCAGTCGGGCGTACTATGGATGATTTTTCCAAAATGGGTTTCCACTCTCCTTCCACGCAAATTTGGGTACACTTTCTATAAATATAACCTTCAAAATCCCTAAAAATATTATTGTAATTAATACATAACGCATTTAACCTTAGCAGGTAATAAGAAGCTGGTTAGAAGAAAAGATGGGGTTTATAAGTTCCCTTAAGACAAAACCACCCCTAAGGAAACCAAAAACGCCACAGTAAATCCATCCCATGACAAGCCTGACGCCTTAGTCCCCATGTTTGGTAACCTCATCCTTCCCTACCTCTTGTATTCTTTCTGTTTTCACTTCCTCATCTTAACAACATATTTAAATAACCAGCCGTAGTAATGTTTATGTATAAAACATCTTATACAAGCGACTCGAAAGATGACGATATCCACACTATCTTGTCCGATCGTTCCCGAACTGCCCTGATACACGATACATAACTAGTAGTACCGTGTGTATTGTTAGTATTATCATCTCCTCATTAACAAGAAGATGTCTTAACCGACTGGTATCTAACCGGCCATCACACTCCACTCATCTCTGTTGGCTACGAACCATATTTTAGATTCTGGCTCCTACCTTCAAGTAATAAATACAAAATACACAGTGAAACGTTACGCGCAGCAACATATTATGTCCTTTTGATAACAAACTCTAAACCCGCATCGATTACCACGCCGTTAGGGGGTAAGACTCACATCGCATAAGGTCACCGTTCATAGGTATTTTGGATTTAGAATTCCTGTGAATACACTGTGGTTGGCTTTCCACGTGTTTTTTTTATTACTACGGTTTTCCCCATTCATTTTTCACTTTAGTTAGAGTACTTTCCCTAAAAACTACACTCCTCATCCTTATCCCTTGGATTAATAATTTAATATGCAAAACGCAGGCTTTATTTTCGATGTAAGACTTGTCTCGTTTTTGCCTGCACCCACCTACATCTGTATAGCTGGTACGGTAAACAGGAGACACTACGGTCCATCAAAACTACTGATATATATTTTAGAAAGTGGGTCCAAAACTAACTAAGGAATTTTAGTTAATTAAGGGAGACATTTTCTTCCCCTCGGGGGGCGAAATCCTCTCCATTCCTTGAGAAATACGTCCAAACCAGTAAAGTATCATGTTACTAACAATCCCTAGTGCTGTCATGTACAGGTATATGGAGAACATGTTATGATACTTTAGTTTATAGCGATAAACATAATAAATTAATTTAATGAATAATAAGCTGCAGCAAGGCTACACGCATGTCTAGTAGGCATTTTGTTTATCTATGAACACCAGTTGTTTTTATTTTATTTTATACAAACACTTTTAACTGAATGCATTTCTTTATTTTCTATATAATTCTGGTAATTGTTATTAAAATCTAAAATATATCCTTTAATATAATTTGTTTAGTGCTGTTTATATCATATTAATATTTTTAAATGAAAGCAAAGAATTTGGTTTTTGCATAAAATAAACGTTTGTTAGTAAAAAGCTCAAATAAACTAGCATAATAATGTAATACTAAATTTATAATTAAAGACTAAAATATTTCAATTTTTTTTTACAAAATACAAACATTTACTATCGAAAGCTAATCTGCTTTTTTTTGTAATACACCAACATTTGTAACTAAAATATAAAATGTTTACTTTTTTTTTAACATAATGTAAACGCAAAATTGTATTTTTATAAAACAATATTTTAATTATATACTAAAATGTTCTATTTTTTAAACAATCCTATCACGTGTAATAAAAGGATAATGTGTCCTAATACAAAACATAATAATTGAAAATGAACATAGAATATTTTTTAAACCCTATGAAAAATAAATCAAATATTTCTTCTATAGAAACATAGAGTTTAGTTTTCCGCACATGCTAATCTCAACAGTTTTTTAATATCTGTCAAGGGTGTCCTGGAATTTAGTGACAACTTTTTTCTCTGCATTTAAAAAGTTTGTCACCAAATGCCGCTATGCTCATGAGAGATATTCAAGAACTATTGAGATTATCATGTGCAGAAAGCTAAATTCTATGTTTCTATTGAAGAAATATTTGATCTATTTTTGTCAAAAAGTGTTTATTCTATAAAAACTGCAAACTTAATGCACTAAACTGGTGCTCAATAGCACCCCACATTGATATTTTTTAAATGTACTGTTTTACCCCCAATTCCTTATTTTATGGTATGTTTCTGATAATAATTACTAAAACTAGACTGTACTAATGATATATAACTCATATAATTATAATATTAAGGCTGCACTTGAGCTATTAGAAGTCCCCAAATGTCACCAGTGAAAGCAATAAAAGGATTTACTTATCATTTATTAATACTGAAATATTTTTTTCAGTAGTACATCCTTCAACTGTCAGTTTTTGAGTAACGACTTCCTATAGCTTAGTAGAACTTGACGATGACACTTTAACGAGATGATTTATTTTTTAACGTTCAGTCTATCTTATATTTCTGAGTGTGATTCGTGAGGGCATGTTGGATAGCGTGTTTGACTCTGACTTGGAAGATCGTGTCAAGGTAGGAGGCCTTAAAGAGTCCGTCTCACGACCTGTTAACCGGGAAATCAGATACAAGATTACGATCAATCAAGAGAACGTATCAAAGTACCGTTTTATGCATTATCAACTTGGCAACAGCGAACTTGGGATAATTTTAATAGTTTTTTAATTTTAAATTATTTATTTTTAAATTATGATATAATTTTTGAAAGAGTTTAACTGCTCTCAACACCATTGTTTTTTTAAAGTAGAATACAGAAAAAACACACCATGGCACGGCATTTGGTTCAAGATGTATTACCAACCTAAGTTAAATGTTATCCGTGAGAGGAAATGGGCTGTTAAGAGCCCCTCTAACGGCCGATTAACCGGGAAATCGGTTAAAAGATCATGCTATAACCAGAACATGTACCGAACTGGCTGTTTTCTGCATTCTTCACTTGACAACAGTGAAATTGGGATCAATTGAATATATTTTTATTTTTTAAATAATAATTTTTTATATATTCTTGTAATTTTTAAAAATATATTTAAATTATTTCACTGGTCTCGATTCCATTGTTTTCAAAAGTAGGAGTAAGGTGTTATCCATGGGTTGACAAAGGTGGGTCTTAACAAAGGTTTTTATCACATTGTGATTCCTAATCCTCTCACCAGGGGAGTGCTAGTACATTTAACTATAATTCACCCTCATAAGTAACAATCTCAGTTTTGGGAACGTGGGGAAAAGCATGAGTCATTCCTCGTTGGTTTACCTGGGTATGGGAAGGTTGGGGTTCAAATCCTGACCAGGTGTACTGAGATATTTTTTTCTAAATGGTTTCACACTCTACCTCCGTGTAAATTCGAGTACCCACCCTCTAGATTCTGCCGTCCTCATACCTACCTCGTTAGTGTTCACATGCATTCAACCAGGATGGGTAGTATGAATCACTGAAAAAGAAAAAAATCAGGATTCTCGAAGGAAAAACCATATCTGACATTTACAAAAGTTTCTGAAACTTATTAAATATATTTATACGCCAAGTCAGGTTATCTGCAGAAGTCACTTATAAATACCTATTATAACACTAATCATATAATAAAATGTTTTAATTACCGATCACAATAAAATATATATTGGTATTTTATTAAAGGTATTTCTTATCAGAAACTATAGTGATCAAGTCACTAATATAATATTAGTTTGTTTTTTCAGGCACTTAATAAAGTCACTATTAGCCAAAGTCACCAAACTATACCATGGTAATCAATCATGAAATTAAAACAAAAATCCACTGGTGTTTATAAATCAATTCCTCTTAATTTAGCCACGTGGCTCATTTTGTAACAATATAGAAAACATATCGCCAATCTAAACTGGACACCAAATTTGAATTAAGTGTGCCCTGTTGGTGTCCTTGTCCCTGGGCATGTTTTGAATTCAGCTCAAGTTAATGCCCCTAAAATTGTTTTTCGTCAACCAGAGCTGGTGGAGTTCTTGTAACACTAATGACACCTATCTAGATGATGTCCCTAGTGCCATGGGGCAAGGAGGGACCGCCCTGTTTCAACTAGGTTAATAGGCTGAAAAAACAAAACATTAGGAAAAGTATTGACTGTTGTTTGGTAAAACTAACCCATCAAAATCTTGACTCTTAAAACATATTTTTTTATCACCGCCTCTCACTGTCTGTTTAGGTTATGCGCATATGTACTAATTACGGTAAGGAGTTAGGGATGAGGAGGGTTGAATTTAGAGAGAGTGTACCCGTATTTACGTGGAGGGAGAATGGAAAAAACAATTTAGGTACAGCCACCCTTAGTACACCCGACCAGGATTCGAAACCCGATCTCCCTGAAACCAACAGTCTAGTATATTGCGAGAGTGATGCCTTAGACGATGCTGCCACCGAAGTGAATCGTAAAATGTTGAAATGCGTTATTTGTATTAAAAATCATAGTATGTGTGTACTCCATTAAATTAATTTCACTATTTCATTCCTTGTATAAATACACTTGCAATGGTTGTTACAAACCAACTAAATAATGACACCCACACTAATAAATACTATGATATAACGGGCGTGTGGTTATTAATTCAAAAATTATTATTCTGGTTTGGGTTTTTCAGCCTGTCACATTAATGATTTGTTTGTAAAATGACCCTTAGATGTGGGACTCGACCGAAGTTATTGTTGTGCGTTAACTCAATTAGTCAAAAGCGAAAACGCGAGAGAGATAAAGAGATGGAGGGAGGTAGAAATAAATAAGCCACATAAATTAGAAAATGGTCACAGACACATCAATGTGTAAATTGTGTGTACGTTGTTGTACGACCATTCGCAGAGCAGAAACAAATAAATACATAGATACATTCGTATTAAAACTGATACAAAAGACAAGAATAATGACTTCATTAAAACTTTAACTCTGCGGCACAAATAAATTGGAATTGCTGAAACAAGAAACTGCATCTATATGTAAATTTACTCTAATCTTTATGAAAATGGTATATCTTACAAATTCGTACATTTATAAGTCAAAGAACCAACTTACAACCAAATTAGTCTGTTCAGGAAAGTGTTGTTTTTTAAGTAAAAAATAAATGTGAAAAGAACTGGTTCAAATTCAAAACATAATGAATAAGAAGATGTTGCAGTTAGAAAATGGAAAGAAGTCAAGATGCTAACTTTTTAGGGAAAAGGGGGGGATATATCACGTATTACTGCCCGTTAAGGTTTTATGTATCAACTTTTGCGTGGTGGATGGATATGAAACCATTGAGGGAAAATGCCTTCAGTAAAACCCGGTTGAGATTCTGTTTTTAACAACCCGCTTCGATGGCCGCGTGGTCTAATCCGCTACTCTCGCAATAGATTAGACTGCCGATGAGGGGGAGATCAAAGTTCGAATATCATTCGGGGGTACTGAGGGTGGTATTTCCAAAATTGTTTTCCACTATCCATCCACGCAATTGTGGATACACTTCCTAAAAATATAACCTCCCTCGTCCATAAATCTATTAGCGTAGTTAGTACAAAAGTGTGTTAGCCAAACGGGTAGTAGTAATCGGTGGTAAAAAAAGTAGCACACCCTCGACAGATATTCAAGAATAATTCTTGAATATCTGTCAACAATTATTGTCGATATCACCATATGAAGAAAATTTACCTCTAGATTTCTATTGGAGCAATATTTTATTTATTTTGGCAAAAAATAAAAATTGCTATAAAAACTTCTAGAACATTACCCTTAATTCGTCTTGCCTACATACCCAGTTTAAAACTGAGAAATCATATAAATGGAAAATTGGACACAAGAACTAGATAAAAATATATTACACTGAAGCGAATGAAATATATATTACTTTGCAACACTCACTAAATTACTTTCTATTGTATTCACATACAAACACCTAACCACTGCATAGGATGAAAGTTTAGATTGTGTCTGTTCTTTGTATTTCACCGCTGACGTATAAAATAAACCAAAACGATATCTGATATTTTCTTGTACGGACACTTTATTAACCATTTTGACATCGCATTCTTTACTATCTACAAACACCCAATTTCATTATATAGCAGGATTTTGATAGTAAAGACCTATAAGAAAAAACAAACGTACTTTTCTTTGCTGCCACAATTTGATAACATTTTAATATATTGATGATATCTTTCTGAAGTGGAATCCGAATATCACATTACATGACGTAAGAATACATATAAATATATCTAGAAACTTTTATAGCTGTCAAATAAGGTTCTTATTATTAAAATTGAACTGTAGTTGTGTCGGTCTATTTATCTAATTCATGACGTCATCGAATATTCTCTTGGCCAGGAAACATAACAAAATAAATTTCATGTGAGTGATTTAGCAGTTTTCTGGGCTACAAACTTAGGGCTTGTGAATGTGTATGTGTGTGTGTGTATTTGTGCGTACTCATCCGAACTAGCCACATGTTTACAATAATAGGGTATGGGTAAGGAAGGTAGAATTTTAAGAAAGCGTAACCGCATTTGCGTCAAGAAATAATGGAAAACTGTTTAGAAAAAAATTCACCTAAGAACACTTGTACGAGATTAGGGTTGCCATTCTTCCGGGTTTTCCCGGGCATGTCCTCTTTTTTTTTTCGGGCGTACGGGTCAGTCCAGATGGGTTTTTCATCAGTGTCCGGGGTTAATATTTTAGACGCTTTGGTTCAAAAAATACATAAAAATGTCCATCATTATGACCAAATATAATTTCAGTAATAACAGCTGTTCACAATTTTATGACTTTCTTCTAAACGAAGATAATATCCCGAAAAAAAAAATTATAGTTTGGAAATGTACACCTTCACATAATTTTATCCTAAAAGCAATTGAAATTTGTATTAGAATCTAAGTTTTCCACTATTTAAGAAATGTGAATGATTTTATGAACATACTAAAATATATGTACATATCTCAAAATTTCTAGTTTAAAAAAATTATATAGGTAAACATCGCCAAGTCAACTTTCTTGTCACAGTCCGTTATTAGAAAACTGAAAACTCATTTTACCACAGTTGTGGAGGAAAAAATTACAATCATACTTGCATTCTTAATCCGTTTAGTTAGTATTATTTTATTTTATTTATTTGAATTATTTAACATGCACTTTTTGAACCGACTGATTATATCAGTACACGAGAATTTCTATGAGCTAGAGTGAAAGGGGATAGATATATTTTTTCAGTAAAGGTATTTTCACATACCTTTCAGAGTTTATTTACATGCCACAATCGACATTGGACCAGTGACTCTAATTCCCATCTGGAGGAAGTTGTGTTACGGATTTATATTGCTCAAGAAAAATCCCTCTACCTCGGCTGGGTTTGAACCCACGAATACCGGGTCCTGAGACAATTACTATATCCCAAGACCACAAATGTTGACTTTAACTAGAAATATAAAGAGAAATATTACGGTAATCCATAAGTAAACATTATTGAAAGCTTTTAATAGATTTTTAGAAGAACTTAGGTTGTTCTAAATCTTCTAATTGTATTGTCCCATTAAATTTACAACATTCAAAGTAAAAATAAGGGAAAAATAATAGGGACATAAAATGACGACGTTTCATGACCCCCTTAAACCGATGCCGTCTGTCTGTATTTCAATCTTGAGCCGAAAATATAATATCAATCAGGCTTTAACTTGGTATCTAGAGTGTTGATAAGGTTCTACAGAGGAATTTTTGTAATTAAATATCCAACCCTAAAATTAATGTTAGTTTATTGAAGGGCAAAAGGAGAAAAATATCGATTTTCTCTAAATATGCTTTAGCGATTTTGATTAACACTACAAACAAAATGGCAATTTCATTTTCCCATGGAGATGACCTAGAAGGTACTTTATATAAGAGAAAATTTTCAATTTTGATCATATCTCTGAAATTATTTGAGATATGAAATAACTTGTCTTTGTAAAGTTGTAGTACTATTAAATATAAACATATTTTATTTGAAATAGAGTTTTATAAAACTAATAGTTTCTAAGCTATGGGCAAATATATATTATATTTTATATAGGTCTTTGAAATAAGAAATTAATTGTTATGCTATTTGATGGACATAGATATTCCGCTTTCTCAGTATTGTTGTAACAGTTTGTATTAACTTATTTATGCTCTTTGTTGGAGTGTTCCTGCAATAATGTATATTATTTCGTTTAATAAATCTTACTGGTTTTTTAGTAAATCTATCTATTTTATGATTAAAGAAAGAGAAAGTTTGTATGATGCAGCGTTCCTTTTCTTTACACTGCGTATTAATTCACGACTATCCGCATTTAATCATTATAGTGAGGTAAGGATGAGTAAGGTAGTGTTTTGAGAAAATGTACCAGTATTCGCTGGGTCCTGAGACAATTACTATATCCCAAGACCACAAATGTTGACTTTAACTAGAAATATAAAGAGAAATATTACGGTAATCCATAAGTAAACATTATTGAAAGCTTTTAATAGATTTTTAGAAGAACTTAGGTTGTTCTAAATCTTCTAATTGTATTGTCCCATTAAATTTACAACATTCAAAGTAAAAATAAGGGAAAAATAATAGGGACATAAAATGACGACGTTTCATGACCCCCTTAAACCGATGCCGTCTGTCTGTATTTCAATCTTGAGCCGAAAATATAATATCAATCAGGCTTTAACTTGGTATCTAGAGTGTTGATAAGGTTCTACAGAGGAATTTTTGTAATTAAATATCCAACCCTAAAATTAATGTTAGTTTATTGAAGGGCAAAAGGAGAAAAATATCGATTTTCTCTAAATATGCTTTAGCGATTTTGATTAACACTACAAACAAAATGGCAATTTCATTTTCCCATGGAGATGACCTAGAAGGTACTTTATATAAGAGAAAATTTTCAATTTTGATCATATCTCTGAAATTATTTGAGATATGAAATAACTTGTCTTTGTAAAGTTGTAGTACTATTAAATATAAACATATTTTATTTGAAATAGAGTTTTATAAAACTAATAGTTTCTAAGCTATGGGCAAATATATATTATATTTTATATAGGTCTTTGAAATAAGAAATTAATTGTTATGCTATTTGATGGACATAGATATTCCGCTTTCTCAGTATTGTTGTAACAGTTTGTATTAACTTATTTATGCTCTTTGTTGGAGTGTTCCTGCAATAATGTATATTATTTCGTTTAATAAATCTTACTGGTTTTTTAGTAAATCTATCTATTTTATGATTAAAGAAAGAGAAAGTTTGTATGATGCAGCGTTCCTTTTCTTTACACTGCGTATTAATTCACGACTATCCGCATTTAATCATTATAGTGAGGTAAGGATGAGTAAGGTAGTGTTTTGAGAAAATGTACCAGTATTCGCATGGAGAGAGAGATAGAAAGTGATTAAATCATTTAGGAAAAACCACCTCTAATTACACCCGAACTGGACTAAAAACCCCGATCTCCACGCCAAAAATTACCAAGTGATGGCCAGGTTTTTATTTTCGTGGATAGGAATTAATATTTGTAAAGAGGAAAAAAAAATTAAAATCTATCAGGAAAATCGGAACATATGAAAAAATACAAATAATTTTAAAAAAAATTCTTTTTTCAAACTTTATAATGATAATGTTAAGTAAAAATTATAATAATCTTTAATTATTAACCATTTGCCACTTGATAAAATAAAGATTATTTTGTTCATAGGGATACCATGCGTTCAAGTAAAGATAATTCCCCCCAAAATATCGGGAATTTTAATATATAATATAAAGTACATGTCTCAAAATTTCTAGTTTAAAAAAATACACTGTCTGGATTTTTTAATAACCTAGATTTTGCAGTTTGTAGTCCTAGGGTCAGTAAATTGGTCTTGGCAACCCTAACTGATATTCGAACCTTGACTTCCCCGTTACTAACAAGACCAATTTTATGAAACTGGCGCCTTCGGCTGCTGCCACCTGTTAGACAATCATGATACCATTTTAATGCACTTTAGCTTATGATTAAGGTGAGGATGTAGGGAACGCGAGAAAAGGACAGGATTTTTTTTCAGTTTTTATAGAAAAAATTTTTGTTCAAAATAAATCAAATCATAATCCAGTAGAAACAAAGAGTTTAGTTTTCTTCACATGATGATATCAACATGTTGTTGAATATCTGTAAAGAGTGGCCTGGAATTTAATGACAACTTTTTCCCTTCATTTAAAAAGTTGTCATTAAATTACAGAACACCCTTGACAGATATTAAACAACGGTTGATAACATAATGTGAAGAAAACTAAACTCTTTGTTTCTACTGGATTATTAATTGATTTATTTTGATCAAAAAGTTCTTGCTCTAAAAACTTCCAAAATACTTGCCTTTTCTTGCCTTCCCTACATCCCCAACGTAAAAGAGGACTGCAATATATTTTTTTCATCTTTTTAAAAATTTGTTGTGATATTTATGAGATTTGAGATATAAAAAGTTGTCCTGGAAAATATATGAACTGTGACTTCCCCCTTTTCTACTTGTATTGTTAAATTCAAAGGTAGAGTTTAAACCAGACCAGCTTAACCTGAAAACATGCCACGAAACGCCACTGCAAGGCACCTTAGCACTGAAGGTATGTAGCTCAACAAAATGAGGAGTTTCCTCTCTCTTTCAGTGTTAGGCCAAGATGTGCAAGATGATGAAGGAATGCTCTTGAAGAAGGGCAACTCAATAGTTTCTAAGCATTCCATTCCCTTCCCTCAGGTAGTCATTACGGTTATACCCAGCAGGGTGAATTGAGAGCACTCCGATCACAACACAGTTCCACTCCACCCCCCTCCCCCTCTTCCTACCCTCTTCTCGACCAATCTCCCAAGAGAGTGAACCTCTCCTTATTTGTGGAGTTTTTAGCAATTTCGCGAGACACACAGAAGAGCTAGACGTTCCCAAGGCAACCTACTTGACAGAATATCTGGTTTAGTTTTGTGTGAATGTAGTTTTCATTAAATGGTGCATTTGGATGTAATAGCGTGCATCTTATGTCAATCAACTCAGTAGTACAATCGGCTAGAAATTATAAATTTACACGAACATTATTGCACGCGAATCGTTTCTGGTTAAACATTAATGGAGATAAAGAATTAATAAAGGTTCCTAATACCGAACATTTTTGAAATATTAAATGGTATTTGGATAGAAAAATGCATTGAAAAGGTCTTTTTTCCCCCCTTTTCTCGGGTGACCTGTCGGTCTAAGGGTAAGGTGTCAGACGTCTGTTCTGAGGGTCCGGGGCTCAATCCTCGGTCCCGGCACAGATTTATCTGATTGACAAACCCTTCCTTCACCTCTGACAAGATGTGTATTAATCACAACTTGTGAATGTGAGGAATGCCAGGCCTCCACCGTGGTTCGGATTCCACGTTAAACTGTAGGTCCTTCATTTCATCTCACAATCACCCTACCATTTACACATTAGTGTAAGTGCGTATAGCCCGAACGGGTAGTAAGACGCGGTGCTAATAATAATAATAATATTCCCTTTCCTCCCATACCTCACGTGAATCGGGTGCTGAATTGGGCTTGCTGTGATGAAGGACATTGTTTTCACAGTCACATTCTGTTTAATCTGTTTGTGAGAACAATCCAATGACCAGGGGGAAAAAAACACTTTTTGACCTTAAAATTAGCTGTGAAAGGGAAGCAGTTTTATTTACAAAGAGAAAAATAGAGTTTTGGAAAAGTTAACAAAACGTTGTACGGTACAATTTTTTCTGCACCACTTCTTACTACCCAATCGGTCTATTTGTATTGCTACAATAATAGATGAGGAATAAGGAAGGTTAAATCTAGAATCAATGCACCCACATTTTATTGGGTAGAGAGGGTTAAACCATTTAGGAAAAATATACCCTAAGTACACTAAACCATGATTCGAACCCCAAACCAAATATCAAGAGACCAACATATTTTACTACGTGCATATTGCTGTTAAAGTTGTTTTAATATGTACTTTGAATACAAAAACTACCTGCTTCAGTGGTCGCATGGTCTAAAGCGTAACCCTCGCAATATAATAAATTGACTATAAAGAGGAGTTAAGAGTTGAAACCCGGTCCACTTTAGTTACTTTTCTCTAATTAGTTTCACAATTTTTCACGCCCCCTACTCCCACGTAAATTTGGGTACTTTTCCTCTAAATTCTACCTTCCTCATCCCTACCTTGTAAGGGGAAACATGCCAATAGTCTTAACAGTTATAACCAGATTTTTTAGGAAGCGCAAGTTTTGTAAGATAAAAAGCCTTACAGAATGGTAGTAGTAAATCCTTTATGGAAGGTATTTTATCCTACCAAACTACTAGCATACTGGTACGAAATAGGAACTTCCAGAACGGCTTTCCTATCAAAATGAGGCTATAGTTATACGTAAGACGTGGTGTGCAAAAAACAACAACTTGAGGGTCATTATTTACCTACACGCACCTGTAAGTATAGTTTAATTCTGGACGAATGTTATTTTTTTTAAATTTGCACTTGACATTTATATTATTTTATTTTATTAGTAATGTTTCATAGATATACATTTTTGTTTAGCACCACGTCTTACTACCCGTTTGGGTAATACGCTTCATAGATTTTTTTTAGCTCCACATTTTACTACCCATTCGGATTATAAGCTTAGGTACTAATTACGGGTTTTAGGGAATATAAAGGGTACATTCAGAGAAAATGTATCCAAATTTATGTGAAAGGAGAATGGAAAACCATTGTAGAAAAACCACTCTCAGTACACCCGACCGAGATGCATACCTCGATTTAATAGCACCCTAGACCACACTACCACCGAAGCGTGTTTCATAGATATTTATCTAAAAATGTGATATATGTAGATCACATCACTTGACGCATAAATATATTAAAATTGTTTAGTAACCTTTAGTAAATGTCACCCTCTTTAGTGGCTGAATGGTCTAAGGCGTCACTCTTGTGTTGTATTGGTCTACTGATGACGTGGATATCAGGATTCAAATTCCAGTCAGGTCTACTTAGGGTTTTTTTCCCCTAAATAGATCACTTTTCTTCCAAGCCAATACTTGTAGATTGCCTCTAAAAGGATTCCTTCTTCATCCCTATCACATTAGAGTATATATGCGTATATTCTGAACAGGTAGTAAGTAATACGCAGTCGTACAAAAAAAAGTAACTGTCTATAAAAGTTCCTTCCCAATTTGCAGTTGAGTGTACGTAGTCTTGGTGGACCGTGGACCACAGTTTTAGAAACTATTCCCTAGACTTCTTGTCCTCGTCTATGGGCGAGATACATGAAAATTAATATATTACATGCGCGGTTTCTACTAGTTCATTTATAACTAATAACGTATTTTTCACTAACATTTTTTTTTAATTCTCAGAAGCTTTTAAAGTGATACTTGATATGACTCATTACATCGTCTTGGTTGACTCGAGATAGTTTGTATCCGTCACGCGAAATTTAGGGAGTTAAAAATATAAATCAAGTAGGGGGGTTCGGGGGGGTTGAAATGTCACAACAAACTCCACGTGCTCCTGCGATCCTGGTACAACCCAACAACTAATTCACCATACAGGTGGAACGGATGGAAAACTGATCACTCAACTAGAAATATAAATAAACTCCATGGAGTCAACACGTATTAGAGACATACTGACCGAGTCGCCGCTGTCTGTTCGCGAATATAGTACCAACTTGTGCGCGGATAAAGGATTTCATGTGGTCCGCACAACGAACCCCCCAGTCGTTAATCTAAGTTATCTAGACAGGAACTGTTACTTTTTTATTCAAATAGCTCCTCATTTGTCCTCACGAGGCTGAGTTTAAACCCGTTCCAGACTCACTGCTTCACAGAACAATATGTAAGGGCCGGGTATCAAACATGAGACCTCTAAATTTGTATCCAGGAACTCTGAACACTAGAAAACTATATATATATATACATATGGATTATTTTTTTCTTAAATGCATTCATTATAACATCCATACATTCAATTAAGTGTTAAATTGATGGGCTAGGGTCTGGTTGTTAAGATTTTACTATTACTATTATTGAGACTGATCCATCAATGAGCAATGCTAAAGCTCTAAACAAATTCAAATTCAAAATTTTGAAAAAAAAACACTTTTATATATATATTATCTTATTAATTTTTATTGGTTTTCCAATACTCCATCACTAACTGTTCAAACTATACGAACATGTACTAAATAAGCTAATGTGTTAGGGATGAGGAAGGTTGAATTTAGAGGAAGTGTACCCATATTTGCTTAGAGTGAAAGTGGAAAATGTGACAACACATTCAATTGGGATGAAACCCTGGGATCAGAAATCATGAGTACGAACTACTCATTCAACCAAAACAGTGTCTTCAAACTTAACACCCCCCTCATCTCCCAAAAAAATGCGTCTCAAAGAAAACGTCAAATGGTGTCTTTGACGAAAAGACCACATGTCGTAAAATCAGAACCCATCACCCTTTTTTTAAAAGCTTCGTAAATATCACCCGCAGGCGTGTGTTGAGACAAAAAGGATTTGAAAAGAATTTTACACATACGTTGTTTCTTCTTTAAAAAAAAATAACAGTACGAAATAAAAGCTCAAACATTCAAATCTCCCCTTGTCTTAGAAGAGGAGAGATCTATTTTGAAACAAATAATCATTTAGAAAAAAAACCAATAAGAGTTTCACTTAGCTAAAGTGATTAAATGGCCGTAAAGTTGTCTGCGGCTCAGAGAAAGCTAAGTCTCTCCTATGGATTAAGGGTTAAGGTTGAGGGTTAAACATGTCAGCGATGTGGGAGGTGAAAGCCCTTGGGTTTTTTAAACACTCGTTTACTTTGTACAACACTTTATTGCGCGACGCTGCGCAGTAAAATTGTTTGATATGAAGCTTACAAAAGACAAATGGAATATATCAGTCAGTTTAAATTTCAAAGAAAACATAAATCAACAAACTTGGAGGCTTTCCTTTATATATATATATATATAATCTGAAATTATACCTTCCTGATCACTATTACATTAGCGGAAAATTATTGTTAACGTCTGAGACAGATACTAAGACACGGTGAGAAAAAATTGTTTGTGGGGAATATACTAATTTAAATATATACATTTATATTATATATATATAATATATATAATATATATTATATATAATATATATAATATATATATTTATATTATATATATATAATGACCAGATCTATGGTCTAGCGGTCAAAGGTCCTGGATAGGTATCTATAGGTCCTGGGTTCGTTCCCTGCCGCTTTCAGATTTTCTGTGAAGCAGTGGATATGAAATGGGGTGTATGCTCAGTCTTATGAGGACAAATGAGGAGTTACCTGAAAAATAAAGTAGTTGCTACGGTCTAGAAAACTGCGATTAATGGCCAGAGTGTTCGTTGTGAAGTCCACCTGACACCCTCTATCTGCAAATGTTAGAATTATCAACACCAACAGGCAGCGGTTGCTCGGTTTATACACTCCGGCCATTAATCGCAGTTTTCTAAACCGTAGCAACTACTTTTTTTTTCAGGTAACTCCTCATTTGTCCTCATGAGACTGAGCATACACCCCATTTCATATCCACTGCTTCACAGAAAATCTGAAAGCGGTGAGGAACGAACTCGGGACCTCTAGATATCTATCCAGGACCTTTGACCACTAAACCACAGAGCTAGTAAATATATATAATATTAATATGTATATTTAAATTAGTATATTCCCCACAAACAATTTTAGTATCCGTCTCAGACTTTAACAATAATTTTCCGCTAATGTAATAGTGATCAGAAAGGTATAATTTCAGAGGAAATGTATCTGCATTTTCGAGGAAGAAGAAGAATTGGAAAACATTTAATTAAAAAAAGCCCTCAGTACACCTGACCGGATATCGAATCCGGATCTCCTCCCCATCACCAGGAAACCATATAGTAGACCATCGACTTCTGAGTCCGCGTGCCCAATGGTAATCCTTTTTTAAATACAAAAAGATTTAACGTCAGCAATCATTTGTTCTTCCATTGGTACCAATGCATGAATGCTAAATTCTGTAACATGTACAGTCCAACTTTCATAGGAAGGACCCTATCTGAGTGATAGAAAAGTTACTATATATACTTTCAAGTATTCATATGTCAAGTCATGTGACGTGCAACTATCACTTTTGAAATATATTATCAATACCTATAAAAAATACTAATAATATAGTGATATGTTATCAATGTTGACAGCAGTAAGATATTATATATATATATATATATATATATATATATATATATATATATNATATATATATATTCCTACCAACATCATACCTACTATGACCGTTGCCAAGTTTAGATAACCTGATACTAAAAGAACACGAATTATCGTTTATCGTCTTAACTTATCATATATATAAAAACACAACACCTCATGAGACAAGTGATTCATCCATTTTGTGATTTCTTCGAAAGCAAGAAGACTGTCGGGCGGTGGTATAAATATAGGGCGCACAGACAGACTTAACCGTGGAGCTGCCAGGACGAAGTGGTTAGTAAAAATAAAAAAATATAAAATATGTCGGCCCGGCTAATAAAGACGTGAGACAACCAGCAATTAAAATGAAGAATTATGTCGACGGCAAATTGTCAGGTGAAAAAAAAACAAGTGGGGAAGGCAGACGAAAATGTTTTGAAGGGTGGTTTGTTGTTGAAGTACGATTGATTTTTTTATTTTGTTTTACTTTAAGACCTACTAATAGCAAGTAATGGTTATGTGTCTGCCGGTTGTTTCTATACTTTTTTTCGTTCGTTAGAGAAAACTGAAAAATATTGTATTAATTTATAAATATTTTTAATGAGATAGAGTGGATCCTTTTATTTCTGTTCCATTAATATACATGTATACATAATTACATGTATGACTATTTTAGTTAAGAAAGATAATGTTTCTCTCTCTTCCAATTCTTAAATTTTAACAAAAAAATTTCGTGGTTCAGATTACAATTTCAATTTTTTTTCTACGCATCCATTCTTACATCAAAAATGTTGCTATTTATTTTTCACACCATATTGAATGGTTAAAATAAAAGACTAGAAAAAAATAACATTTTTGATTTGAGCAATATCATTAGAACCTAAAAGCCATATTGAATAGATAAATTTACAATTTTCTTGTTCTAAAATAATTATTTTTTTAATGGTCACATTGGATAGTTGTCAAACTCTGAATTCTGCCATTTTGTTTAGATACCAAAACTTTCATTCTCCGGGAACTAAAAATCGAGGTATCGAAAACCATGAAATCAAGATCGATTCTCTATTCTTTCGATGCCAGTTAAAGTCGAAAGTATCGAAGAATTGATTGTAATATTACTCATTTTCGTATCAAGGTTATCAAAAGACCGTTTCAGCGCCAGAACGCTATTTTCAATATTTCTTGATTAAATTTGCTAATTATAGTATGAGTAGAATTGTCTACGGATAATTGCTTGGATTAGTGTTATAACATTAAAATAAAACAGTGTGCTTTAAAGAAAATACTGAGACCAACGTTTTCTAAGAAAACATTTGGTCTTGGTAATATATTTTTATCTTAGGGTAACGTCTTAACTACCTGTCTTACCTATTTTATTAAAGTTTTTTGAGAAAAGAAATATGATTAGCTCTAATGATCCATTAAATGAATTTTGTAAAATAATTTATAATATATTACAATATATAATATAGCTATATAATGTAAGTAAAATAATTTATTTTATAAAATAAATGGGGGAAATTTGAAAACATGTTCATAAATTATCTTACGTGTAAAGATTTGCACTAATACAGTAAATGATAGGAAATTTATTTTTGTCTTAGTCTTCTCACAAACGCATTAATCGACATTATTATTACTTATTAACTTATATATATGTATATAACTTTTTCCACGTCCCTTCGTTTACCTTAGCTCAGTTGGTAGAATGTCTGTCTATTCAGCTTAGGGTCCCGGATTTGGTTCCTGGCATGGCCGAAAAATGTATCATTGGTGAACTGTGGATTTTTACCTTTCATAGTGAGGAATTACCAGCAGGGGGTTGAATGTTATGTTTTTTCAAGTTTTAAGTTAGTTTATAAGTCGTGTGCTAATAAAATCAGTCGGTTCAGAAAGTGCACGTTAAATACCACAAATAAACAAAATATTTCTAGTAAAATGAGGAAGAATACATTTAGGATAGAGTACACTTGCCTCATTTAAGTATCTCTCCAGCCCACATACATCAAAATAAAACGCTTATAGTAAATAAAATTTGTATTTCATTTTGTACCCACCCCAATGAAGCTTTAGGTAGGAATGTGAGGAACGCGAGAAAAGGGAAGTGTTTTTACTTTTTTCCATCAAAACCTTTTCCGGTCAAAATAAATGAAATAATTCTCTAGTAGAAACATAGAGTTTAATTTTTCTTCACATGGTTTTATTAACATTTTTTGCATATCTGTTAAGGGTGTACTGAAATTTAACGACCATTTTCCCTTTTCATTTAAAAAGTTCTCGTCTATTGCCACCATGTTGATAAAAGATACTCAACAACTGAGTTTTCACTTGGGAAGAAAATTACAATCTATGTTTCTATAGGAGATTTTTTTTCTTACCAAAATGAATTTTTATATAAAAACTCCAAAAACACTGCCCTTTTTCTCGCGTTTCCTACACGCCCACCCTAAGGTGGTCAGAATTCGGTCCAATGTCTACAAAACAAGTGATAGATTAGTTTACTGGACTGTGAAAATATTTTGATTCCCCATACCTTTTAAAGAGCTTACAAGAGCTATCCATCAAAGCTTGTTTTCCAGAGATGAAAATGAAATAAACACAGACATTGTGATGGAGGGCAGGCGCCTACCCCAACGCTCCACTTTTAGTCAGGGGTGGAGGGAGGGATGGAAAATATTGGGGTGCCTTGGAGGATAAACCTCTTTCAGTTTAGCACCAATCAGTCTCTTGTTCTAGTGGTCAATGGCCCTGTCTACTGATCTAGAGGTACCAGGTTCAATTCCCGCCGGTACCATAGGTACACTTCCCGAAAACGAAACTGTCCTTGTGGTCGGTATGCTTTTGTTAATTAGGCTTAAACCTACTTCAGTGCTCGCATTGGCTAAAGCACCACTCTCGCAATTAACTAGACTGCCAATTACGGGGAGATCACGGTTCGAATCCTGTTCGAGTATGCTGAGGATAGTTTTCCGAAATAGTTTTCCACTCTCCCTCCACACAAATTCGTGTACACTTTTCTAAATCCAACATTTATCATCCATTACCCATTAGAATAATTAGTAGACTACATATGCGTATAACCTGAACAGGTAGTTAAGACGCTGTTCTAAAACAAAAGGCTTAAGTTAGGTTTAAGATTTCCACTGGATCCACACATTCATAATTACTATAGCCACGTCATCTCATTGCGGATATGACTTGTAGACAACGTCCATAGTTGTACCCTGGATAACGTTCTGTTCCCACAGAGTAGATTTAAGTCTACACACACGGTGACTGAACTGGATACTGCATCTCTCACGGTCAAATATATGTCATACCCTAAAAAAGCAGATCACTTCGACCTTAGGAACTGTAATATTCCATTCCATTCATAACATAGCTGAACTTGTCAAGTTTTTGTTGAAATTCAGATTTTGTAGTGTTTAGAGAGCTTGTGCTCAAACCTCGTCTTTAGAATATGTGAGTGACAGGGTGGGATTTACAGTCCAATTTTCCTAAGAATAACCATTTATCACAGATAGAAAAGTTACTACGCGTATCTCTCCTTTCACATATTTATATACTTATAGTCGTGCTATTTTCAGTTGTTAAGTTTGATAGATACTATCAATACCTAGAAAAAAACAGTAGTAATATATTGAAATGTTCTCAAAGTTGGCTGCAAAAAAATTTTTTTTAAGGAGATTAGACTGTGACTAACAACATTATTTACCATTTGGATACTCTTGTAGCTTGTAGTTTGCGAAACAAGCTGTTGCTCATGGCGTTGCCAAATATCCTTTTTTAAATCGTCTTTGACCTCCTTATAAATGAACAGTCATCTAGTCTGCTTCTATGTAGCTAGAGTTAGCATCTAGAAGTGTGGGTTGCGTTGTGATTTATTTACCTTCAATTGCAGTTGTGTACAGTGACCTTGCCTTAAAGGTCAAATAATAAAGCCCATTGCACTATTTAAAGTGTATAATTCATAAGCTATAATTGATGATTGATTTTAAATCATTACAGTTCAAGAACTACAAAAGGTCAAGATTATATTTTATGCTTTTATTTAGAATGAATGCATGCTGCTGAATATTCAGCAAGACATGTGAAATAGTCATACACAATAATGTAATACATAATATTATGTGAAATATTTTTTTTAAATTTAATAATGATCAAGTCGACCTCGGTGGTCTTGGTGAAGTGCTCGCCTCAGGGCCCGATGTTCGTGGGTTTAAACCCAACCGAGGTCGATGGATTTTCCTTAAGCGGTAGAAATCCGTAGCACAACTTCCTTCAGAGTGGAAGTAAAGCCATTAGTCCCATGTCGATTGCGGCATGTAAAATAACCCTGGAAGGTATGTGGAAATACCTTTCCCAGCAAAATTGGCAGAACCTTTTAAAAAAGCAATTAAAATTTTCTCGCGTCCCCTTTTATTCCACCTTCAGAGCGCCACCTATACTGCGGTATTTCTATGGAAATGGCGGTTGTATAGCATCAAAACCACGTAAACAATCCTAAAAAATCTTAAGGGTATTCTTTCGTGACCCTGTTTAAAAGTAACTTTATTTATTTGAGTAAGGTTAAATTTAGGTTTAACCATTTACCGCAACATTTAGCATGAAACGTCGTTGAAAACGAGCTAATTTCATCTTTTAGGAATTTTTTAAATATCATAAATCTCAAAATTAAATATTTTTGATCCCTTAATGACATGTTGATACCTATCAACTTCATTTCGTTGTGAAACACATTTTAAAATGACAAACCCACTTTTAAATAACAACGCTGGATTTCTGCACCTCTGCAACGCGTCTCAATGTTCCAGTAAACGGCCCCCTTAGCTGTATATTAATCTTGACCTCGGAATTGGTAAGTTGCTAACCAGTCTTCTGGGATTTGTAGGTGGTGGTGTGAGTACCCTTTGAACAGCAATACTATACAATGAACGGGGGGGGACCTTGACTTAATTTACATAGTGACCTTGACCTTCTAGCGAATAAGCTAGTACTGAACCCGCTTCCATAACTGGATCTTCAGCTATGGTGTTACATATTCAACCTCCAGGGCAGTACTCAGAGTAGTGGAGTTTAGGGGGTTCAACTTCCTGTCTCCCCTGAACGTAGATTTAGTCATGTATACCATGTTCTTTTATAGAAACCTGTTTTAGAAAAAAAAACTCTTTTTTTTTCGCTGCCAACATTAATAACATGTTACTACATTATAAGTTTTATTTTATAGGTATTGATAATAGCTATCAAAAGTAACAGTTGCTAATTTCATTACTTGATGTATGAATATGTGAAAGTAGATTTAGTAAATTCTCTAGCTGACAAATATAAGGCTTCTTATGAAAATTTGGCTATATGGTATATCATTGTGTGGGCTCGTAGTCAGTGTTGTTGAGTGCTGCCAGGATAATTAGAGCTTGTTAAACCTGTATCTGTTAAAATTATGCTCTCGCCCTCTAGAGCCCCTATTTGACAAATCACACAATAGGTTTTACTATACGTATCTCACATAGGAGTGAATTTATGTTAGTACCCGATCAATGAGTTGAGTGATGAGAATAATTCACAGGTATAGTTTAAGGTGGGGTGGAAAGGAGGGTAAGTTAAGGCCAGTATTTTAACAGTTTTGAAAACAAAAGTTACTATATGCATGCATACGTCAAGTCATGTTATCTGAAGCTGTAATTTTAATTAGAGATTAAAACGTTTCGGTAAATGTTCCGCAGTAGAGGCTTACGGTCTATTGAAGGGGTTGGGTTGAGGGACGCGGCAGCTAGGATTTATATATTTGTATATACAGTGGAACCTGACTTATTTGAACTTCGGTAATTTGAGATCGTCTTTAATTTGAATTTTTAGCCCGGTCCTGTAAATTTTGTATTAAAACAATGTTTAAAAAATCTTAGATAATTCGAATTTTGTTTTGGTTAGTTCGAACTTTTCGTAAGTTGTAATGTACTGTGCAGTATTGCTTCTAGTTGCGGCGCCGTGTTGCTCTATTTTTGGAAATAGGGGAGGCAACGTTGGAATGCGGTCAGTACACTTCTTCACGCCCCTCCCCCTCCCCCACTCACCCATACGTCTTTTTTTACACGCACAGTTCTGTACTCCGCCATTCAAGGTCTAACCTCTCAAATGGTTACGTGCGCGGTTCTTAGTGATTTAGTCGTAGCGATATTCTTGTGACGTGCGAGTTTATTTTGTTTTGTTGATTTGTTTTTGTTTAGTTTTAGTTGTTTTGTTTAGTACATACTGTACAGTAGTGGTTGTGTGTGTGTGTGTATCGTGACGTCACTGTCCAAGCCACAGTCCAATAAATCATTAACTTTGGCCGAAAGAGTAGCGGTGATAAAGGAAGTGGAAAAGGGAATTTCTTTTAAGAAACTTATTTAATTCGAATTTTTGAATAGTTCGAATTTTTTCCCGGTCCTTTCAAGTTCGAATTATACAGGTTCCACTGGAGTAGTCCCTCAATAGACAGGGTTATTCACATCTCCAGGTAAAAATTATAAGAGGCTGTAGGGGTAGCCAGACAAGTATTTTCACGCAATGAACTTGAAGTCGTAGACGCCAAATGGCGGCGCTACAAGACGTCAAAGTTGGTGTTGTGTGCACCTGGGGAGTAGGCAGCACAACACGGCAACCAACACAGGCATCACCACCACTACCTCCCCTGACACACACGCTGGTGTAATTCCTTTTGGTTACTTGTTGTCAGGCAATTCAATGCGTGTTTCTAGTCATAATTTATGCCACACTCCACTTTGTTGAAGATTGATGAGTGGCTTACTCTTCAGGTGCATACAGCACCAACCTCGACGTATTGTAGTGACGACACTTGGCGTCTTTGACCCCCCTCCCTCCTACGACCTGTATAATTATTTTTTTCCTGGAGATCTAAATAACTCTGTGGATTATTATTTTATTTTTTTCATTTATTTTAACGCCTGAATTGTAGCTATTCTGGCTATTTCTTGTTGCAGTTTCTGTGCTAGATTAATTTCAGGTGGAGCCCATCCCATCTCTACGATTGAGCGAGAAAGAGCCTACCAATTTATAAGGAAAGGTACTTTCACATAACTTCCAGTGTTATTTTATATGCAACAATCGACACGGGACCGACGGCTTTACTTCCCCTGCGAAGGAAGCTGTGTTACAGATTATGATCGCTCAGTAAAAAATCCGTTGATTTCAGCTGGGTTGAACCCCTCAATATATATAAATAGATAAAATAGTGAGATGGGTGATGAATGGGGTTGGGTGGGATTAGGGGCTAACAATCGTTGGCAAATACTAAATCCAGACAAAACATGGCAATGAGAGATTACATTTTTACACCTCACATTTCTTCTTTCATAAAATAGTAAAATGTTATTATTGTTGAAAGAAAAAAAGGATTTTATAAAAGTTTATTCTTAACAAAATTCTACTGTAGCTAGCGTCTTGAAGTGTGAGCTGCAATCTGACTTGGCCTTCAATTGCAGTGAAACACAATTAGCCATTAACACATTGATTGATGCTCACTACCAGATGAACTTGACCTTCTAGTCAGTGACCTGGCACCTACAGTAGAGTTTTGGCATGGAGAATACTTTATAAATACAAACATATATTTTAGTGACTAACATTAATAGCATTTTATTATTTTATTAGTGTTATTTTCTAGATATTGATACTATCTATCAAAATTGGCAGCGGAAGATCACATGACCTAATGTATGAATAAGTGAAAGTAGATCTAATAACTTTTCTAGTGACCCGCCTCAGTGGCGTAGTTAGCTAACGCGCTAGTCGTGTTGAGCTCGACCACCGAGGACGGGGAGATCAAGGTTCAAGTCTCGGTCGGGTGAACTGGGGGTGGTTTTTCCTAAATGGCTTTCCACTCTTCCTCTACGCAAATGCGGGTTCACTTCATATAATATTCAACCTTCCCAATTCCTAATCCATTAGTGTAATTAGTACTTAAGCGTATAACCCGAACGGATAGTAAGACGTGGTGCTAAATAGTAAACTTTTCTAGCGGTGAATTAAGGGCTGTCTGACACCTTAGCTCAGTTGGTAGCATGTCTGTCTACTGGACTAAGGTTCCCGAGTTCGATTCTCGGTATGGCCGAAAATTTATCACCGATGAAATATAGGTTTCCCCCTTCACAGTGATGAATTAACTGCCGGGAGCTAGATGCTGTGTGTGTTCTAAATATAAGTTAGTCTATAAACTGTGTGCTGATATAATCAGCCGTTTCAGAAAGTGCACATTAAATTCCTCAAATAAATGAAAATATAAGTGCTCTTCTTATGAAAATTGAATTGTATCTTGTTCCTTTAATTAGGGCTAGCCATCGCCCGAAACTGTGAGATATCGTGTCCCTGAAATTTAACTATAATGGTACACATGGCACCTGGTGATCTTGATCTACATTATCCGATGACCTTGAGCTATTCAATGAATTGGCATCTAGACTGTTTCTATAACAACTGCTATACAACGTCTGAAAGTGTAGACTGAGATGAATATGACCTTGAACTGCAGCCACACATGTGTTGTCCTTGTCCGCGAAACATGTGCTCAACTAAGTAACCATATATTCCTGAAGGATCACCCAAGTCAACGTGGGGCGAGGGAGCGGTAGTGGGAAAAGCGCGGGAACACGGGATCGGAGTTGGCTGCCCAGACCGCCATGGGATCACACACGATAGCTCAGCCAAGAGTTGGAATTTTTTAGTTAAGTAACGTCAGTTTGTGCTGTACTTTGGTGGTTTCCACATAGTGATGGGGCCCTTTAGCGATGAAGAGGTTACCTTGTTTCTACTGACTATGTTGAGGACAAAACTGAATGGAAAAGTAGGCATTATGTCCCCTAAATAAACAAAGATCGGTTGAAATTCAGAGAGTGGCATACTTTGAGAAGAACAGAAACATAACTTGCACTCTGTGACAAAAGTATTCGTGTCCACACATACCGAATAGGCTCCATCATTGGCAGTCTAGTCTATTGCGAGAGTGACGCCTTACTCCATGCAGCCACCGATGCGGTTAGATACATATATTGAAGGGTTTACTTGTGAAAAGGTTGGATGTGGTCACACGTTCTAAGGCTTCAGTCTTAAAATAAACCGGATTACCGGTAATGGGAAGGCCAAGTTTCAAATCACGCGTTTTAACACTGTGGTTTTCCAATTTCTTCCCCTAGCTAATGCGGGCACATTTCCTCTAATCTACCCTCAGAACCTAAGTGTTAAATGCATTGATTTAAAATTTGAAAATGAAAAATTTCCAAGAACAATGATCTAGTGTCCCCTTTGTTTGACCCGAAAAGTAGTAAGCTTTAACTTTCATGGTTCGACTATGACACACCTTATAGCGCCATAGTGTAATACGTCAAGGTAAGACTATCAGGGTGATAAGCGTGTACATCCTACAATTATTTGTCTCGGATGTATAATTTTCTTGTTTCAAATCTAAAACTCGTTGACTATGGTTAGATATCGATTATTTAATATTTGAACTTTAACTTAATAATATATAAATAAGACGTAACTTGAGTCGTTATTCCAGTCGACGTACCAATAAGTTCACAGTCGCAGTCCACGAGTTGACACTTTTTTTTCCCTACTCCCGACGTTGTTCAGCGCTTACATTTATAAGTGTACATACGAGAGACAGATAATGTCAAGATGTTAACCACAGTTTGCTTGAACTAAACATTAGAACTATGCTATAGTCGGATCACCGTTAAAAGAACCTTATCTTTCAGTTCAAATTCATTAAAAAAAATGGTTGAAAGGCAACGCTAGTATTTTTATCAGATTTTATAACAAAAAACCTTTAGGTCCAAAATAAATAAAACTTTGTTTAGTTTAATTTTCTACACATAATAATTTCAACAGTTATTAGGTATTTGTCATTAGCAGAGTGATATTTGACCAAGACTTTTTCCCGTTATAAAAAAGTTCGTGTTCAATTTTCTCTCTGTCCATGACAAATATTCAACAACTGTTGAAATTACTATCTGTAGAACGTTAAACTAAACATATCTACTAAAGCAATATTTTATTTACCCGCTTTGGTGGCCGCATGGTCTAAGGTGTTACTCTACCAGTAGACCGATGACAGGGAGATCTAAGTTGGAATCTCGGTCAGGTGTACTGAGAATAGTTTTTACAATATGGTTTTTCAACTCTCCTCCACGTGAATACGGGTACATTTCCTCTAAATAAAACCTTCCTAATCCCTAAAACCATTAGCGAAATAAGCGTATAAGTTAAACGGGTAGTGAGACATGGTGCTAAAAAATGTATAGGGTTTATATATTTTGACGTTTTCTTCCATCCTATCCTTTTTTTTTTAATACGCGTATCTTAATATCTGTCCAAGCTATACACATATATGATAATTACTCTACTGGGCTAGGGATGAGAAAGGAGACATTTTAGAGGTAATCAACCAAATTTGCGTGGAAGGAAATTGCGAAACCATTTAGTAAAAACCACCCTCAATAGACCCGATCGGGATTCGAACCCCGATCTCCATCATCAACAAGCTAGTCTAACACTAGAACTACGTCTTAAACCATTTGGCCATTGAAGCGGGTCCTACCCTAATGTATTAATACGTCGAATAATAATGTACTCTACACATGTCACTTTTAAAAAATGCTGTTGGTTTTGACATCTTTAAAAATAAATACAAAATAAAAGTTACAATATTGACTTCTCCAAATGTAGCCATTTTGTTATAATAATCCAGAAGGTCTTTCTGTAACGTTCTGACTGGAACTTACTAGGACTATGTACCAAATATGTAGTAATTAGTTGTGTTCGCTGTGTTCCTTGTCGACATATTTTTGCATTTATTTTTATTTTATACGTTTATTACATGTTTTACATGTGCTAGTGGGCACACAGATTGTCGATTTAGTTTTGTCTGATATTCAGGTACCGTAACGTGGATGTCGAGGTTCGATTACCGACTGGGTGTATGGCGGGAGTTTTTCCATACATGATTTCTCCTTATACACTAATGCGGGTATATTTCTTTTCGTCCTTGCTCAATAAGTGCAATTAACTGCATATAACCCGGACGAATAGTAAAACTTGTGGCTATATAGATTAGGGGTGTTCACTGGGCATCGAACCGGGTCCTCTGTATCTCTAGCCAGAAAATCTAACAATTATACCACAGAGCAACACTACTATATAGTAATGTTTTTGACGTGAATACGTCTTTAAATTTGCTACCACACAGGGGCAATCCAAAAAACCTAATGATAACAAAATCGGGGGATACAGTTTGGTGTTGTAGTTTCGAATCTTTCCTCTACATCCAAAATTAAATTATACCACTGGATAGCTAAAGGATCAAAGAATTCATTACGATAAGCGAGAACAGTGACGCATCACGCGTGGTGGAGGGGGAAGAGCCGCCATTTTGAGGTTATTTTGCTGCGTATCGAGATTTGCAATTAGTATAACTTTTGACTCGGAGAAACTACGATGTTCGTTTAAGTTTAAACGTATTCACGTACAACACACGGCCGTGTCCATGACACAGCCACACCCCATTTTTTAGTAAAATTTTATCAATTTAAACCGCAAAAAAAAAGTATATTTTTGTTCTTCCTACCGTTTTCACGCTGTAGTTTTTGTATTGGATTGAATGCGATTCTGGTATCGCTTAACCCGGTCCATAGTAATTAACAGAATCTTCGTACTGTTTCTCTTTTTCGACCGTGACCTACTACCCGTCCTGTTATACGTAGTCACATTAATGGTCTAGGGATTGAGAAAGGTAGAGTTATAGAAGAAATGTCCTCACATTTTTGTGGAGGCAGAGTAGTAAACCATCTATGAAAAAAAACACTCTCAGTACATCCGACTGAGATTCGAACCCTGAACCGTCAACTAGACTAATTAATAAGCTTGACATTCGGTCCGTGTGTCTACCGTTGCGGGTTGCACTGACCTTTTTTTTATACGTTATTCTAGTACTTAGACCACTCTTCTTTTCACTCAATAGACACGAGATCTCTCACCAGGAGGTTTTTTATCTTCCCATTCCGCAACAAAAGAGATGTCACTGCAAAGCAAACAAAAAACAAATCACTCTGTGGGATGAACTGGGCTTCGGATCAGAACAGCCCACTCCATAACTTGATGTCTTACGTAAGAAAATATCATATCACTATATTAACTCAAAGTGCTATAATCTTTATCCAAGATATGCAGACGATTTGTAATTCGTCATCAGTCATTCGTCGCAGATGATTTGCACACTCAAGCTTGTGCGAACGTTTTGGTAGTAGAGTGATGATGTTATTATTGAGCTATTTAAGTTTATCTTCGTCGCATAAAGCATAACTTAGGATGAAGTTAATGTATTGATCAAATTATTCCCAAATCGCCTTCTTCACAATAGTCTTTATATTGTGGTTTTAAACAATTCGTTGTTGTTAGTATACTTGATGCATTTTTTTGGCACAAGATCAACTATCTTCAGTCTACCTTCAGGTTTATTCACGTTATAGTTTATATTTATGGTGAAAATATATTTGGGGGTGGAGAGTTAATAAAGGAGATAGTTCAAGATTGTATTTTATTTTAGGTGTTTAGCTGTAGTTGAGACAAAAATACCACTCACACGAGGAAAATGTGAATAAACTATAAAGTAACCCTTTTCATTTTAGGTATTATAATAATAATATCAAGTCAATTTATATATCTAATTAATATGTACAATAAGAGGGGTCTTATTACTTCTAAAATTAATCTGATTGCCAAATTCTATAAAGGTGTTTGGCTAAGGAATATGAATGTTTAATTTTAACTTTGAATCGCACTAAAAAGTTTGAACTAAACTTATCGAATTATAACAAGGTTAAGTGAGCGTTCGAAACCTTCTTAAACTTTCTACAGAAAGGCATGGGATCTGTTCCATCCGCCCGCATCGATGGGCACGTGGGCAAAGGCGTTAGTTTAGCTCGCACGATTTACTTTTACATTGTTCGGGTGGTTGGGGCTCGAATCTACACCGGGCTTACTGAGGGTGTTTTTTTCATAGATAATTCCTTAATATTACTGAAGCAAATATGGCAAAAATGGAAGTCTTCCTCATACTTACTTGATTTATTTAAATCTGTGAATAGGGCGGATGGTAGAAAAACGTAGAGAACAAATATATTACACTAATTTCTAAGCCTGTCTAAAACAGGTTGATTATAATATTTATCAACCTATCAGAATCTAATCTTCATTTGGTAAGCGCATGGAAGTTTGGGCTTTGTTTATTAAAAAATTATATATTTCTGTCGCTTATTAAGAGTGTACAGAAAGAGAGTGAACTAAATTAATTATATTTCTATTAAATTAAATAAATAATACAATAAAATCGAACTAACTTTCTCATATTTTGATTTAGAGATAGGAAGAAAATGTTCAAAAATAGGTTTTCAATAAACTTCCCATAAGTATTTTCCTCATAACCAATATAATTAACTTATTAATCACAATAAGCCTTCTCTGTATAAAAATTTTAAACCACATTGTTTAAATATTTTTAACAAATTTTAAAATTTCAAAAGTAATTTATTTGTAAAACACCCTAAAATTATTTTTTATTTGTGAAAATAGAAATGTTTCCTTATGTATCATGAAAAAATATTCCCAGATACACATTTTTAACTCAATTTTCAAGGCCAATTTCGATAAATTTCAAATTATCTATAATTTGTCCTAAGTAAACTACCATTAAATTAATATACTATAGAACTATAAATATACATTATATTTGAGCATGTAAAATAGTCCCCCGATACCAATTTTGAACAAAATCTTTAGAGCTACTTAAAAAAAATTCAAATTAAAAAAAATATGTTATTAATAAACTGCTTTAAAAAATTTTTATAAAAAAATTATAATGCAAGAAACTTAACAGATACCAATTTTGAACCAAATCGCTAGTGCTATTTATAAAAATATTCACATTTATAAAAAAAAACTTTAATATGTAAACTATTCCTTGAACAAATTTCCCCCCAAAACACAAGTATACGGCCTTATTTGCCCTCCCCAGATTTATATTTTAAATAAAATGGTTGTTTCATGACTGACTCTTCCAAGGTAATATTAACGTAAAAATGTTTAAATCATAATAATTACTCTTTATAAGAGTTATCGAACCGGTCTTTTAGAAGACCTTATATACAGAGTGTACCGATCTATGCAAGAAGTAACTGGAGCGTGGCTAGTTTGGACCTCAAAATAACACACAAAGTTCATATGAACATCTGTTCTACATTTCTGGTGGAATTGTCAATAGCCCTATTTGATAAGCCCCTGTTAATGTAGCTGCAACCCTGTATGTGTACCAGCAGTGATCCGTCACTTCCAAGAGGTGCGACAGGGATGTATAAAATAGTTCTATTGACAATTCCAGCAGCAACGTGTAAGGCCTCATATCGGGAACTACCAAATACAAGACATATTATCATAGTATGGTCTTTTTATGTTGTTTTGAGGTTTACTATCCACACCTCAGCTAATTCCTATATAAATCGATACACCTGTATAATATATTTCATAGTGTTATGTTTTATTTCCTCTATCGGGAAGTAATAGTAAAGTATTAAGTCTGTGATTGTTTGAAACAGGATTCGCAACCTCTTCAACGACCAATTAAAAGCCACTCAATTAAGTCGAAACACGGTGACAACATTAAGCTTAAGACAAGATAAGAACTAAAGTATGATTTAAATATGAAGGAACTTCTTTGATAGTTAAAAAAAGCTACAAAAATAGTAGTCATATATTAATACGTAAAGTCATGTCATCTGCAACGGTCACATTTTAGAGATAATATAAATGCCCATGAACTAATATTAAAAATATAGTAGAATGACATTAATATTGACCTAAAAAAATCACGTTTATATTTTCTTAAAGTTCCATCCTACTAATGTCAGGGTTTTTGTAGTTTTTGTATCACAACTATTTTTTTGGCCAAAATAAATAAAATATTTCTCCAGTAGAAACATAGAGTTTAATTTTCTTCACATGATGACCTCAACAATTGTTGAATATCTGTCATGAGTATAGCGGCATTAGATGAGAAACTTTTTAAATGAAGATAAAAAGTTGTCATTAAATTCCAAAACACCCTTGACAGATATTCAACAATTGTTGAGGTCACCATTTGAATAAAATTAAATTCTGTATTTCAGCTAGGGAGCTATTTCATTTCTTTCAACCAAAAAATTATGTTGATATAAAAACTTTAAAAATACTACCCTTAACTCCAGTACCCTACACTCCAACCTTAATAAAATAGTAAAATACTATCAATTTTAACCGGGAAAAAAATTTGTATTTTCTAAAAGTTTCTTCAAAGCAGAATTCTGATAAAGTTAAGTAACGCTAATGCTTCCCGCGATTCTAATATGATTGTTTTATATAGATATTCCTAACACAAGAAAGCAGGACGACAAGGGTGAATTTTAAGGTTTAAAAAACGCTGTTTGGGAAAGAACCTTCTCGTGTAGTAGGCTGGAATAGACTATTCTTTCCATGTATCGTATCTTTCTACAACCTTCCAGGCGATCAGTATTATTTTGGTTATTACCACTACTACCTGTTCAGGTTATATGCCTATATAGACAATGATAACTTACTCTACTGGGATAGGGTGGTGGCCGAATGGTCTAAGGCGTCACACTCGCACTAGACTGCACTGCCGATAATGGGGAGATCAAGGCTCGAATCCCGGCTGGGCGTACTGAGGGTAGATTTTCCAAAATGGTTTTCCATTCTGCATCGATGTAAATGCGGATACGCTTTCTCTAAAATGCAACCTTACTAATCCCTATTACATTAGTGCGATTATTACATATGCATGTAGCCCTAACGTGTAGTAAGACGCGGTACTAAAAAAAATCGAAGGACGTTTACACCAGAACAATCATAAAAATGCGTTACAACAAAGCAATAAATGTTATTCCAGTACCAATTAAATCATCTGCATCGGTGGTCATTTGTCTAGGACATCACTTTTGTAAAATAATGGATTATTGATGACGGAATGGTCCAGGTTCTAATCCTGCATATTGATGAATTTTCCCCTTAATGGTTTATCATTCTCCATCTAATGAGAGAACGTTTCATCTAGATCAGTGATTCTTAACCGGAGGGTTGCGAAAGGTTTTGTGGGGAGCCTCAGAATAATAATTTAAAATGTTATTTGCTTATTACTGAAGACAATTATCTTAAATTTTACGTTTTGGAAGAAAGAATTCGATGATAGTAAGTTTTGTAAGTACAGTAGACTCTCGATTTTCAGGGTTAGTGGAGGGAAGAGTAATCACGGATAATATTAATAATCCCCATCTGTTTACCAACACCATTCAAAATTTGCTGCCCTTTGTTTCTACTTATTTTTGTGAAAATGGATTTTCCACAACGATGAATATTAAAACGAAGCAGCGAAATCGACTCCTGCATGCGAAGAGCATTAAGTAATACAATTGAAGCAAGAATATACAAATTAGTGGAAAGTGTTCAACAGCAGAGGTTCCATTAAATACATTTAGGTAAGTTAAGTCCTATTTCTTTATTTGTTTGTTAATATAATCAGTAAACAAAGCCACTATTTTAGAATACATCCTAATGATTAATAATATGTTAGTAAAAACTAGGGGCCGCGAAAATATTTTAGGATATTTAGGAAGCCGCGAATAATAAAAGGTTACGAACCACTGATCTAAATACTACCCTACTCAATCCTACCCAATTAGTAATAGGTATATGGATAGTCCGGATGGGTAGTAAGGCAGGGTGCGCAAAATAACCTACAAAAATACTGTAAAGTTGAATCTCCCAACAACGATATTGAAAAGTTTGTTTTTTGATCGTGTGTAGCGGTCTTCCTGTTATCTCCGTAACCTTGATATTATCGGCCAATGCGTGCGTGCTATTAACAGGCTAATAACCTCTCCTACAAAGTATTACATATTATTATATTTGTGTTAATACGCACCGTTTCACCTTTGGAAAAATACTGAGGTTTGCATTGAAAATGCATGCTTTAAGGCACTTTTAACAATACAATGTGTGTTCTGACCCCCCTTATTAAATTACATCATTCAATTTACAAAGACTCACTTCGGTGACAACGTGGTCTAACGCGCTACTCCCTCAGTGGACTAGACTGCCGATGACGGGAAGATTAAGGTTCGAATCTTGGTCGAGTGTACTGAGGATAGTTTTTTCCAAAATAGTTTTCTACTCTCTTTTCAAGAAAATGGGGCTGGATTTCCTTAAAATATAACCTTATAAATCTCTTAAACCATCAGCTTACCACTAGCATAATTAGTACATAAGCGTACAAGCCGAATGGGTAGTAAGACGTGGTGCTAAAAAAACTTCACAAAGATCCATTCTACTCTCGTTATCGTTCGTTCCTCTGGTATTTAGTTCTTAGTGGCGAACCAAAATATGTGTAACTTTGAAATATTAAAAGTGGAAAACATTATCTTTTAAGCTATGTTTACAAGTCTATATATATAGGATCATAAAAAATAGTTTTAAATTAATTCCAGTAGACACAAAACTTTTTCTTTAGCGTACATGTCACCAGGGTTTGTCGGCTAAACGACATTCCTGGTCTTCTACTAGCAGTGGCGGAGGTTGGGGTACCATGTATATGTGGTTACTTCGGCCCTATTAGATGATGATAAAGATTATGCGGTGCAAGAAAACGTCCTAAACCCAACTTAGACCTAACTAATCAGACCAAGGCAACCTAAGGAACAATTTCCCTCCGGGAAAAGTAGGCCTACCTATGACACCTCTAGAAATCGAGACTGGGACCTCTAGGTTTGTAGGCAGGAATGCTGACCACTAGACCACAGAGGCCGTCAATATGTTAACTATGTTTAGAGAATTAAACTCAACATATCTACTGTGGCAATATTAAATTTATTTTGACCAAAGTTATTTTGGTTGTAAAAAATGCAAAAAATACTGCCCCTGGCCCGTTTTCTTCCATCTCACCTTAAATAACTCTAATAAAAGTTATCTCCCCCTTCCGTCCATATTTAGAATCACATCTCTATTATAGAGTAATAAAAATTCCTGTATGTTTCAGGTTTTCCATGAGTGCTAAGATGAAGGTGGTTTCACTTGGGTGTTATTTCTTACGTTTAGTTTGAAGGATCATGTGTTTATATTTGAACTTTAATAACGGCTCAAATAAAAGTTTAGCCTACCCATTTATGATCTGTAATTTTTAGCAAACATTTTTTTGAATATTGATCAAACCATTAAATAATGATTTTTAGTATCTCGGCTAGATCTAGAGTAAATATTTAAAAAGAAACCAAGCAAATAAAATTTATTTTATTTTATTCAAACTGTTACAAAAGGTTTGATTAATTTATCCTCAGGATACAGAAATAAACGTGCTTAATAATATAAACTGTCGTAAAAAAATAATCAAAACAATATTATGCATTATCACAAACCTTTTTTACTACAGTAAATAATGTGAAAAAAATACTACAGTTGTAACTCTAACCAATTTTAAATTGTGCACCAAAATAATTTGGTTTCGATTAAAATTAATTCCTTTGAGTTATATCTAAATTTAATAATTTTAAATTAATGTGTTATCACAAACTGATACGTGATGGTTGTCTACATGACCAGTCCTGAGGGCTGAATCAAATTCAATTAAGAGAAAAATTACTATCTGGACACACGAATCTAATCCAGGGATTTGGTAAGCAATGACAAAAGTTCCGGCTTCGATTCCCGTGTCCAGGTTGTCATTGTTAACTTGAATAAAATTAAAGAATTTATAGTTAATTTAAAAAACTTCAAGGCGTTAACACGCAAGAGGGCAATACTGACCGAGCGGCCGCCGCATGTTCGCCAAGATAGTGTCAACCACTTTATTACTAATTAAACAAAGACTTTTACAAAATAAAAAGTTCGCTTGATAAATTTGGCTCTAAATAAATTCATACGGTACAAAATATATTAGTAAATATAATAAAGTAAAAAGTATATAATTGTATAAGAGATTTTGTAGCGTATTTTAATGGCTTCGGTGGCCACATGATCTAAGGCGTCACTCTCACAATATACTAGACTACCGATGACAGGGATATTGGGGTTCGAATCCCAGTCCCTTGTACTAAGGGTGGTTTTCCCTAAATGGTTTTCCATCT
The DNA here is from genome assembly GCA_902155825.1 of Timema genevievae. NCBI lineage: Eukaryota > Metazoa > Arthropoda > Insecta > Phasmatodea > Timematidae > Timema > Timema genevievae. The sequence continues at coordinate 55,095 of CABFWO010000649.1, read as the reverse complement.
CCCTCCACACAAATGCAGGTACACTTCCTCTGAATTCAACCTTCTTCATCCTTAGCATGTTGGCTTAATTAATACATAGGCGTATAGCCTGAAGAGGTAGTATGATGCAGTCCTGATAAAAAAGAAAGCATATTGTATTATATAATCAATTTTCAAAGGTTAGATTATTTTCTACTTTATTTTTTTATATATATATATATATATATACACACACACACTCATACTTGAGTAAATTGATGTGGTTAAATGATTACAACCCTGAAGAGTAGTAGGATGTAGTGCAAAATATATTTATGCAGCGAGCTTGACGCTTTAGACTGCAGCAATGGACTGTACTGCTAACTACGTAGAGGTAAAGGTTCGAATCTCAACTAGTGATTTATCACTTTGGCTCTAACATTTTCCTTTCAGCACTAATGTGGATGCACTACATCCAAGTGACCCTTCTCAAACCCTACTCTTTAGAATAACACGTTAATAACTTTTATGTTTAAAGTAAATCTTATATAATCTATTTTTTTTAATATGAAGCGATTTCTTAAGACAATGATTCCTTGAGTTCTTCCATTGTCCAAAAATAAAACCCTATTTACTGAGGATGTGTCCAAACATTTCAAATTTCAAAAGCATTCAAAGGGGAATGTGCAATTTCAGAAAAATACAATTTAATTCGACAGCAATTTATTTAGTTTTCCCTAACAGATTTTATACTTTAAATATATATTACTATAAAGTGTTTTTTTGAGGATTATCATATCAAAGTTTACAAAAGCTCGATAGCGAAACCACAATTTAAGAGAGTACTATTCCAAGCGTACTATGGAATTGATACAAATTTTCATGAGGCGTCAAAGTACCAGCTAGTAAAAATATACTATTAAGACCCAAACTTGTCGACC
>CABFWO010000649.1:0-38818 GCA_902155825.1 Timema genevievae | reverse complement strand
GGGGGGGGGGGGGTGAGGCATATAGCTGGGGGCCCCACAAACGAAGTTTTCCCAGGGCCCTACATCTGCTAAGGTTGGACCTGATATAGAGTGTTAGTAAACTTTAATTCAAACTTATTTTAATCACTGCAAAGACATTACGTAATTTTATAAACAGTATTTTGGCAACCTTATACAACATATTTAACGTTGTAAAAAGTATTAGCATATTTATTGACATCTTAAGGCTTAAGTAGTAAAACTTCAACAAAGAGGTTCAAGTTGTTCACATAAACAAATATAAACATATTGTGGAGGGTCACAAAAAATGTTTATTTTAAAACATGAACTAACTTTCCAATAGAGCACAATAATTTATCGACAAGAAAGAGATGTGGTCGACCCAACCATCATAGCCATTTTTAAAATAAATTAAATTTTTGAAAAAATCCTTTACCCCCAAAACTAAGATAAAGTATTATTTGTCATGTCAAACTTTCTCAAGATACACATTTGGAACCAAACGTTTGAAGAAATTTCTAAAATATCTTATGTTTTTGAAAAATCAGTTATTTGTAAACTACCCACTAACAAATATTTGGCCAAAAATCAATTATACAATGCTGATTGTCATATCAAGCAAATTTTATATATGTATTTTAAATAAATTTATTAGAATATATTTGAAAAAAAAACTGGATTAAAAAATTCATTTATCAGTAAACTACCCTTAATTTGAGGGCTAGACTCAGAATTTTAAAAAAAATTGAGGTATAACTATTAAAGTATAAATGTCAAGTCCAAACAAAATCAATCCAACCATTTTGGATCTCTGACCAGGAACAGAAAGCTAGACAGACAAATATGGGGACCGACAAAATTGTAAAATCAATTTTTTTTTTAGTTCAGGTTCACATAAAACGTAAAGATTCATCATACACTCGATATCAATTATTTTCACTATTACAATACTTTCTCTTGATATGAGAAAGTAAAAAATATTTATTGGGGTGCAAACTAGATTTATCATTAATATATATAATTGTGTATCACAGGAAATCGAACCAAACGCTCTTATATCAGTAGGCAGGCGATCTCTACAGGCCGAATCAAATCTAATTAAACCTTCTACTTCCCTCCCTCCTCGATCTTGTATTAAAGCTGATAATAAAACTATTTTTTTCTTTTTTTACCTGGTGACAAGTCACCCCTTTCCTACTTAGTACCTTCCATTTTACAGCTCAATAAAAACAGTGACCTTGGAACTCGACGACCCGGATTTAGTAGGGTGGTAAAGACTGGTCTTAAATATTAACTTTCTAGCCCTGAGACCACACTTCAGATTGATATAGTGCTCGCTATAGTTCAATTTTCATTGAGAGGGTATTTCAGAAATCTGAACTTTTTTTTTGCTGTCAACAATTTTAACTATATTTTTGTGTTTTTTTAGGTGTTGATAGTAGATATAAAACTGACAGCTGCATACATGCGACAGTGGACCTAAATTATAAGACCTAAAGTCATAACTCCTAAACTAAACTCCTAAACTTCATAACACCATAACACCTCGTTTTATAAGACCTAATTTCACTGCACCTAATTTTATAGCTCCTAACTTTACTAGACCTAAAATTCATTGTTCATAGTTTACTTTAAAACATCTTTAATTGTTCAAACAGGCAGTGGACCTAAAAGCACAAGGCCTAAATTTTATAAGACCTAACTTCACAAGACCTAACTTCACTGGACCTAGTTTTATAAAACCTCAAGTCATAGATCATAAACTTCAGGTCTTGTGAAATTAGGTCCACTGCATGTCATCCCTGCATATCACATTATCTGACATATGAATAGGTGAAAATAGATCCAATAACCTTTATAGCTGTCAAATAAGATCCTTCTTATGAAAATTGAACTTTTTTTTCGAAACCAGCCAGTCTCCTGGTTTACCAATGTCAAGGAGGCTGGAGTTTGAATCCCAGATAGGTGCGCTGAAAGAGTTTTTTTTCTTAACTGTGTGTCCACACAAATTCGGGTACATTACTCCTAAACTTTACTTTCTTACTCCATTAGTAACGTCTGTTTCGATCAGTATTACCTGCCTAAGCGAATGACACTCTCTCGCTGACCGATGCGGCCGTCTAACGGTTACCATGCGAAGAAAATTAAACTCTATATTTCTACTGAAACAATGTTTTACTAGCGTACAACCCAAATGGGTAGTAATACGTGACACTAACAAAAATTTGGCCAAAAAAAATAATTGTTTGCTATAGAAACTTGAAAAACACCGACAGACCTTAGCTCATAGTGTCTTCCGTCCCACCTTAAGTGAGGTTTAGAGCTAGGGACCATTATTATAAACTAAACACAACACTGGCACCGGTATGCATTTGAAACCGACAAACTACAAGTGTGTGTGTGTGTGTGTGTGTGTGTGTGTGTGTGTGTGTGTGTGAGTGAAGGCTATATATATATATGTATATATATATATGTATATATATATATATGTATATATATATGTATATATATATGTATATATATATATGTATATATATGTATATATATATATACAGCTCAGTGTATATATATATATATATATACACAGCTCAGTGTATCAGAAACCTTCTGAAAGAACTGATGAACTCTTATAAATAGATGCAGTCAAGCGTCCTAAAGTTAAAACAAGTTTACTTAAAGCCATTCGTTGAAGAAGATCACTTATACCGTCCCCACGGGCAGACGACAGATTCGTTGGTCCATTGTAGAGTCTACACTTTATTAACTCACTAACCAGCCTTACGTCTCATCCCGCCCTCCCCCTCTTTTTTATGACCAGGGACCTCCGCTTTCCATTTAACAACGTGTTAACATAAATCAACACGTGTTCCGTGAACGAGTCAGCACAATCGGCCCAATTAAAGAGCTCCCTTGGTTTCCAAAGGGAGAGTTTAGGGGGTACTATATGTAAGTGTCATGCGGGGCTCACCCAATCTCCATACCTTTCAAACACAAGACCGTGGTACCATTCTGATTATTTGGTCTATAATGGACGAACAGATCACCTCTTAGATGTAAAGTACGACGAAACTAGAAACTTAAATAGTGAGGTATTTATACAATCTAATTTTCATACAAAGAGCCTTATTTGACTGATATAAAAGTTATCAGATCCTCTTTCACGAATTTATACTTTGGGTCATGTGATCTGCAGTTGTCACTTTTTTTTTATTAATAATGCCAACACCTATAAAATAACGTTAATAATGGAAAATGATAACAATTTTGGTCGCAATAAAATAGTTTTGTTTTTTTCTAAAAAGGGATTTTCTATGAAAATTGGACCGTAATTATTAAACCCTCATTTGATTTGAATTTTTTTAAATAACTTGGAACAGACTACGTTTATCAATGACCGAAATCAACACATGCTCGGTTTGTTCAACTATTATGTCGGTTTTATGGTCGAATGGTTCTCTGAAACTTAGAGTAATATACGTCATTAAAAAGTAAATACTTTCCCTATTATAATTATTATTTTGTTATTATATATATATATAATGTCTGTTCTTACTGTAGCACCCTATATTTAAAGTTGAGTAATGCATTTGAGTTTAAAGAGGGTAGGGGTTTTTTTTTACAGAAGAAAATTAACTATTATTTAGGGACACCCTTATCATTAAACACTTTAAATTTACGTTTACCTTGAAATGTTTATAAAACAGATATTTATATTTTAATCATATACAATTTATAATTATTACTCTTCTACATTGTATATAACCTCTCATATCCATTCGTAATGTATTATTTTATTATCTTTGTATTCTTGATGTACTATTTCAGTACTTGCCTGCTACCAGTCCTTGTGGGTGTTGGTTAGAACTATAATAAATATAAAAATAAAAATGAAAGATATCAATATAGTAGCTAATTTGCACCTTTTAATTATTATTATTATTATTATTAGCACCGCGTCTTACTACCCGTTCGGGTTATACGCACTTACGCTAATGTGTAATGGTAGGGTGATTGTGAGATGAAATGGAGGACCTACAGTTTAATGTGGGATCCGAACCACGGTGGAGGCCTGGCATTCCTCACATTCACAAGCTGTGATTAATACACGTCTTGTCAGAGGTGAAGGAAGGGTTTGGTAATCAGATAAATCTGTGCCGGGACCGAGGATTGAACCCCGGACCCTCAGCACAGAAGTCCGACACCTTTCCCCTAGACCACCAGGTCATCAAGCACCTTTTAAAGACAGAATTATGTTGGCTAACGAACTAAAAGCTAGCTTAAACCTAATGAGTACACATAATATTTCGCACTTGGCCTCACAACATGGGATTTTAGCTGCCTCCCGATGGAAACATATTTTAGTAACAATCTAAAGTCGTATACGGACTCTTTTTAATAGTCCATCTCAAATCCAATCAACCGGGAAATTAAACACACGATGACGATCGAACTGGAAAACATATCGATATGAGGTTTTCTGCATTCTTCACTTGACAAGAGCGAAATTGTGATCAGTAAAATAGTTTTTTTAGTGATTATTCTTATTTTATTTTATTTAAAATATACAGTCAAATTATTTCTCTGGTTACATTTACACAATTTCCTATACTGAGTATAATACAGAAAACCGCATCACAATGAGATGTCTGGTTCCAGTTGTGTTACCTACCAATGTCAGTTGCTATCCTTAGTCAGTAATACGTTTGCCAACTGAGATAAGTGGGCTTCGGTGGTCTTTGGTTAAAGTGCTTACCTCAGAAAACGATGATCGTGGGTTCAAACCCGGCTGAGGTCGAAGAATTTGTACTGAGCGATGAAAATACGTTGAACAACTTCCTTATAAAGGGAAGTAAAACCGTCGCGTTGGTCCCATGTCGATTGTGGGATGTAAAATAACCCTGACAGGTAGATGAAAATACCTTTTTGACAAAATTTGTAGGCTCTTTCTCGGTCACTCGTAGAAATCCAGTGTGGGAAGCAACGGGAAACAGGGCTTCCCTAGAATATGTGCTTTCTCCCAGAAGGTGCGGGCAGCAATAACTGGGTGAAGGGCTGGGTGCATGCTCAGCTCGAGCACATCACGACCAACCCTTGGGCTGAAGACTCGTTATATTACACTGAGATAAGGTTCCCGGGTTCGATCCCTGGTACGGTAAAAAAAATCTTTCATCCGTAAAATTGAGGCTTCCTCTTTCTTCAAGAGAATAGTATTTGACAGACATTTAAATTTAATCAACGTGGCTGGCAGAATGGATAGCGTGTACCTGGACTCTGAGTCAAGAGGACTAAATTCATTCTTGACTTGAAACAGGAAAGTGAATATTTACCTATTGATTTTTTGGTTATATATAACTGGGTCAACTTATTTCTCTTTATCTGTTTTTTTCAAAGATGCCGAATCTTGACGAACCAGCTTTTAGTAGGGACATTTTTTTCTACATATCCCCTACAAAAAAATATTTTTCTGTAAACGCATTTTAAAAGAATATGTGAACCAAGTTCGTTTCCTTTTTTTTTTTTTTTTAATGTTAACGTGGTAAGTTTATTTGATCTGATAATGAAATGAAAAGTAACGTATTTCAGAAAGTTTGCCCGCGCGTGGTTTCAGGAGTAAAAGGTTGTATTATCTAGAAGGGCCACGTGCCCCCAATATTCTTCAAAGTGGGGATAGTTTGTAACTTGAACCATGCGTCAATCTGCCCCACTGACTCCGGCCGCTACACAAACACTGTCGTGTCTTGTTACCCGCCATTGTTACGAGTACCAGTGTAGGCTGAATAGCGTCACCCACTCTTTCGCTACAGTCTCCAATTGTTTAGTGGAGGCCGCCATGTATTCTTTCTGCTCCAACTACTCCAGGTGGAAGAAGAATGTTAGGGTTGGACCTTGTTTTCTAACACCATCTGTCGAGCTATCCTGTCGATGTTAACCAATGACAGATCGGACCTTTTCAGCCGAAATGGTCAAGATTGTTGGGATGTCAACGGTTCATTAGCATCTCTGGTTGGATTCAGAGTAGCGCGTCGCACGGGCCGGATCTTCTTAGTCTTGACATTCTCCACCATTTCCACTCTTGGGAGCCGCACCGGTTGTTGCGTCGTCTGACGCGCCACTCTTGTATAAGGCTGCGGTTACAGCGGAAGCGTTTCCTCATTAGGTCATGCCATCGCGATGTAAGTCCGTATTCACCCGAATTGAGCTCTGATTATAGTGGAAGCGCATTTGTGGGAAAATAATTGGGGATAATAATAATTATTATTATTATTAGCACCGCGTCTTACTACCCGTTCGGGTTATACGCACTTACGCTAATGTATAATGGTAGGGTGATTGTGAGATGAAATGGAGGACCTACAGTTTAACGTGGAATCCGAACCACGGTGGAGGCCTGGCATTCCTCACATTCACAAGTTGTGATTAATACACATCTTGTCAGAGGTGAAGGAAGGGTTTGGCAATCAGATAAATCTGTGCCGGGACCGAGGATTGAACCTCGGACCCCCAGCACAGAAGTCTGACACCCTACCCCCAGACCACCACCAGGTCACCTAATTGGGGATAGTCCTTTGTTTTTAGTAAAGTACAGTTTAAAAAGTGCGTTATGGATTTTACCTTAGAGCTATATTTGTAAGAAGATAATCATCATTTAAAGCTCCTCATGTTATAAAATACCACTACGGAAAACTGGGGTGGACACTTTATTTTCTCAACGCAATTTAAGGGAATAGTAAATACTATTTGAACAACTATCCAGTCAAGCCAGCAAATCAGGTGAATACTAAGAGATGTATTTTTAATTATATACCAAGTTCAATAGAGAAATCTTTCAAACTTCATATCCGTACTCGTTCACATTTTCACTAATTACAAATAGTTGAAATAAAGGTCGTTCTCGCAACAACAACAAAAAACTCTTTGGAAAGTTAGCGACTCGCGCAATTAAATCGCTTGTAGTGGAACCGTCCCCGTTGTTCAATACACGTTTGTTTTGTTCAAACGAATACGCTTCTATCGTAAGTACCACCTAAACTGGATTGCCGGTGACGGGTAGATCGGGACTCGAGTCCCGGTCGGGTGTACCGAGGGTATTTTTTTTCTAAATAGTGTTCTACTTTCCTTCCACGCTAATGCTATAAATTAAACTTTAATTATCCTTAACACTATTACGTAATTAGATTATTTCCTGCTTTTATCACCGCGTCTTAGTACCAATTGGGGATTTACACATATGTGCTAGTCGCGCTAATGGGCCAGACATGAGGAAGGTTTAGTTTAGATGAAGTGTACCAACATTAGCGTGGATATTAATTGTAAAACCATTTAGGAAAAAAACACAGTCCCAGTACACCCTACCGGGATCGAATTCAGATCTCCCCGTCATCGGCAGTCCAATATTAGCTTATACCAATGTGACGCCTTAGATCATTCGACCACCGAAGTGGGTCATAACGCGTACATCTCAAAGGGGTAATAACACGCGGTGGCGAAAAAAACAACACTAGTAAAGACCATTATGTGACTAGATCCACGAACAAGCAAGATATCTCATTGTTTGTACTAACGTTTATATTACTCCGCAAATTCCTTGCTTCTACAAGATTTCGGTGCGATGGATAGGAATGTAACGACGCAGATTACGTCTTATTATCTCAACGACAATATTATCAGATTAAACAAATTAAGGGGAGGGAGGAGAGGAAGAACGTGAGCTAAGGTGGGAATGTAGAGGATGCGAGAAAATATGTTTTGTCCAAAATAAATAAAATATTTCCTCAATAGAAACAAAGGGTTTAATTTTCTTCACGTGATGATATCAACAGTTGTTGAATATCTGTCATGAGCATAGCGGCATTAGATGAGAAACTTTTTAAATGGAGATAAAAATGTGTCAATAAATTCCTGGACACCCTCAACAAATATTCAACAACTGTTGATATCACCATGTGAAGAAAATTAAACTCTATATTTCTATTGGAGAACTATTTTACTTATTTTGACCAACCAAATGTTTCGATACAAGAACTGTAAAAACACTTACCTTTTCTCGCGGTCCCTACACTCCCACCTTAAGGTCAGTATTTTAATAATCTTTATATATAAAAAAAAACTTTTAGGCCAAATTAAATCTAAATTTAGTTTAATTTTTTTGCATATGATAATTAGTTATTAAATAGACATATTCGTCACGAGTTTAGTACAAAAATAAAGGATTTCATGAAATTTGCAGGCACTTAGAAACGAAGAACAAGGAATAATTGTGTACGTGTATAAAATTAAACTAAACATATCTACTGGTGATATATATATATATATATATAAATTATTTTGGCCAAAACACGTTTTTTTTTATAAACACGACAATTACACTGACCTTAATTATTGGCTTCATCTTCCTTCCTATTACTAAGTTACATCTGTTACCAATGAGGAGGTTCTAAACGTATTCCACACTTAACCTAATACTGCACAAGTCACATAGTAACGTCAGCTCAAAGAATACGACATTGTTAACTAGGTTGACATTGACCATGGTAGCGTCGCGCAATCAAGGACGTTTTATCAGAGGACGGGGTGAGTTACAGCCGATGAACAAGAACACAAGGAAAGCGCGCTTACAGACTCCTCGGCTCAGTCGGTCGGCGTCTAACTAGTGAGGAATTAATTATTTTACTGTCATTGTCCTTAGTTGTTTTTTTTAGGGATTTACCACATCTTAGTACCCGTTTGAGCTATGCGTATACATTAATTAAACTAATAGAATAAGGATGAGGATGGTTGAATTTTAAATAGAGTGTACACTCCGTTTACACTGAAAGGTAGCTAGCTTTTTATTTATTTTTTTATCCCCACGTCCTAATACCTGTTCAGGCTATACGCATAAGTGATAATTACTCTAATGGGGTAGGGATGAGGAAGGAATAATTTTATAGGTAATCTACCCGTATTTGCGTGGAAGGAGAGTAGGAAACTATTTAGGAAAATCCATCCTAAGAAAACCCGACTAGAATTATAACTCTTGTATCCCCATAATCAACAATCCAGGCTAACACGACAGTTACGCCTTAATATAGTGTAAAATCTCACCAAATATACATTTTGGACAAAATCTTAAATGCTTTTTTTGAAAAACTTCAAACTTTCAAAAATGAGTTATTAGTAAACTACCCTTGTATGGATACGTTTTAGATAAAACAATTTTACATCCTTATTTATTATGTAAAAAAAAACCTAGACACAGGCACGCCAGGTGCTCAAACCGGGCCCGGTAATAGGGGCAAAGCATAGGCCAACCCTCTCTTTATAATATTCGACTTCAGTGGTGACGAAACTTTATTTGTATAGGGGGCAGCAAAAATAAGAGGGTTTTTAAGGGACCTGGGGACACTGTCCCGTCAAATTAATGTCTAGAAAATATTTAGAGGGGCCTTCGTTTGGAATTTTTTTGAAAATTAATACCTTTTATAAGCCATTCAAAACTAACCGTTTGAAATTTTTAATTTCTCTCTCCCCGCCTCCACAATTTATTTAAAATGGATCTTCGCCTGGAATTAAATGCCTCAGAAGCTATATTTAAAGTAGTCTTCCCCTATCAAATCTTTGAAAATTGGGTGAATCAGGAAGTTATTTAGTTTGATACAAAGCCATATTTCAGTTTCATATTCTATAATATTAAAGAGGAGTTATATAACTCTAAAAAGGGGGGAAGGGCAATTTTTTACCAGGGGAGCGAAGTAGTTTATTCCATTAAGGGGGAGTCAAAGTTCTTAATAGAGGAGGGGAAATGCCCCCGTTACTAAACAAATTCTTAAACTTGGTTTGTACTTTTGTTTTAACGTTTTTGTCACGTTTGCAAAAGAAAAGCAGTGTACTGCACAAAACTTAATACACATCTTAAACCGAACACTGAAATGTTACACACATGTTGAATCATTTCAATTATATTTGATATACTGCCCGACTCTCCTCGTGTGCCAGATCTAGTTTAAGTACAAAAATAATAGACTTCGTGAAATTTGCAGGTACTTAGAAACAAAGAACAAGACTGGATTGAACCAATGATATAATTAGCTACAATTATGTGATTTTTAATATCACAAGCCATCGGATATTAAAAATCACATAATTGTAGCTGACGATTTCTGCTTTGTCCATCATAGACTCTGCCTTAAATGATATAATTGCTGTGATCAATGTAATTTAAGTTCCTCCGTAAGAAACCTCATATGGTGGGCTGGGCATCCACTATTACTTTGTATGAACAGTCGTTTTATTGTTTGTCATTCATATTTTATTTTGTATTTGTTTCATATTCTACATATTTTTTAGCTTGTTAATTTAGATCTCGATCCCGGACCCCTGGAAGTTCCGGAACTGGTATCATGGTACCAATAGTAGCCCCCTTACTACCCCCACCCCATTTTGACGGGCCTGTCTAGACGCCTATTTTGAACAAAATTGATATAAACGTTTCCAAACATTTCTAATTTTCGACAATTAGTCCATAAGTAAAATATCGTAAATTTTTGCACTTAGGTAAAAACCATGATTTAGTTTTGAGATGTGACCGTTTAGCAATTAAACATCAAGTTTGAATAACACCCATAAAACCTTTGTGACTGTAGACCAAGGTACAGATAGACAGACAGAATGGTCACTTTTTTTAGGTAGAAAATGTTCACGATTATAATACTTTCTCCATTTGAACATAAACTAAAACAATTCAAACAAGACACTATTTCAATTAGATATCTTTGCATGCGTTTGTACAGTAGTGCAACCTATATTATAACAGCACATATCAGAAATATTACATCCTCTTCTCGTTAATCCATGAGCCGACAATTCCGCTCTCTTGATAGCGGGCAAATATATGGTTCGCGCGATGAACTATGACATTGAGAGCCAAACATGCTCTTCCAGACACTATTGCCGTTATCGGCGCACATAACCGTTCCACGTGCCTCGTATTCGCGGCACATTGCACGTACACCAACTGTTTTATTACCATAGGCATTGTTAACAAACAAGAGCTAACACCGCCATTATTCAGTTCAGCTCCAGGAGGTAGAAGTGGCCTAACTTCACCAATCATGTTTTATTAGGTTAAAACATTTGATGTGTCAAAGTATTTACTGCCATAAGGAACCTTTAATAAGATAATATGTGAGAGAGTCAAGCTTGATAAGATATATATATATATATATGTATATGACATCTTGGTCTGGTCGGTAGCGTGTCTGCCCACTGAACCAGGAGTCTTGTATTCAATTCCTGGCACAAGCGAAATTTCTATCATTAGTGAAACGTGCGTTTACCACTTCACAATTATTAATTTACGACCGAGCAATGAGTGTTGGGTCTTTTCTATATTTGAGTGAATTTATAAGTCGTGTGATGATTTAATAATTATGTTCGGAAAGTGCACGTTAAATACCTCAAATAAAATTTAAAAAAATATCTAATAGTTAAACTATCTTAGTTTTTTATTTGCTTCGCGTCGAACCAACCATTCGGGCTGTCAGCATAATATGTATAGGGATGAGGAAGGTAAAATTTAAAGTAAGTGCACCCACTTTTGCTTAGGAGAGAGTGAAATAATTTAAGGGAAAATACTGGTCTGCCTGGCATAGATTCGAACACTTATTTTTTTCCTTCCCCATTAAACCAAACTAGACGAGACTGACGCCTTTATTCAAGCTTTCACTAATGCAGGTAGTACTTATAATACTACCTGTTATATCTATTCATTACTGTATAACCCATACTTTGTTTTCATAATGGACATTCAACGGAAACTACCGGAGAACTAAGACATGTAGCAGACGTTTCTTGGAGTGGAAGTGGAACACAAGCTAAGAGCGGTGTTTTTACAGATTTTATATTAAAACTGGGTCAAAATAAATCAAATATTTCTCTAGTAGAGACATAAAAGTTTAATTTTCTTCACATGGTGACCTCAACAGTTGTTGAATACATATCAAGGGTGTCCTGGAATTTAATGACAACTTTTTCTCTTCATTTAAAAAGTTTATCATCTAATACCACTATGCTCATGAAAGATATTCAACAACTGTTGATATCACCGTGTGAAGAAAAATAATTAAACTCTAGGTTTCTACTGGAGAAATATTTTATTTAGTTTGGCCAAAAATGTATTTTGTTATAAAAACTACACTGGCATTTTCTCACGTACCCTTTCTTGAGAAGGGATTTATCATATTTCACCCCAAAATTAAAGTGAAACGTGTGAACGTGTTTCTTCAATAGAATTGAAAACCTCACCTTTTAAGTTTTAAAAACTTGTGTGAAAATATATTAGTTCTTTTCCAGCGGCATTTCTCGTGAAATGTTACAATTCTGAAACCAAAGTAAATTATAATTATAAATTATAAATCTAGTTCTCCTCAAACAAATAAAATATTTTTTTAAACACGTTCACAACAGAAAACGCTAAGATAATTAAGGGTTGTTTTAGTTGTTCTCAAGCCTCAGAGCTGCCATCCTCATAAGAAATACAGCAGTGGGAGGATCTTTCCCTCCAAATAGGCAGCCCCCTTAATCTCGCTGTCCCCCCCNGTGTCTCTTCCTCTATATATAGACATCTGGCCCGCCACCACAACAAAAGGGACCCACGCCGGTGGTTACGCGGCCTGAGGCGTCAGGCTTACAACAACCTGTATTCCCAGGTCCCTGGAGGTCGAGGTTCGATTCTCGGCTAGGTGTACTGGGGAGAGGTTTTCCACGCGTGATATATTTATGTGGTTGTCTCACACTAATGCGGGTGCATTTTCCATCTCCAACCCTTCTGCATGCATTATTAGGCCGTTAAATAATCCTCGGGTTGTGTATTTGTGTCTAAAACATACATTATAACAAAAAGGTGGGGAGGGAATGCCAAAGGTCGGGTCAGATAATACTATATACTCGCATCGGTGTTAAGATCATATATTATTATTATTATTATTATTATTATCATTATTATTAGCACCGCGTCTTACTACCCGTTCGGGTTATACGCACTTACGCTAATGTGTAATGGTAGGGTGATTGTGAGATGAAATGGAGGACCTACAGTTTAACGTGGAATCCGAACCACGGTGGAGGCCTGGCATTCCACACATTCACAAGTTGTGATTAATACACGTCTTGTCAGAGTTGAAGGAAAGGTTTGGCAATCAGATAAATCTGTGCCGGGACCGAGGATTGAACCCCGGACCCTCAGCACAGTCGTCTGACACCTTACCCCTAGACCACCAGGTCTCCCATAAGCTCATCTAAGCTGTGTTTTTTTGGTGACGGGTGGTCAGGGTTCAAATACTGGCAGGGTGTACCTAAGGGGGTTTATACTAAATAGTTCCCCCCTCCACCTCCACAAAAAATGCGAGTAGACTACCTCTAAAATGCTTCCTTCCTCATACCTTCTTCATTAAAGTAATTATCATATTAAATGCGTATAGCCTGAACAGGTAGTAAGACGCTGTGATACCAAAAAACAAAACAAAAACATGAGTTTTATGTGGTTTGTCCTCAAGTAAGGGTCCCAAATACTTTCTTACGGATATAATATAATTCCTACTATTATTTTTTGAAAAAAAAAAAGTATTGGTTACGAAATTCTTTAACGAGTTTCAAGTTTCCCAGGTTTACTATTTTGTTCCAAGGTCAGTTAAATGACGTCTTCACCAACTGGTTTAGATCGCAATGTTTACAAGGGACTATGTGCCAGTATGTGTGAGAGCGTCCATTCCGGCACCTTTAATTCGACGTCACTCGGCGTCTGCCAAGCCTCTTTTCCACCCAACTAACCTAGTCTTCTCACGTGACGTCACAAGGTCATAACTTTCAATCTCGAGCTTGGGTAATTAACCACCACCTCAATTACGCTCTCAGCAAAAAAAAAAAAGTCGTACAGTATTTATACTAGAGTTCGACATCTTAGACCCGTTGCTAGAGTGTCTGCTCACTGTGTTAAGGATCCCAGGTTCAATTACCAGCATGGTTGATTAATGTTTCATTAGTTAAATGTGGGTTTCTCCTTTCACAGTGATGAATTATCGGCCTGGAGTCTGGGTGTTGTGTCTGTTCTAGACTTAACTTAGTTTATAAGTCATGGGTTGATATAATCATTTGGTTCCGAAAGTGATAATTAAATACCTCAATTAAATCAATAAAATTGAACTAAAGCTGACATGCTCGATACCTCGATTTATCGAATCCCAATGCTAGTAAAAATTGATCTCTTATTTTGTTGTGCACCTTTCCGAGCTATCTGATTATTTTCAGTAGTGGGTTAGGGAATAGAAAGGTACGATTTAGAGAAAATATGCTCTCATTTTTAGGCATAAAGAGTGAGAAACCATTTATTTAAAAAAAACTCGAACCCCAATCTCATTGCTATCGAAACTCGAACCCCAATCTCATTGCTATCGGCAGTACAGTATACTGCTACGATGACGTCCTAGACTATGCGGTCATCCAAGTGGGTAAGAAGTATGATATCAAGAGAAAATGTTATTTATTTTCGGAACTTGCAGATAGTTTTTTTTAAATCATACCTTTTTTTATAAAATACCAGTTTGTATAACAAAACAACATGTGCAGTAGTTCATTGATGTTTTCTCTTCAATAGTAATCTTATTTACATACACTTTTCTTCTTCGATTGTTTATTTTGGTTGGTAAGCATGTGTGTGTGTGTGTGTGTGTGTCCCACCCCTTCCCCTCTCCTGTCGTCATCTGACGGGGAGAGATTTAAGTCTGTGTGTAGGACGATACGGCCAGTAAACACACCAGCGACACACAGTTCTCAAAGCAGATTAGCCTTGTCCCGAAGTCACGACGCCACGGCTACCAACTTGATTGATAGCCGACGGTTAATTCCACGTCATTTGTACCGCGTCACTCACACACGTCCTCCCCCTAAAAACATCACCAGTTGACTTTCGGTTTTTTAGGCAGGGTCCTCTCTTTGGATGTCTTCATTCTGACAAGTTTAGAACAAGTTTCTCACGTTAAATGTTAGCTTTTTTTGCTAGTAAAAACTAGTACTGTTTTAATAAAATATTATCTTATGACATTGATTTCTTAATCCTTTCTTTTTTTTCAATTTTTTTATATACTTGGGATTGGACATGTCTACTCTTGCCCCCAACTCCCATCCTTATACACCCCTCTGAGATTTATAATCATATTTACACCAAATTTTTCAATGTGGCCCGTATGGTGAAATGAACTTGACAAGTCTAGTGTAAGAAGTCAATCTTGCAATAAACTAGACCAAAAATTAATTCACAATCAAACGCATAATGAATCTGAGGTGTTTCTGACAGCACTCACTCGTCCTTCACTGAAGCCTTGGTTCTGAACACACAACAAATTGTAACAGGTTAAAAGTTAAAATTGAAAATGTGACTAAAAAATTAATAAATGGAAGAATAGGGTGAAAAATTGTTCTTTAGCAATGTTTACAGCTACAGATGATTATATAATTGAAACTAACCTTCCCAAAGATGTAATTGTAGGAATTAAAAAAGATCATCTGAAGTGCCTAGAGATACAGTTATTTTCAGAAATACTTCCTTTCAAATTTTGATTCTAAAAAACTAATCTGGGTCCATAAACCATACTCAATTGAAATCAAAAACGTCAGTCATCTGTCATTAAATGTTCAAGAAGAATTTGCCGAGTTATCAAGCGACACAGGCTTAAGGGCCAGTTTCATAGTCAGATTTAGTACGCCTAAAGTGCGAGTCGATACTAAATACAGCACGACACCTACCTAGACCAAAATGGAATGGGCCAGTTTCGCATATGAAACTGGCCCATTCCATTCAATTTCAGGTAGGTGACGTCTTGTATTTAGTATAGCGCCGCACTTGAGGCGTACTAAATCTGACTATGAAACTGGCCCAAAAA
Organism: Timema genevievae; assembly: GCA_902155825.1. Taxonomy (NCBI): domain Eukaryota; kingdom Metazoa; phylum Arthropoda; class Insecta; order Phasmatodea; family Timematidae; genus Timema; species Timema genevievae. The sequence continues at coordinate 22,904 of CABFWO010000649.1, read as the reverse complement.
CTTGAGTTCCCCCCCCCCTCCCAAAAAAAAACGTTAAATGAATTTTGGCTTGGGATCAGGACAGAATTTCCAACAATTTCTGAAACGGCCCTAAACATCCTTCTGCCATTTTGTACTACGTATTTATGCGAAGTGACGTTCTCAGCATTGACGGTTATAAAATCAAAATATCGACCAACTCTTAAAAACGTTGAAGATGCTCTACTTCCTGCACTATCAAATATTCAGCCAAGATTTAATCTTTTATGTAAAAATAAACAAGCACATATATCTCATTAGTATTTAAATTTGCTTTCGTCTTTAATACATGGTAAAATTATGTATACAAAAGAATTGATATAAAACTTTTTTTAAATAATTTATTATCAGTCAATGTTTCTTTTGTATACCTATTTTATGTACCTATCTACCTGGGGTTGCGTAAAAATTTCTCTGGCGAAAAGGGGTCACGAGGGGAAATAGTTTAAGAAGCCCTGGACTAGACAGGGAGATCATGTTACAGATCCCGTTCGGGTGTATTGAGGGTGCTTTTTTTTTATAAATGGCTTTCCACTCTCCCTTCATGCAAATGTAGGTACACATCCTTAACATTCCAACCCTTCTCGCCTCAACACACATTAGTGTAAGTAGTACATTTGTATATTAACCGAACGGGTAGTAAGACGATGGTAAGACAAAACCTGTTGCCCAGTCATGTTTCTACTCCTTGGTGTTTTACATTTTGGCATATATTGTTTGATTGGTAGTATTAATTGTATTTACTAACATTGGGTCATCATGACATGAAATGTCATCATTAATTTAGTGCTGTGCCATTGGTAAATTTACATTGATTTTAGATATGAACACGAGAAAAGTGAATTTTAAGGCAGTGAAGCAGTCTGTTCTAAGATAAGTGATCAATTAAATCACATCACTTGAAGATCACCCATCCTTGATTCGAACATATGGCCCCAAACTTTCGGGGTCAAAGTTGAAAACTTCAATGAAGCTCGTTGACGCTGGTCTAACTAACCCTGCCAGTTAGATACATTGTTTATTGAGTGCTCTCATACTTTTACTGTCGAACCTATTTTATGTTCACTGTATGTTAGCCATGGTTGAACACATGTTCACTAGTTTGATTAGGGATCATGTGTATCTGACGTGTCTGTTTCTCTCGGAGACCTGTGTTACTAGGCATGACCTTACACGTATAGTTACATTTTCATATGAAGGGCCTTATCTGACGGTAAGAAAAGTTACTAGATCCAGTTTCATATACTCATGCGTCAGGACGTATAATCTGCAGCTGTCACTTTTGACAGATATTATCAATTCAATTAAAAAAACACTAACAATATAGTAAAATGTTATCACGGTTGAAAGAAAATAAAAATCGTCTGGATTTTCTAAAAGACTCTTCTTAAGAACATTAGACTGTAACTTATGAATTGCCTTGTATACAAAACCATTTTCATAGGAAGTGCCTATAAGATAATACAAAAGTATATTTTTATGGACAAAATAGATTTTTTTTCAGCACCACGTCTTTTTGCCGTCCAGGTTATACGCTTGTTTACTAAACTACGCTAATGTTTCAAAGATTAGGACAGTTGAATTTAGGGGTATTGTACCCGCATTTGCGTATAGTGAGAGTGGAAACACATTTAGGGAAAAAATACCCTCAGCGGATCCAAGCGGGATTTGATCTCTCACCTCCCGTCATCGGCAATCAGTCTAATGAGAGTCTAGCGCCAGGATTGTGTGGCCACCAGTTTGGACATAAAAGTTTGGGAAAATACTGTTTTACAGATTTGTACATGCTTATACAGAACTACGGATACAGTTACAAAACCATTTTCATCTGACAATTATATATCACATTTACTTGATCTAATGTCATGTATTCATACATCAATTCATCTGAAGTTGTCACTTCTGATAGATAGTTTCAATAGATATAAAATATTACCAATAATAAAACAAAATTATATAAATATTGAGGTGCTTCTGATGTTTGCATAGCTTAAGGCATCACTCTCGCAATAGATTGAACTCCCGATTGGGTGTATTGTGCTGATTATGTTTTTTTCTTTTCCAAATGGTTTCATACCCACCCCTCCACGACGCTGGTATATTTTCTCTAAGCTTTAGGTCCTTTGTTCATAGCCCAATAGAGTAATTCAAATTCTTCTTATCCCTGATGGGTAGTAAGACGCGAGAGAAATAAATAACATGACAATCTGACAATATTAGAAAAATTATTTGACTCTTTTGATATGAACGAAAAACTTTTTTGGTTCAAATAAATTATATTCCTTCAATATATATGCCTACATTTAATGTAATTAAATAGATATGTAATTCAACCGTTCTGGAATATTTTCATGACTCATGATTATCACGTCACTTTGCTCGGGAAAGATATTCCAACAACAGTTACTGTTTAAATACTTTAATTATTTTTTTAAGGGGGTTAAAGTTTAATTTCTGAACCTAATTATTATATCAACTCAAGATTTATAAACTAACTTAAATTTAGAACAGACACAACACCCAGACCCTACTTGTTAATTAATCACAGCGTGAAAGGGGAAAAACACATGTAATCATTGGTAAACTTTCCGGATATTCCGGGAATCAAACCCGGGTCAACCCGTTTCGGTAGCAGCGTGGTCTAACGTGTTACCTTCATGTTGGACTAGACTTCCGAAGACGGGGAGATCTGGGTCCGATCCCAGTCGGGTGCACTGAGGGTGGTTTTCCTAAATGGTTTTCCACTCTCCCTCCACGCAAATGCGGGCCCACTTTTTATAAATTAAGCCTTACTAATCCCTAACCCATTAGTGTAGTTAGTACATAGGTGGATAACCTGAACAAGTAGTAAGACGCGGTGCTAAAAAAACACAGGTATTTTAGTTCGACTGCACTAAGGCGTCGGCCAGTTAAGCTTACTATGCGTCTATAAAATCAAACTAACCGTATTTACTGAAGCGATTTTTATTTATTATTTTGTTTTATTATTTATTAACCGTCTAAGGAAGGGACTCCGCCCCATGCATCGCTGAATGTTTGATCCACCGCTCGGGGTGCACCTCAGTAGGACTCAGCCAGTCTATTTTCAGGTGGGTTCAAGGTTTCCTGACGACGTACGGCGCGCGGCGCTGGGGCGTCTGATTGACGGAAACCATCCAGAAAGAAAGAGATCCCGATTGAATGTCTGGGTGCAAGAACTGACGAAACGAAATTTTAGGGGAAATAAAGATTAAAGTGGTTGAAACGTTGAATAAATATTTATTATAATCTCTTTAGAGGGTTTTTATAATTTAGTGTCTAGTCTTACCTTGTTACTAAAGTAAATTGTTACAACTTTAATAAAACAAACATCAATATATCAAGTAGCTATAAACATAATAATCTATTTTAAACAAAAGGGGTATAACTGTTTAATCTAAGAGTTATGAATGAATAGGATGGTTTTTAGAGGAATTGCACTCATATTAGATTGGAGAAAGAATGGGAAAACCAGACCACCCAATATTATATCAAGCTGAGATTAGAACCATGAACTCCCTGTTAAATGCACTCCACTATTTTGCGAGTGTGACGCCTTCAACAGTATGACCACCAGTGTGGGTTAATGGTCAGTATTTAAGCGTTTTACTTATAACTATAACGCCAACTAAAGAATGATACATATACATCAATAATTAGTAATCATTTTTTATTTAGGTAATTAACGTGCACGATCTAAACATTTAAAACAATTTTAATGGAAAAAAGCCTAAACTGACACCTATAAAAACTATTAGATCTACTTTCACGTATTCATGGGCCTACATTGAATCGTGTTTTGTGAATCTGTATATTTTGGAAAATATGATCACTATCCGTAAAATAACTAAAATAAAATGTGTAAGATGGATTTTCTCTTAAGGTTCCCTCCAATGAAAGTTAGACTGTAGTAAGAAATGTAGAGAAAAAATAGGTGCACTGCCTGGTTCTTGCATCCCAGTCCTTCAATCGTTATGTTTGTGTTAGACTGCCAGCCAGTCACAAGTCTCGTTATAAGCCCTGTAGGTAGAGGAAGAAATTTGGTTGCTAAAGGGAAGGAGGGTGGGGGGGAGGGAGAAAGGGTTTGTAAATATTTCCTCCTTGAATGAGACAGGTTGATCGTGACGTCATCTAGAAAAGTCTTTGTAGGAGCGGTGCTACAGTACAACTTTCATAGAAGAGCACTTTTAGAAACTACAAACATATTACAGTTTACTATTATTTGTACCCACTTCGGTGGCTGCATGTTCTAAGGCGTCACTCTCACAAAAACTAGGCTGCCGATGACAATGAGATTGGGGCTCGATCCGGGTTGGGCATACTGAGGCTGGGTTTTCTCAATGTTTTTCCACTCTCCCTCCACGCAAATGCAGGTACATTTCCTCTAAATTCGCCCTTCCTAATCCATAACTCATTCGAATAACTAATTCATAGACGTATAGTATTAGAGGTCGTTCTCACATCACCGTGTGAACCACGAGTTCTTTTCAAAATATTGGGGTGCGCTTCTGATTAACAAGATTTAAAACGAACACAGAATATTCCAGGTTTTTATTATTAAAACCAAAACAACACACACAATGATTAGGTTAAACAAGTCACTAAATTAAATAATAAAAGTTATAATTAAGTCTGTAAAGCAATATCCTAATAAGAACACATAAAATAGAATAAAATAAAACAAACGAATTAAAGTATTTAAAACAGTCATAGAAATGTTAATTATTAACATAACTCACAGTAGCAATAAATGCCTACGACATTCACTAGTCGCCAATGGTCCCCGCGCGCGACACACTGCATTGACCCGCGTCACACGAACGCTAGACTCGCTGGACGCACCGGTACCCTCGCTGAACAAGCTGCCCACTCCCGGACACACCGGTCCACTCGCAGAACAAACTGCCCACTCCCGGACACACCGGTCCACTCGCAGAACAAACTGCCCACTCCCGGACACACCGGTCCACTCGCTGAACAAACTGCCCACTCCCGGACACACCGGTCCACTCGCTGAACAAGCTGCCCACTCCCGGACACACCGGTCCACTCGCAGAACAAACTGCCCACTCCCGGACACACCGGTCCACTCGCAGAACAAACTGCCCACTCCCGGACACACCGGTCCACTCGCTGAACAAGCTGCCCACTCCCGGACACACCGGTCCACTCGCTGAACAAACTGCCCACTCCCGGACACACCGGTCCACTCGCAGAACAAACTGCCCACTCCCGGACACACCGGTCCACTCGCAGAACAAACTGCCCACTCCCGGACACACCGGTCCACTCGCTGAACAAGCTGCCCACTCCCGGACACACCGGTCCACTCGCTGAACAAGCTGCCCACTCCCGGACACACCGGTCCACTCGCAGAACAAGCTGCCCACTCCCGGACACACCGGTCCACTCGCTGAACAAACTGCCCACTCCCGGACACACCGGTCCACTCGCTGAACAAGCTGCCCACTCCCGGACACACCGGTCCACTCGCTGAACAAGCTGCCCACTCCCGGACACACCGGTCCACTCGCAGAACAAGCTGCCCACTCCCGGACACACCGGTCCACTCGCTGAACAAGCTGCCCACTCCCGGACACACCGGTCCACTCGCAGAACAAGCTGCCCACTCCCGGACACACCGGTCCACTCGCTGAACAAGCTGCCCACTCCCGGACACACCGGTCCACTCGCAGAACAAGCTGCCCACTCCCGGACACACCGGTCCACTCGCTGAACAAGCTGCCCACTCCCGGACACACCGGTCCACTCGCAGAACAAGCTGCCCACTCCCGGACACACCGGTCCACTCGCTGAACAAGCTGCCCACTCCCGGACACACCGGTCCACTCGCAGAACAAGCTGCCCACTCCCGGACACACCGGTCCACTCGCTGAACAAGCTGCCCACTCCCGGACACACCGGTCCACTCGCAGAACAAGCTGCCCACTCCCGGACACACCGGTCCACTCGCTGAACAAGCTGCCCACTCCCGGACACACCGGTCCACTCGCAGAACAAGCTGCCCACTCCCGGACACACCGGTCCACTCGCAGAACAAACTGCCCACTCCCGGACACACCGGTCCACTCGCTGAACAAGCTGCCCACTCCCGGACACACCGGTCCACTCGTTGAACAAGCTGCCCACTCCCGGACACACCGGTCCACTCGTTGAACAAGCTGCCCACTCCCGGACACACCGGTCCACTCGCTGAACAAGCTGCCCACTCCCGGACACGCCGGTCCACTCAATCAGCTAGTCTCAACTGGGACTGGTGTTGCTCTGGCTATTGCTGACCATGTGTATATAGGGGGTCACAGCTAAGAGTTTGGAATCCTCAATTTCTAGAATACTCTAAAGTATTCGAAGAAAACGAGCCCAGACTCTTCTAAATGTGTACCTTTGCTTTCAGTTAAGCTCCCCCTCCTCCCCATGTCCCCTCTAATCCCCTTGACAGTTAGGCTGGATGCATATCTGTTGAATAAGAATGGAGAGTGAGAGAGAGAGAGAGAGTGTAGACAAATGACAAGCGTGCTGAATCCGCATTGCTACACCTAATTTCATTGCTGAGGGAACTGCATGCTTACTATTGAGCAACAGCGTTGTCATTCTTTTGTTTTCCGTGATGAGTCTTCCTTCGAATGTATATCAAATCTGGCAATGCTGGGCTGTCGTTGTTGCCACTAATTGGTGCTTCTTCCTCCAGCACAGTTGTAAAGTTACAGTAGTCTGAGTCTCATGTTCCTAATAGCTAGCTCAAAAACATTGACTAAATAAACACTCATATTTTATAAGTACTCTGTGTATAATAATATGTGTTATTGATCACGTTAAGATTTGGTGTGTATCTGTATGTGTTGGTTGCGTGTTTTGTATTTTTACAGTAAGGTTGTGGAACTATAGTTTATATAATGTTTATAAAATGCATGTTGTAATATATTTGTTTGTATATTAATTATGAGGAAAAAAAGCTTTATACATAAAATATTTTAAGCATAATTACGGAGGGAATAGAGAAACGTTAATAAACTTCAATCTTGAAAAAATTACGATTGTGGAAATAGGTAATGTTTCTAGAAAAGGCTGTATACCGATAGGAAATGCTTTTACCTGTCAATTGAACCCCCCAACCACCCCATGCCGCATTGTTTACAATGAGGGATTTCCAAGTAAACCCTCCCCCCTCACATTCCAACAACAGAAAGCTAGAAGATTTGGCAACTTGTACCAGAGAGAGAGCGAAGATAAATCTTTTCTCCATAAGACCTGCAGTTCCCTCAGCTATGAAATTAGGTGTAGTAGTCGAACACTAATCTTGTCACTATATACACATATATTTTTATATTATATATATATATATATTGATAAAATCTATACAACGTGACAGCTGGGGATCACATGACTTGACGTATGAATATGTGAAAATAAATCAAATATCGTTTATATGTATGAGATAAGACCGTTCCTATGAAAATTGTATTGTGACTTGCTTTGGTTGTGCTCACGCCATTTCTACTACATCATAAGCTGCAACTGTCTAAACCGGAAGTTGTATAATGATCCTTCAAACGCTCAAGTCCTTTACGAGAGAGATGCGTGTGTTAAGTAACATATGGCGGGGGGGTGTTGATTCCCCTGAGCTAAAATAGCCCTCACTCAATATTAGTTTATGTGTGGGTGTATGTATATTTACCAATATGGAGAGTGTTCAGCTCTACTTTCGAATAAATATTGGATGTGATAGTATCGATAATTATACAAGTACAGATCCCTAATAGTCTTTCAGAACTCTTGAATGAACAATGATGGAGTTAATGGCACTATTTTAACTGTTTTTAAATAATTGTTTATTCCGTGACTATCTATTAGAGAGGTCAGTTGAAATTTTACGAGCTTGAGCCTTGACCTAAGTCAGTACTGCGTCTGCCTTCTGAGCAAGTTGTTTCCGTTTCCATTACTAGAACGAATTAATATATAACATTGAGAAATTCACGAATAGTTTGTGCTGTTTTTACTACAACTGGTGGGATAAAATCCCCGATAGCCAACACAACCAACACAAACAGAACACAGTCGGGAAATTCATGCTATTACTCGGTCAGTAAGTTGTTGATATACCGCCAACTGTTCAGTAATGTAAAACTCAGAATATACAAAATAATAATTTTATCGGGTGTTCTCTATGGGTGCGAAACGTGGACTCTTACCTTACATGACGAAAATAAATTTAGGCTGTTCTAAAACAAAGTGCTTAGCAAGATATTTGGTCCAAAAAGGAATGAAGATACTGTGGAGGGGAGTAGGTTACATAATGATGATTAACATACCCTATACTCATCACAAGACATTGTTAGGATAGTAAAATCTCTCAGATTACGGTGGGTAGGACATGCAGAGTGAATGGGTGATTCTAGAACCGTGTTCAGGGTACTGACTGGACAAACCCAATGGGAAGAGATAATTGGGAAGACCTAGACACAGATGGGAGGATAACATTAGAATGGACCTGAATAGATAGGGTGTAATGAGGTGGACTGGATAGAACTATCTCAAGATAGGAATAGGGTGTAATAAGGTGGACTGGATAGAACTATCTCAAAATAGGAATAGGGTGTAATGAGGTGGACTGGATAGAACTACCTCAAGATAGGAATAGGGTGTAATGAGGTGGACTGGATAGAACTATCTCAAAATAGGAATAGGGTGTAATGAGGTGGACTGGATAGAACTATCTCAAGATAGGAATAGGGTGTAATGAGGTGGACTGGAAAGAACTAGCTAAAGAGAGGGATAGGTGGCGTCCTTTCTTAAGTGCAGCAATAGACTTTCAAGTTCCTTGTACCATATAGTAATTAAATAAGTAAATAAGTAAGTAATAGCCAGCACACTGACTATGTAAGTCACTAATAGAACTTTATCAGGATAAGTCACTAATAGACAACACACTAGCAATAAAATATACAAAAAACAAACAAAATTAAACGTTCGATTTTTTGGTGGTACATGTACAACATTGAGTATTGGTTCAGTACAAGTGTTATTCCTTGTCTTATTATGCTGCGAAAAAAATTATTAATGTTGTATTTATATTAAGGTAAATCAACACAGCTTCTAACTATTTCAACAATAAAATGTATGCTAAGTATAATAAGTTATACTTATCTTGAAGATAATCTGTAATTTACATCAATTAAACGGCATAATATGAGGAAGGTAAGTTTTAAGTAAATGCATCAATCATTATTCACCTAGGGAGGGTATTAAATAAACAAATAAAAAATCTCAAATTACTTCCCAATGTTCTCGGTCGGGAATCAAACCGAGAGCTGAGCCCAAGGGTTACGTCAATCTAGATTGCGGCCGTTTAGCAAACTCTGCTGTTTAATAATAATAATAACAATAATAACAATAATCACTATGGTGATAATAGTAAGTTTCCAGACCAATTAAATTCGCAACCTTAAACGTAACTATAAAAAATAAACATGATAAAAATACAGAATAAGTTAGGTGATAACTAAACATAATACATTTTATTATTATATATATATATATAAAAAAAGTCTTGGTCATTTCCTCTGTGGAATTTAAATGAATACTCAGTAATTTAAACTTGTTTAGTTCAAATTAAACTTTTTTCAGATAATTTATATCTTATTGCTATATTTCCCAGGTAATAAAAAACTGCAATCAAATCAGCCCATCATTATTTAGTTTAAAAGAGTTAAATGTACAGAGGGAGATTAATGAGACAGTAGAATTAATTGTCTCTCTCGTTTAATTTAGGGTTTTAGTGCTTGTTTGAAAAAAATACATTAAACAAAATAATCGCCGTAATAACAGATGATAGTAGTGTTGTAAGTACTCCACTAATTGCCGACGGGCGTGCGCGCCACGTGGAAAGGTAGTTAACATTTATTTTAGTTCCGGCAGGTGTGCTGTGCTCTGATAGCTTCACTCAAACCGATTAATATGGTTTGTAAATTATTGGTCTTGATCGGCCGTTTCAGCGCTTGTGTCCCATTTTCAATATTTCTTCACATAATTTGTTGCTTAAAATTAAATAAGGAAAATTGACTACACAGTATAGAATGCTACCTAATAAAAAAAATACTCTAAATAAATGGTATGAAGCAATCATACATACATTTTCATCTAATCGATTGTAATTAGAAGCCAATATTAAAAAAAGAATTAATTAAGAATTAATCTTAAATAATTTTTACTAAACAAACATAATTTTGAAATTTACAAATATAAATTTTGAAACAATTTGCTGTAGTAATTTTTTTCAATTCGTTTTTCAAAAATATTTTGTCTAAAAACTGAACTCAAAAACTGTATTTTTTTATGTATACAAACGAGAATACATTGCTATGTAGGCCTATCATATAAAACACTCCCTACATATCTATGTTGGACATCATTATTATAGCTATTTTCTAAAAAAAATTTATTTTGAAAAATCATTTACCATTTACCAGTAAACTAGCATTAATTTAAGAGTTAGATTAAAATCACAATTTTATCCTGAGATATGACCATATAACATCTAAACATTAAGTTCGAATGAATCCATTAAATCATCTCGGCTCTAGCTCCGGACAAAGATGGACATAGGGACAGACAGAATGGTTTTGAGTTCGAGACATTAATCATAATCTTATAGTAGAAAATATTTATGATTATATTTTATTTATTTATTTGAAACTTCAACTTGGCTTCAAAACAAACATCAGCTTCGACCTCACTTCGAAACAAATTCTGGCTTCGGAGCTTCGCCGGTAAAAATATTGACAGCTAAAATATGATTTATGTTCAATTATAGTCATTCTGAGCTGTTTTGTACATTACAAATTAATATTTAAATGGACAAATCTGAATAAATTGAATTGCATGTTATGATAATAACTTGATTAATCAGGGTAACATGACATATTACAATTGTGCAATAAAATATTTTTCAAGTAATTTTAGTGCACAAAGTAATTTAAATAACCACAATATAATATTTTTTCAAGCATAAATCAACTAAAAGAAAATATTCGAACTTAGATTCGGCTTCGAGAATATTTCATATATTCGATTCGATTTCGCTTCGAATTGAAAAAATGTACTTCGCACACCCCTAATTTGAGGTATTTAACGTGCACTTTCTGAAGCGACTGATTATATCAGCACACGAGAATTTCTATGAGTGAGAGCGAAATTACCTACCAATTTATATATAGATTTAGGAATCTTCATTTTCGATGTACCACATATTACTAAAGTCAAATTTTCAGAAAGCTAGAAAGAGTACGAGATCTATTTGCACGTATTCACACGTCAAGTCAGTTTATCTGAAGCTGTCACTTTTGATAGATATTATCAACAATTTTAAAATAACACTTATTAAATAATAAAATGTTATCAATTTTGACAGAAAAAATCTGTTTGTATTTTCTAAAAATCCTTGCTCATAAAATTTGTACTCCACCCTTTCGGGCTATCAGCATATTTACACAATTTGCTTAGGGATGAGGAATACTTAATAGATAGTAAATGTACCCTAATCTGCGTGGAAGGTGAGTGGAAAACTATTTAGAAATAAAAACAACCTAAATACAGTACATCCAACCGGGATTTGAACCCCAATCTCCCAGTAAATATAACAAAATTTGCGTGGAAGCTGAGTGGAAAGCTATTTGGAAATAGAAACAACCCAAGTACAGTGCATCTGACCAGGATTTGAACCCCGATCTCCCAGTCATCGGCAGTCCAGTCAATTTCGAGAGTGATGATTTAGATCATCAGTCAGCAACCTACAGCCCGCTGACTAATTTTATCTGGCCCACAAGAGACTTAGCACCCGCTTCGGTGGCCGCTTGGTCTAACGCGCTATTCTCGTGATGGACCAGACTGCCGAAGACGGTGAGGATTATGGTTCGATTCCGCTCGGGTGCACTAATGGATTTCCCTAAATGCTTTTCCACTTTTCTTCAACGCAAATGCGGGTGCACTTCCTCTCGATTAAACCTTCCTAAGCCCTACACCATTAGTGTAATAAGTACATATGCGTCCAACCCGAACTGGTAGTAAGACGCGGTGCTTAAAAATATAAACTTTGCAATCGAACAATACTAGAGAAATATAAAGTTGGAATTTTTTGCTTTATTATTTTTTAAACTGACCTACCATATTGTTTTAATCCCTCAAATAATGCCAACATCTGCGTTAGTTTGTTCATCAATTCTACTGTTATAATAAAATATTTTATGATTAGTAAAACTCAGTGTACCTCTGGGGGTATAAGTACTACAGTTTGGGAAACACTTCATTGACGCCTCTTGAACTTAATTTGGAAAATTTTCCTCTCTAACATCTTGGTTGGTGGTTTAAACTTAATCTTTAAATATTTTGCATTGGAGTATCTTGGTTGGTTCCTGTGGACTTAAACTAATTTCTATTTGTATTCTTCCGCGGGCCGCCACTCGCTAATTTGAGTCAAGGCTGCCAGAATACGCAGTTGATAGAATATTCATAAACCTCTTCAGTGCACTCATGTGGTGCAACCATGTGTAATTCGAACTGTTTGTTTTTAAAAGAAAGATAAATAAAACAGAAACAGGTACAATTTAATATTCATGACATGAAGTCCATTGTACTAGTTCACAACGAGTGTTATTGCAAGTTTAAATGTGAGATAGTTGATAAAAAAAAGTTTGTGATTCATTATATATTCTGGTTTTCAACGAAGACGGTGGCTTTTTAACATGTCAAAACGTAGATCTACAATGGATATTTTTTTCAATAAATGTGACCTATATATTAAAATTCTCTACTTGTCAAACGTAAAGAACTTTTTTGTACAGGATGTATTTGTCGTATGTGTACAATACGGTTTCTGTTATTTACTGTTTTGATTAAGGCAGTAGAGTTTTCAATTTCTTGTAGTTTTTTGGAGTTTTGGACTTCTGAGAACTGCTTTATAATTTCGTTGAAAGTGTATAGAAAAAGAAAAGCTAGCTGTGACCTACAATGACGTTAAAAAATAAAAAGTTTATACCAAACCAAGGCCTTATTTAAATTTTATACTAAGATTTAAAGATATTAAATATGCATATAGATGCCACTCGCGTCTGTTCCATGGTTATATTTATATTGGTTGTACCTACTTACTCTATAGCATTAGGAACTCGAAAGTTAATTTGAGCACTTACAAAAGTACGCCACCTATTCCTATCTTTAACTAGTTCTACCCAGTCCACCTCATTAAACGCTATCCATATCTTGAGCTAGTTATATCCAGTCCACCTCATTACACTCTATCCCTATCTTGAGCTAGTTCTATCCAGTCTACCTCATCACATCCTATCTCTTTCAGGTCCATTCTAATGTCATCTGCCTATAGTACATGGGCGTATAACTTGAACGGGTACTAAGACCTGACCCACCTTAGTGGCGTAGTTGGCTAACGCGCTAGTTTTGTGTTGAGTTAGACTGCCGAGGAGGGGGAGATAAAGGTTCAGATATTGATTGGGTAAACTGGGGGCGATTTTTCCTAAATGGTTTTCCACTCTCCCTCCACGAAAATGTAGGTTCACTTCCTCTAAATTCAACCTCACCAATTCTCAATCCATTAGCGTAATTAGTACTTAAGCGTATAGCCCGAACGGGTAGTAAGACGTGTTGCTAAAATAAATAAAGTAAGAGGTGGTGCTGAAAATGTATAATAATAATAATAATAATCATAATAATAATAATAGGGTTATCCGCAAAAGATTATATGTCTGTATTTTTTTATCAGAATTCTACTAAAAATATTGTTTCTCTAAATTTAATATGTGTTTGAGAAGAAGTATAAAGGCACTAGTATCGTCTAGTATGGTTTTCGGGTGATGGTGATGTCAGGGACTTTATCCCGACCTGGTTTAATGAAGTGTTTCTTATTAAATTATTTTCCCTTCATTCTCGCGCAAAACTTCCTCTAAATTTTACCTTCCTTCTACCTATACTATCAGTGTAAATATGCGGCAAGCAATAAAATAAATCCACTTCAGTGGCCGAATGGTTTAAGACGTCACTCTCGTGTTCGACTAGCCTGCTGATGATGGAGAGATTGGAGTTCAAATCCCAGTCGGGTCCAAGGAAATGCTAGTAGATTACCACTAATGTAGTTTATACCTTATCCCTACCTCATAAGAGTAAGTACCACCCGTGCGTATAACGTGAACAGGAAGAAGGATGTGGTGATGATGATGATGATAATAATAATATTAATAATAAAATGTAAGGACGTGCAAAGTGTCTTATATCACTCTTTCATTGAAGGAGTCCGGTAATTGCAACCAATAGAATCCTTCAGCAGGCAATTGAATCTGTCGACCACTCTCTTGACCTCTGAACATCCGTCTATAATTCTTTTGGTCCGTCTTCCGGTCTCGTTCTCAAATGGATCTCACTACTTGGCACAGCTTCCTGTGAATGACACGACTTCTCTTTTGACGCCCGGCGTCGGGCGTCCCTTGTATCTTCAGAACAGGACCAACAGATATGAAGGACGTAAAATAGTTTATAGTTCAGACCATGACATTTTAAAAAGGGGAAAAAAATCAATTTAGGTCTTGGTAGTTCTGTATTGGCTGTGGTTCTTGTTTATCGTTTCCTGTTTTCCGATTTATATGTATGGGGTAGTCTTAAGGCATGAGCTTCTTTTTTTATGCTTAAACCCCTTTTTATACCCTTCACCATCTTTTAATAGCCATCCAGATCATCACCATTTTACTGCGCCGATAGAGTAGGAATTAGTAAGATAAAGGTTATAGGAAATGTACCCGCATTTACTGAAGGAAGAGCGGAAAGACATCCAAGCATAAGCAGTTTTGGTAAACCTGGTCGGTATTCGAACCGTTTCCAAGTCACTATAAAGCTAGACTATATGAGCCTGACAATCAATCCACGTAACTACTGTTATGATGAAAGTAATAACAAATTAACAAAACAAAATACGTTTTCATAGTCAAAAAATTTTACAAAAAATGATATAAAAGTATATAATACTAAGCTATCTTTGATGTATTTTAATTCATTATTATTTATTACGTTTAGCAAGGTTATTAGTGGTTAAATTTAAAGAAAACGATGAGTTGTCAAGAAAAATAGAAAACGCATTAGCTTGGGAAGAGGATTTGGAAACCACGGTAAAAATAACATGTGTAAAAACACAATTTCTTAATGCATTATGTTTTAGATTCAAATCCCAACCTCGCCATTAACACAATGCTAGTCAATTGGGCACGTGGAAGCGTAGTACACCACGTAGAGCCTTGGCTCACCACGTAGAGCCGTGTCTCACCACACGTGTTTTCTGGGCGTTCTCCTCTAATAAAACGATAAGGAGTGCTATGCACCCTTCATTTACCTTGTAAGGTAGAAAACTTATATTTCATTATTTTAGTACGGTAAATCTTATAATGTAGGTTCATAGTGTAATCCGTCAAGGTAAGACTGCTACCGTTCAGGGTAAATAGAGTGTACATTGGTAGAAGAAGATATATTTGTTCAGTCTTGCGCAGTATGGCGTGATCTAAACTTTGACCCTAAATTTGACGAAAAGTCTTATTCAAAAGAAGCTAAGGTAAAGTTAGAGAAGAATAAGTTAAGCTTTCTTCTGAAAATTTTCGCTGACCATTCCCCCCTCCCTCTTTCATTCCAACCATTATCTGCATCCTTAAAATACGACCAAAAAAAATTTACAATCCAATTTTTATATAAAGAACCTTATATCTCAGATAGAAAATATACTAGTTACCGGGGGCCACATTAGGTTGCTGAGTCACTGTTACAGGGGCGGGAGTGAAAAACATATAATAGCAAGATTGGTCACTGATAACTCGTGAACTGTAATGATTTGAGAACATTTAATGATCATTTATATATTATAATTACACATTTGTTAAAATTACTCAATACATTTTTATTGTCGAATGACCTTAAACGAGACCTTAGTATGACCACCCTGAAGTGTCACAATACAGCCCCCTGACCCCTCCGCTCCCCACTCAACTTATTACTGTAAGCTACTTGTGAAGGCTACAGATAAAACGTGAAACTTGTTGAGGCTGTCAGATGTGTCTAAGAAGATGTACCGTCACTTCTTCTGGGAACCGGGTTTTTGGTCTCCTGACATGAAACTATATTTAGAAAGTCTCGAACCACTAGACCGTGTGGTTCTTATTCACTTGTCACTCAAATTGACAGAGGTCAGGGGTCAAATAAAGCAATGTCACATCGTATATATATTTGATCTATGAATTAATGATTTTCGTTTCATTTATTGAATTAATTGCCTCATAACAATACTTAGATGTCGTTCTGTGACACGAATATGTGTTTAGAAAAATCCAGATTTGGAAGTCGATGGGTTATTTCACGCGAGAGAATATAAAGTGATTTTATTTCTATATAAATAATGTTCTACAGGGAAATAGCGGTAATAGAATCTTGGTTGGGAGAACCTTCTAGAAAATGCAATATTTATTTTGAGGTCAATATTGATAACATTTTTTTATGAAAAATAAATAGTTAAAATTGAATTAAAGCAATTAGAAGTTATTAGGCCACAATTACTTACAATAGAAGCTTATTGGAGCTACAAAATAAAGTGTATAAGGAAACCACAATGTTTTTACAACCAATAAAATCATCTAAGCACTACGATGGGAACCTACTTGACCTTAGTCCTAAAATAGTCGGACAACACCATAGATTAGGACAGTATTTTCAAAACACTACGTACTAAACCTACCTAACCTCAGCACTAAAATAGTCAGACCACACCACAGGGTAGGACAGTATTTTTAAAACACTACTAAACCTACCTAACCTCAGCACTAAAATAGTCGGACCACACCATAGGGTAGGACAGTGTTAAAAGCCGCCGATCAAGTCTTCAAAACACACTTAAAATGTTATTTCTAAACACCTGAGATTTAGCCCCCCAATAACACCCATTACAAACAGCATGGTAATTTACTTCATGTCTCGCCTGGTATCATAATAATAATTCCTAATAAGGTTCTGAAACTGAATAGCTTACCATAACCTTTGATGTTAATAACAGCCATAAAACCGGTCCGAAGCCACAACAAAGGGAAGAAAATGTGTATGGTCATACACAAATTCCTATTGCACCCAATAAGAAAAATAACTAAAACACACTTTCTTATAAAAATATATTTTAAGATTTGATTGTGTCCACATAAAAAGAGTTTATTTTACTAAGCGAAAATACTATCTACTATTTAGCCTTATTTGTATTTCTAGCCATAATCTTGACGCTCAAATTTAACTTTAACTTTATTAAATAAATAAATAAATTTTAAACCCACCTCAGTGTCTACATGGTCTAAGGCGTCATTAAAGTTTACTTCTGATGATGGGGAGATCGGAGGTAGAGTCCTGGTTGAGTGTACTGGTGGTGGTTTGTCCTAAGAGCTTTCCCACTCTCCCTCCAAACAAATGCTGGTAAACTTCCTCTAAATTCAACCTTCCTCATACCTAACCTAGTAACGTAATTAGTACATATGCGTACAGCCCGAACAGGTAGTAAGACGTGGTGCTAAGAAAAAAAAATACTCTGAATCATTGGAAAGCCAGATTAGTTAGACGAGTGTTTAGTATGTTTATGACTTGGGAGAACAGGATTAGACTCCATTAGGCTGGACTTGTTTTATTTACCTCCCTTACTTGTTAATTTATTTAGCATTCAACCTCTTTTTCTATTACTTTAACTTAAATAGCTAAGGTCTCTGAGTGCACCAAAGCGTAAAGCAATAATAATGTGTATAAAATATGCATATACTAGTTTACAGTTCCAATATTATTTTTTATTAAATCTTAAGTTTATTAATATCTTAAAAGTGACTAATGTCAGTTGAAAATATACAAACTACCTATCAAATAAACAACACCCACAATATCATTTGTTTTCAGGCTTCTCTTAATATATATTAGACGAGATAATTTGCAAACTTTCAAAATGGATCGTTAGAATAAAACCATACATCGTTTTGTTTTCCACAATACACATGAAATTAACTGTTATTTAAAATATAAAATAAATAAAAAGTTAAAGTATAAGGCTAGGTTTTAGTTAAAAGACTGGACAAAATGTCAATTAAAGTTGAATTTATTCTTGCCTTTCATGGTATGTGTTGATACTTAGATAAAAATAAATATATGCCGCTTTCGGGCTGGATTATTAATACGTTGGAATTATTTTATAAAAGGAAATACACACGAATCAGTAGGATTTAAATGGTATTGAAAAAAAAACTATGTTTAATGACCTCGGAATTCCTACTGTAGATTATGAATTATGTTTCTGGTTTCTTACCAATTATGTCTGACGTTCACCCATCAGTTTTTATCCATACCATGATTTTCTTATGAAATGACATTTTGGGGCACCTTTTATAATGTACAAACATTTTCTTCGGTCAACATTGATGACATCTAACAATATTATTAGTGTTATTTTATGGGTATATGTATATATAAAATCCTCCATGTGGTGTCTGTCTTTCTCCCACTTCCTCATATCCTAGAGAGCTGAAATTTGCTATTGATGGTATGAAGTATGCCATCCTTATGAGAAAAATCCTAAAATTGAAAAATACTAGATGGCAGATACAATATGGTGGACTAAGCGTGCAAATTGAGTTCTAGAAAGCTGAAATTTGGTACGGACGTCATATTTATTAGAACAATCTGAAACTTGAAAAAAAATTTAAGATGGCGGACGTATCATATGAAAGTATGGGATGAAAATTAACATCGAGAAGTCGAAGGTAAATGGGGATAAAGCTGAGAGAAGAACCACTGGAGCAGTGGGAAATTAATATCTTGAGAATGTAGAACAATTTTCAAATATTTATGAAGTCTTATTTTGACAGACGTGCAGTGCACACTGGAGATAAGGTCAAAAAGAGCTACGGGCAAGGCTGCTTTCCGCAAGAAGAGGATGCTACTGACTAGCAAATTGGACCTGGAGATGATTAGGAAACTGTTGCAAGTGTTATATATATGGATCATCGCTTTATATGGAGAGTTGAGAAATGGATCCTGAGGAAATAGACAAATAAATATTTTTGTAAGATTTTAGATATGCTGCTGGAGGAGAATATAGAGGATAAAATGGACATATCTGTCCACTAATTAATTCATAACAAGAAAGGCCAGCTGGATGGCTCACATTATGAGAATAAATACAATTATTGAGTTATGTCATACAAGGCAAAGTAGAGCGGAGAAGGGGACATGGAAGATCACGAATGTAACTTATTGATGTGTTCAAAAAAGAAAAGTAGATGAGATTTCGAGATTAAAAAAAGAAAGATGCTGATAGAAATGCTAGAGGACTCAATTTGTACAAGAAAATGGCCCTGTCGAAAGAAATCACACGAAGGATATACCCAAATATTTCAAATAAAAAAAAATAGATTCAAAGCAGAAGTTGCAATTTCAGAAAACGACAAATTTCTTTCGGGAGCAATTTCTCGAGTTTCGCTAAACAAATTTTGTTATTTAAATACAAACATTTACTTTGAGGACCATCATATCAAAGGCTACCTATTTTTAATAAGAGGACACAATTTTAGAAAACGTTTCTTACAATTCTACTGAATCTACCTATATTTTTTTTTAAATGAAATAATAATATATAGGATGATTATCTAGATTTTACAAATCTCGAGCTTTAATTCCTAAAAAAAAAGTTTAAAGGTAAGAGCGATCATTGTAAAATGGACGCATTATTCGTCACCAGGCCAGGTAGTTATTTAGAGAATCCATTCGGCAATTCTTACAAGATTTTTTACCCGCCTCGATGGCGTTGTTGGCTAACGCGCTAGTCGTGTTGAGCTTGACTGCCGAGGACGGGAAGATTAAGGTTCGAATCTCGGTCGGGTGAACTGGGGTGGGGGTTCCTAAATGGTTTTACACCCTCCCTCCACGCAAATGTGGGTTCACTTCCTCTAAATTCAATTTTCCCAATTCCTAATATATTAGCGTAATTAGTACTTAAGCGTATAACCCGAACGGGTAGTAAGACGTGGTACTAAATAATAATAATAATAGTAATACAGAATTTTTTATCTGAGAGTTTTCAAATACAACACATTTCACTGAGCAATAAATGTTCCCGATATTTTTGTGAAATTATCTCCTATTTACAGTATTTAATGCTGCCAAAGAAGATCAAACCAATTATCTGGTTTGAGTGAATTGTAGTTTTAGGTTTTGTTGAAATGTAGTTTGGGTTCAATCCCAACTAGCTGCCCTTTGTTTTATTAATCTATAAAGTTGTTTCACATTCTAACTTTACCAACAACACTAGTTCATAATAATTGTAAAATTAAGATTTCTCATTCTACCTCCTTGTGTAGGTAGTTTTTGTAATTTATTTATTTGAGGTATTTAACTTGCACTTTCTGAACCGACTGATTATATCAGAACACGATAATTTCTATGAACGGAAAGTGAAAGTGCCTACAAATTTTACCAGGAAAGGTATTTTCACATACCTTCTAGGGTTATTTTACAAGCCACAATCGACATAGGACAGACAAATTTACTTCCCCTCCGAATGAAATGGTGCTACGGATTTTTATCGCTCAAGAGAAATCCTTTGACTCCGGTTGGGTTTGAATCTACGAACATTGGGGTCCAGAGGTGAGTACTTTACCCCAAGACCACTGAGTTTGACTATCAGATAGTTGTATTGATTGGATGTCAAGGTTCCTTAGTGTCATGTCATGATTTATTTTTATATGGGAGACAAAGGTTCGATCTCTGGTTCCTGCTATTTGTTTCATAATGGGATTTTCAATTCTCTTCCCAGACTAATGCTAGAGGGATTAAATCAAATAAATAATGCTCGTCGCGTTCTCAAAAGTCATAAATATTTCATTTTCAGTTAAACTGAATTGCAAGATAGAAAAATAAAAAACGTATGTTTTATTTATTTTTTCTGAATAATAAAACACTTATTTTCAAAACTTTTCCAAGAGTTGGTAACTAAATCCATGACCCAGCTCTTGTATAAAAAAAACTTATTCTTCGGTTGGGCTTATAGATTTATGAGTTATATCTAGGATATATATTTTTTAAATAGTTCTTCCCATTTTTATATGTCCTAAATAAGCCCTATTTGATCTATCAAAACAGTAAAAAAAAAAAATTGAAGATCGTATTCTGTCGAGAAGGGGGAAAACAAATAAAAACAACTATTCGTCTAGCGTTGTTAAAGTTTAGTTTTGGGGGTTGTTGGATCGATTTGTATGTGCCGTAATCAAAGAATGTTGCTTGAATTCCAAACCACAATGGACCGGCCATTGTTTTCGTTGTAATGTTATCGTAATAGGATGCTCTTTGTTTTGTTTTTACTTCATTTTTTTAAGACCTCTGTGAAGGATTTAACAGCATATCACCTTTAAGAGCGTTTACAAGATCTAATCTTTAAGGAAAACGTTTGTAACTCACGTACTAGACGTGTTTCACACCACGTTCTTAAGATTTAAAGGGCAGCCGCCCATATCGGTTGAATGGTGGAAGGATGTAGGTGCTGGGCTAACGTAAAGTTCTTTTTTTTAAAAAGATGAGCTTAAAAACATATATGTTTTTAAATGTATGTTTGTTTATATTTTCCGTTTTATTGTAAATGTTGAGACCTAGCGCGTAAAAAACCCGCACCGGTGGCCACGTGGATAAAGTTGTTAGTCTGAGCTTGTCTTTTTTTACGTTGTCTGGAATATTGGGATTCAAATTCCAGTACGGTATAGTGGTGTTATTTTTCTAGACTGTTTAACACTCTCTCTCAAAGCAAATTCGGGTACACTATCTCTAAACTTTCCTTTCATCACCCGTACCCCCTCGAATGATGCGGTACGAACACAAAATAAAACTACCACGTAATCACATCAAATCGGCTAGTGGGGTTTTTGTAGTCTGTTACGCCTTATGAGTAGGCAAGCATCTTTGAATAAACCTCATAAACACTCCGTTAGTTTCGTAACTTTTAGTCCTTAAAGTCCATATGATTTTTAATTTTGTGCACTCCTTCCGTATTCTTGATCAAATTATATCATGCCACTCAATAGGAAAGAAAAATTTAATAGTAATTTGTCCAATCAAATTCGTCGAAATAAAACAATTTTAACCAAATTTGTGGACACAATAAACCTTTTCATAATGTTATATTTTGTTACCTGCTTCGGTGGCCACATGGTCTAAGGCGTCACCTTCATGTTATATTAGACTGCTGATGACAGGGAAATCTGAGTTAGAATCTCAGTCGGTAGTATCGAGGTCCGTTTTTCCTAAATTGTTTTCTACGCAAATGTGAGTACACTTAATCTAAATTCAATCTTTGTCATTCCTAATAAATTAGCGCAATTAGTAAATAGGCGTATAACCCAAACGGGTATTAAGACGTTAAGACGTGGTGCTTTAAAAAAATAGATATATATTTTGTTAATGTTTTCTTAGTTAAATAAATGGTACGGCGCACCGCACAGACTTTCTCTCTCTTTCTATAAACTCAAGTATCATCAAGGTGTTGCACATCTTCAAGTCATCGCATTGATATTTAATTATTCATTTATACATTTTGACCAATAAAAAATTTAAATATTGACTATTGAGTTTAAAATTGAGATAGATCATTGTTGTACAAACATTTCTCCTAAGAGATTTAAGGAAAAATAACATACTTATTTAGATACTTATATTTATAATATTACTCTATGGCATTGGAGAATTATTGCGTTAAGACTTAAGTAGTATATATTTACAACTAAAGCTCACAAAATTGTATTAATATA
>CABFWO010000648.1:245339-271703 GCA_902155825.1 Timema genevievae | reverse complement strand
ATATATTATATATATATATATAAATCCTCATTTTATCAGATTAAAAAAATGGGCAGGATATAACATTTACAGAAGCCGAAACCCCCTCCATCTCCAACAAATAAGAGACGTCCAAGACGGAAATGACCAAGCTAAACAAACCCGGTTCGCGGTAACCGGAACAGAAAGCAAAAAAGTAATGTAATGGAGGCGACAGTGGTGAGACATTCGTTAGTCTGACAGCGTCGTTTTTTGTTTTCAGGAGGCGGGGGAGAAAGCGTGCGGCCATGGTTACCCATCAACCTCAGCCACAGTGCGAGAACCCAACCTTCGCTACTTTATCTCAGAGAGAGTATATGTTAGAGAAAGAAACATATTGATACTTGGTCCCATTTATATTATTGGGAGAAAAGTGTAGATACTTTGCTCAAATCTATTATTGAAAGAAAAGTATTGATACTTAACTCACTTGAATTATCTGAAGAAAAGTGTCGATACTTTATTCAATTTTGTATTAAGTGTTGATACGTTGCTCAGTTATACTATCGGAAGAAAAGTAAAAATAATTTACTTTTTGTATTTTCGTATACATATGTTACATTACGTTACGTTTCGTTTCGTTTCTTTCAATAGTAGAATTGAGCAAAGTCGATACTTTTATTTTAAAAATAAAAATGAGTGAATTATCTTTACTTTTCTTCCGATAGCAGAATCGAGAAAAGTATCGATACTTTTCTTCCGACTATACAAATGGGAAAAGTATCGATAGTTTTCGTTTGATAATACAAATGATTAAAGTATCGATACTTTTCTTTCGAAAATACAAATGAGTAGAGAATCAATACTTTTCTTCCAATAATAGAATTGAGCAACATATCGACACTTTTCTTCA
This sequence comes from Timema genevievae, assembly GCA_902155825.1. Classification (NCBI taxonomy): domain Eukaryota; kingdom Metazoa; phylum Arthropoda; class Insecta; order Phasmatodea; family Timematidae; genus Timema; species Timema genevievae. The sequence continues at coordinate 270,832 of CABFWO010000648.1, read as the reverse complement.
GCTAATATAAAACTGAGAAAAGTATATATATATATATAGCTACTTTTCTCACTTTTATATTAGCGGAAGAAAAGTGTCAATACGTTGCTAAATTGTATTTTCGAAAGAAAAGTATCGATACGTTAATCATTTGTATTATCAAACGAAAACTATCGATACTTTTCCCATTTTTATAGTCGGAAGAAAAGTATCGATACTTTTCTCGATTCTGCAATCGGAAGAAAAGTAAAGATAATTTACTCATTTGTATTTTTAAAATAAAAGTATAGATACTTTGCTCAATTCTACTATCGAAAAATAAGTATCGCTACTGTACTCATTTCAAAAATATAAGACAAATTTCGCAACACTGGTTCGACGATGTTGACAGTATTCTTATCCCAGCACATCACCTTCCGACATAAGTGAAAGCGAGGAGATTTGGCACCAGCTAAGAGAGATATCGAAGATGAAGCTTTTCTACATAAGAATTGAACTTTCCCTAGAGGTGATATTCAGTGTTTCTGAGTTTCAGGTGATGTAGAGGTCTGTGTTCAAATCCCAGCCGGGTGTACCAAGGGTAGTTTTTCCTAAATAGCTATCCACTCTTTCTACACAAATGCAGGTAGATTTTCTATCAAGAAAAAGCTGGGTTTACTGTCGGCCTATTAGTTTTAAGTTCATTTGCAAGTAAAGAACTGATATAAGCCTAATTTCCATATTTTGAAAGTTTACTCTAAATACGTAAATAAAATATTGTATTAGCTTGTAATAGATATTTTTCTAAACAAATGTTTGGCTAAATCTGTGAGAATTAACTCCACATGACCTGTTAAAAGTCACATGGCCTGGTTTATTAATACAAGAAAATAGATCTAATAGCTTACAAGGGCTAAAAATGAGCCAACGGGACTGTATTTATTGATTTATTTTAAAACTGTTAGAATTTGCATGAGTTTCAAACTATTATTATTATTATTATTATTATTATTATTATTATTATTATTATTACAGATTCAATAGCAAAAGTGAGGTTATTATCACCTAGAACCGTAGGTCTACTATTTGGCTATTTCCACCCATATACTCTAAATTTATAGCTTAACATTTATTTTCATTCTTAATCTCCATTATTATACCCACATATTTATTTCCATTTCTAGACTCTATTAATAATGATTATAGCGATGAGTTTATTTATATTCCTAAACTTTATTATTATAGTTCCACGTGAATTTATATATTAACATAACCACACGTTTATTTCAATTCCTAGTCTTTATTATTTTAACTCCTCAACTATATTATGATAAAAACAGGTTTATTTTCATTTCTAACCTTCATCCACCCATTTAATTCTTTTATTATTATAACAGCTAAGAGAAATTGCATATTATATCCTAGAATAAAATTTATTTTTAAAGAAAAAAAAAAGCTCTCCCCATTCGACGAGATTCATCCTTGGGAGCCTCTGTGCTAAGTCTCATCAACCCACAATCTGTTTGAAAAGAAAGTGGAGAGTGGAATATTACAAACTGCCCATTCCCCTCAGACCATGTCGCCACCCTACCAACGACAAGGAGAAAGGATGGAACACAAAGAGAAGTGAGCTACCATTGTAATTTATTATATCCACACACACACACACGCGCACGTACACATACACACACACATGAACTTTTTTTTACATAAAGGTAGCAAATTGTTTTCCAAGTAATAATGAGCCTCCTCCGAGAAGATCAAAGCTCCGATCCGGTGTACACAAACAAATCCCCACCCACAGCTCCACTATTTTACCTCTAGAACCCAGGCAGCGTGGGTTCAATCCTCACCCCCTACATGTCCCAGAATTTGTGAACCTTCGTCATTATTAAAAACGTTAACCTAGATACGTTTAAATAGCTTTTTATAACAAAGAAGACACATTTTGGTTCGAGGTGGCTTACGGTTAAATAATTGTGTGTTTTAAAAAAAAATTGTGTAGGTATATGACGTCCACATTCTAAAGACACAGCTTGTATAACCGTTATGACGTAAAAACTAATTCAATCTAAGGCATAGACCAAGATACACCTGAACAACAACCTCCAGGTTAAAATGGCTACGTTCCATGGTAGAGCTTGAGTCCTTCAACACGGGTGTTTCTAGGTACCATCAAGGGGCATTTTAAAAAAAAGAGAGAGAGAGCTAATCTTAAACATGGTTTCAATAAAGAGAGGATATAAATATCCATCTCAAGTCAATCAGCTGGCAGACACAAATCATGAGTCATGTAGCCCCCTATTCACATAATTCTACCTCACAAAGAGCTTACGCAGACTGCCCATTACGATTACAATGGTCCTTTTATGATGAACATGTTAAAAGGTTGTCGTTTAACAAAAGCACATTTGAAAGTGCTTTTACCACTGACCATTGACACTAGCAAACCTAAGTGTTGATGGACTCAACCTGGCTCAAAGAGTGCAGCGAAACATTTGTAAGGCTGAGGATCGGGTGTATCCTTGAATGTGACGGGGAAGTAAGTCTCGAACCGCATCCACACTATGCTGAGGGCATGGCCAATGCGGAACTGCGGAACTGCGGCTTTGTTGGTGACGCTTGTGTTGCCCTGTGCTGGCGGCGGCCTAAAACGTGCCACCGCGAGGCCGGTGGGATGCCATCAGGAAACCGACGTTTATCGGTCCGGTTCAAAGGAAGCCATGCTGGTCCACGTAGTGTGTACGTGCCACGCTTGTCATTCGGCAACTTATGCGCAGCCTCCACTGATTTAGTTGTCCTTTGTCCTTCAACCCGTGAACATGGAGTTGTCGAATGAAAAAGTTAGTGATTTAATTGAGTTATATACTGCTCCACCTATTTTGTGTGATTGTAAGCTGAAGGGATATAAAAACAGTAATAAGAATCACGGCGAACCGATTGAAATTGCAGTGAGTTTGGGTGTTGAAAAGGAAGAGATTACCAGAAAAATTGAAAATTTGACTAGCCATTTTTTACGTGAATTAAAAAAAGAAAAAGACAGCTTGAAGTCGGATGCATATTGTATGCCAATCCTTGTGTGGACGAAGAACACTTTCAGCGGCCTTGCCAGCGGTAGAGCGCGGCATAGTGTGGACGCGGCTTGATACTAAATACTCCCAAGCACAAAACCCGGCAGAGTCAGGGAATTTTCTTTATCGTTCACAGAAAATGGGTATATTTCTTAGGTTATCTATGGAAGCAAAATCTTAATAATTACACCCTATTAAAATCATGTTTTGATTTAAGTCGGCTATTTCACACATCTGGTGCCTATTTATTTAAGGGTTCACTTCACGACCGATAAACTAGGAAAATTAACACACGATCACGCCCGAACCAGGCAACTTAACATGGTGCGGTTTTTTGAATTCTCAGCGGGATCAGGTTTAGTTCAATAGTTTCTTAATTCCAAAATAATTAGTTTTAATGTTGCTGTAATTTTTAAACTGTAATAAAATGGTTTCACTGGTCTAAATTTCACTTTAAAAAAAGAGAGAAAAAAAAAGAGAATTAAAAAAACCACACCACGATATGAAGCCTGGTTCGAACTTTATTATACGCCCAAGTTGGAGGGAGTGTGTTCACGAAAGCTTTGAATTATTTTTAGACCTGCCTCAGTGGACGCATGGTCTAAGACTCCTCTGGTGTAAGACTAGATTGCCGATGACAGGGAGCTCGGGGTTCGAATACCGGTCGGGTTTAATGGGTTTTTCAAAATGGTTTTCCACTTTCATTTCAAGCAAATGCGGGTACATTTCCTCTAAATTCAATTTTTCTCACCCCTAATTCATTAGCGTGATTAGTACATATTCGTATAACCATAAGAGGTAGCAAGACGCAGTGCTAAGAAAATATATAGTATTCATTAATAGCATTTTTTTGGTAGGGAAACCACTTGTACTCTTTAATGAACTAAAAAAACCTTTTGTTCATAAAAAAATAAAAATTAGGGAGCTTTCATAACATTTTCATTACTATAAAACAACTTCAACATTCATTTAGGTCAATTGAGGTTTTACTTAAAACTTATTAACACTTAAATAAATATGATTTTATAGCAATGGAAATATTAAAGAGGGTGCCTAAAAAGATTTATTTTATATCAAAAGTATGTTAATCTAAAGATAACAAATGGTTGTTAAAAACAATAACTATAAACTCGTTTTAACAGACTCAAGGGTCCAAGAAACCCGGATGAAAGGGCGAAAGTAGTTCTAAAATTGTCTCGCACGACACGAGGTTAGAAGACAGTTGGCTGACAGGACTTGAGGAACGCAGTAAACAGGAACGACGCCAACGATTGTCCCCTCCTTTTACCTCCCCCACCCTTTTTTTTCTCGCAACGGTGTTTGCCCTGCGATGACGTCAGGCCGATAAGCGCAGAAACACTTCGTTACCCCCAGCGACACGCATCAGAGGAGGTGGTAACACTTGCGTCATTATGTGCTTTATTACTATTTAGATACATAACGTGTCATTTATAAAGACAGGATTATGTCGGCACACAACTTACTAACAAACTTAACATATCCCGCATCAGTGGGAACGTGAGATACGGCGTCAAGCTAGTCTCGTACGGTTTTCCTGTGAAGGGGAGATCGATGTTCGAACCGTGGCCGGATTAACTAAGTTTTTTCTAAGCGGTTTTCTACTCTACACTCACGCTAATGATGTTATATTTCCTCTTAACTCTACCTTCTTAAGAACACCCAACCCTGGGAACGTTATATCCGTGTAACAATTAAACCTATTAAGAAATAATATAATCGTTTAGTCATCACAGGGAACCAAGGTCTTCTACACGTTTAGTTTAGTCTTATAACTGAAAAATAATCTCGTTTAAAACTAATTATATATTTGTAATAGACTGAAGTATTTTTTATGAACAGTATTTAAAAAGTGCCGTAACAAATCAAATAGTAAAAATAAACAAAGCTTTGTGCTAGACATTCGGATAAATGAATTGGCAGTCTCTCCTACAGATATGTGTACATTTAAATTTAAAATACAACGCTTAAAATAAGTTCCGCCAAGTCACCAACTCTTTTGGAAATATTAATTTTTTTCGACCAAGTTTTCCCCCCCAAGAATTCTGGTTGATATCAACCGCTACTTCACTATTACACTGGAGGATTACAAACCACAAGTACCCTCAACTATAAGTCTACAGAAAATGAATTAGAACATCCCCCTCCCCCACACATTAAAAAAAAACTTTGGAGTGTGAAATATAGCAGCTATGACTTATGCCTAACTCTCAGCCACGTCAGAAACTTAAGTGCTACGAATTTCTCCCCTAACATTTTGATGTCGGGTGACCTGGTGGTCTAGGGGTAAGGTGTCAGTCTTCTGTGCTGGGGGTCCGGGGTTCAATCCTCGGTCCCGGCACAGATTTATCTNATGTCGGGTGACCTGGTGGTCTAGGGGTAAGGTGTCAGTCTTCTGTGCTGGGGGTCCGGGGTTCAATCCTCGGTCCCGGCACAGATTTATCTGATTGCCAAACCCTTCCTTCACCTCTGACAAGACGTGTATTAATCACAACTTGTGAATGTGAGGAATGCCAGGCCTCCACCGTGGTTCGGATTCCACGTTAAACTGTAGGTCCTCCATTTCATCTCATAATCACCCTACCATTACACATTAGCGTAAGTGCGTATAGCCCGAACGGGTAGTAAGACGCGGTGCTAATAACAATAATAATAATAATAATAATTTTGATGTCCCTGCCTTGTCGCACAATTTATTGTCCCACACCCTTTCAAGGGAACATTCCACGTCTAGAAATCCGAGCTTAGTCTGTTTACGTTCCCCTGCGAGTTCCTCTCTCTAGACTCGACTACAAGGTCCTCCGACGAGGAGGCGGCGACTTAGGTCCACACTTGTCCGTCGGTAAAGAAGGGAAGCTTCCAAATGTGACGTCACCACCCACGCCGGGACGCGCTCGTGTTTGTAAACACTCTCTAACCGCCCTCAAGGACGATGCAACGTCCCACCGCTTACTCTGGGGAGTTATATGGCAAGCTTGCTTCTATTATAAGACGCTCGTTGACGGATTGGATACATAAAAGTGCTGTCGTGACTAGGTATATGGTATCGATAGAAAAGTATCGACTACAGTAGGTAACGTTAATGAAAGAATAGCTAGAAAATTGTATCCAAATATGATGGTTTTTAGTGCTTTTATGTATGTAAATGTTCGATGATTTTTCTGTTTTCACATCTTATATACAAATAATTGCTATATTTATTTTTTAACAATAAATACAATTTTTGTGTTAGGACAGAATTATTCCTACAGCGTATATTTAATTAAATAATGTTATAATACTCTTCATTTGCTATGAAAGGTGTAAAGATTACCTTTAATGGTTCCACTTTGGTGTAGCTTTTATAATAGGGGTATAGTAATAATAATAATAATAATTATTATTACTTAGCACCGCGTCTTACTACCCGTTTTGGTTATACGCCTAAGTACTAATTATGATAATGGGTTAGGAATTGGGAAGGTCATATAGGAAGTGCACACGCATTTGCGTGAAGGGAGAGTGGAAAACCATTTAGGGAAAACCACCCCCAGTTCACCCGGAAGTCTAACTCAACACTAAACTTGCGCGTTAGCTAACTACGCCACCGAGGCGGGTAATCGAGGTATTTTTTAATCATAAAAGGTAGGACTGGATACCTTTCCGAGTAAACGGAGTTTGGGGTTATAGTTATTTGTTTTTTACATGCTTTTATTAACAGTGTGTTGGCGGTATTTAATAACGGGTTTTACATTTTTTTTCCACGCACGAAAATGCAGGTAAATTTCTTCTAAATTCTACTTTTCTCATCCTAATCCTCATCGTTGTGATTAAATGACGACCTTATAATAAGACACGGTGAAAAAACCCCACCTTATTACGACAATGGATTTCATCCAAATCCATAACTCTTATTGACCTTTTAACGGAGTGATATCTCTACAAGTGACCTTACGGCTGAGAGTATAGGCAGATTTCCATCATACCAAACACCCCCGTTACCCCCAAAAAACTTAACCTTTATCCATTAGAACAACCCACAGAAAACACGGATATTTGTCAAGCAAGAAGAGAATGTCACGATGTAATCAGCTCCCGTCAGAAATAATGGTCCTGCCTACAATGCATTATTAAATACATGATAGCAAAACAGTGTCGACTTACAAACAAACGGCCTGTACCCGTGGCTATGTGGTTGGGGACGGGAGGTTTGAATACATCTTCAGAGGAGCTTGGTTCAATCCTGGGTGGTGAATAGCCATTTAGTATTTGCAGAGGAGTTCGGGTTGCAAAAACATGGCTATTTATATATTTTAACGATACTGGTGAGATGAAGAAGGTAAGTATGAGGAAATGCATCCACATTAGCGAGGATATGAAAAGGATGGATCGGAGGTCCACATTAGAGTAGAGATTAAATAAGAAAATAACAGTGGTGGACTATTTGTCGAAAACGAAACCCAGTGCAGTAGAAATTTGAATGTTAACTTCTTTACCACCGACAGTACAGTAGGTATATTACGAGTCTGACGCCCTTTCTCAAGTGGCCTACAGCGTGGGTGTCAGATGTTATTTAAGGTACAGGTATTGTTTCTAAGATCTTGATTTTCAATACAATTTCAATAGAGAAACACTAAACTAATATTGAAAGACTGCTTTAAAAATTAATTCCCATTGGTCGGTGGTATACTGTTCAACCCTTCTCTATGGAGAAGGCGTTGTGAGACAAAGAATAGATAAAAGTAGGTCACCAGGGATCTTTGTTTGATCCACACTCAAATATGCAAAGCCAAAGTACACGAACCTAGCTGTGTTAACTATCAGTAAACTAATGTATTCAACTATTCACGTTTAGGTAGTTAAGGGTTTTCTTAATGTAAATGCATACATAATGACATGAAGTTGACACTGGCCTGAAGGCCGTTTTATTATCAGAGATAGTGATCAAAAGGTTAACAATATTATGTTTATTGATTGCAAACAATGCGCAATAGCAAATAATCCAACAATATTTACTTAAGTAAAAAAATAATAATATAAGGTTACAGAGTAATAAACGCATTTATCTAGATTAAAGAACATTAATAATAAGTTAACAAAACCAATTCAAGAGTAAACAAGGTTAATTATTGCGAACAATAATCAAACCGAAATGAAAGCTGGAATACACCCTATCGTCTAAACAACATGGCTAAGCTATTCAAAAGATACCTATAAATATCTGAAATTAAGTTTGTTAGAAAGTCTATACATATCAACTCTCATAACTTATACATATCAACTAATATATTTTTGCTCATAGCCATACACCTGGCTACAATAGTTACAAGTAAAGTCATTATTCTCATCTAACAACCCGTGAGGCGGGGTAGCCTACATACCAAAAAGCTTAACATCTAACTTATTTATTTAGTTCATAATAAAATATGAACATATTAAAATCATTTACCGAATTTCCCACTCAAGTGGAAATTGAAAATATGATACGAAGCCATATTAGTTTCATCTAGACACAATACAACAGTAAGAATATAGCCAAACAAAATATAGTGCAAGATAGCGCACAAAGATTGAATTACATAATTTTACTTGCGAATACTACATATGAACCTGAATTAAAAGGCATAAGACCAAAACATAGTCGTATCCAAAACAAATCTAATTGCCAAGGAAATCAGATTTAGTAAAACAATTATTGAATAAATATGCCGAAGTATTATCAAATTTGATCCCTACATAATTTATTAAGAGTTTAATAGTTCCCCAGTTTTCAAATAAAAAAATATAAAAAACTTTTCCAAAATAATGCACAATTAAATGTTGTAAGTTTCTAAACCCTAATTGCATCAAAGAATAATCGTTCCATTCTGGGTACCAACTTATATTTCATTTAGAACAGTGGGGGAAAATGATAGGGATGTATTTCATGACCGATGAAGTCATCATTAGCTATTCAGAAACGACCCTTCCATCGACGCCTGCGCACAACGACGAAAGGAAGACGTTGAGGGGGTAGGGAGACACACGTGATAGCACTTGGCGCTTATTTACACAAGTTTTAGCGCCTGTGCAGCGTCCTCAGCTCGGGGATAAGCGAACGGGATCACATGGCATTCTGAGTCTTCTTTATAGTTTTCTCGCCAACTTGAACGATGAACAGTGTTCTGTGTTGACGTGCGTGGAAGACCCATATAAGGTGCCGATTTCCCGGTAAAATAGGGAAAGTGTGTATACACCTTTTTTAGGTGGCGGAGGTTGGTGGTGAAGATAGTTTGTAGTCACGGTACAGTGTGATATTGTCATTACTATTTTAATACAGTTTAACCTCCTTTAACAATTAAATCTACTAATAATAAATCGTTTAAAGGTCAAGCTTCCACAGGATAGCAATATACAATTACCAATAATGAATCCACTAATGGTTTCTGCAACTCACCTTCTAACGCCAATAAAATGCCGCACTCTGGCGAAAAATCACCTTTGTCAACTTTCTGGCTTGCCTAAGTCTTTAACTTGAGAACGAAATCAGAAGCTGTTTCTCGAATCTGACAAACCCTATAGCGCTAGCGCCGTCAGAGACGTCCGGCGCCGTCCGCAAGAATTAGGAACAATTCCGGGAGTAATCAAGAGTCAACACAAGAAACATCTTAACGAAGAAGTATAGACGGGATGCCCTATTTTCTCGTTAATATCACGTATTTTTAAAAGCTTCCGATAAAATCACTTTACTTACTGAAGGTCCAAGGCGAGCTAGGCGATTGATTAGAACATCTGAGTACAGCCCAATGGGTCAAGGTTCAAACACTCAAGCGGATATTGTGGGATGTTCTCTGCCCTAAGCCCCCTTTACCCCTCCAAAACAAAAAATATGGTTTTTGATCCTCTCCTTTAGAGTTTAGACGAATAGTTATGCACTTCTTTAAAACTTACCCATCTCCTCGTGTTTGTTTCTTTAAGTTAGAGTGTTTGCTGATAGCCAGTATTGGCACTATAGACATGATGGATTTAATAGCCAAGCTATTATAATTGTTAACTATGGTTATAGCCGCATCTAAATAGCATATTCTCTAAATTGAAAAATGTACTTGGACACGGGAACTGAGCCCGGGACCTTTGGCTTAGTACGCTAATACTCTAACCACTGAGATATCCAAGAGTCAATCATATGTGGCCAACGATTTCCACACGTCCATTATAGATTCTGCCTTAAAATACGAGTGATGAATGACCCTGGGCACAGGACGATTTCTGGATAGCTCAGTGGTAAGAGCATTGGAATACTAAGCGAAAGGTACCGGGTTCTCGATTACTATGTCTAGGTGTATTTTTTCAATTTAAAGAATAAAATACGAAATCTAAATGGTCAATTAAAGGTTAGTTTATCATTTCTGGATATAGCTAAGGTAGACAAGGTATAATTTATGTTTAACTTTTTCTAAATGGTGCTTATCTGCAAAGTAGCCCTTAGAGGGCTACAGCGTAGAGCAGTGGAGACGTTGCATCCGCATTATTAATTATTAAATGGGTTTATATATTTTTTAAATATTGTTTTCACCATAGCGTAGGTGAAGGCTCTGACCAGTTAAAAAGTATAAATTTATGTTTAAACTGTTTTTAGAAAATTTGTGTTAGCTTACATAAAACCATATTATATATAATAAAGATCCCACATTCTCTTAACATTTTCTGTTGTGATCCTATCAAAATGACTTTATTTGATAGGTGAAGGATACAACTAGGTTTCTAACCTTTTGCTTTAATCTTAGAAGTATAAATTTTCCCGTAAATCATCAATTAGTGTTTTTTTCAGCTTGTAGCCTGGGCCAGTTTTTATTCAGGCCATATATTTTCCACTACCGGCTTGCTAGGCCTGTCGTAGCTTCAAATGCCTTATCTATCTTAATACTGGGACAGGCACAACATTCAGTCCCCATCCGTCAATTTATCAGTGTGAGAGGGTAAACCAATATTTTCATCAATGATAAATTTTCGGCCATGTCGGAAATTAAACCCGGGGCCCTTAGTGTAGTAGGCAGACACGCTACCAACTGAGCAAAGCTGCTTGACTATTAAATCATCTAGATATTAAAAAAACAACCTTTCAACTCAAAATGTGAACTTTTTGACTCGTAAGAAATATGCCGATAGTAATTTTCGCCTTCATTTGGTAGAAAACAATATTTAAAAATATCAAATAACTTCTTAAATAATCCGGAATTTCCAAACGTTTGAAACGCATTTAAATGCTTTACCATACAGCGTTCTTAACAGGAGATGGTTGAACTAGACTTTACGACACTAATACTTGATTATTTAAACAATAAAATAGGTTGTCCATGCGAACGGGTGTTAATAATTAATTCAGCCACGTTCGAGCGCATCTGGTTTGCTAAATGTTTTATTTTATTAAATTTATTAAATAAGTTATTTAGTGACAAAATCTTTAGGGTGATATTTTTATGTAAAAAACCTTTCAAGGGAATATATTAATATGAAAAACATCTTTTTTGGGGGCTAGAATAGTACGTTACATATAAAATAATCTCCTTGATTTTAGATGGATATGTTAAAAATGACAAAAACTCCTTGGAACTAGGTAAACATACTAAATATGTCTATATTTATTTAAATTTATAAACAACTAACTGCAGAAGAGTTTTCTAAGTCAGTGTTTTGTATAAAAATAAAAATGATTACATAAATTAAATAAAACTAACATATTTGTTTGTCTTTTTTTTATATCAAATACGCCAATTTTCCTACATAAGTGATGTGTATGTGCATAAATGATCGCGAATTACTACCAGTATATAAAATCTAAAAGATTTCAAAGTTGAGGTAGTTCCCGCCAAAAAGAGTAGATGACAGCACTGTATACCCGTGCATTATCGTGCATCATTCAATAATTTACAGGTTTTAAACTACGCCGCTTTCTGTCCATGTATGTCACGAGCTTAGCAACTCAGACTAGTAATATCACTCTAATATTACGTCGCCAGGAATGAGATTCTAAGATTCCAAATGGATACCTCTTTTGGCCTAACCTCCAACTGCGCATGCACATCAATGAAGGAGATGGTGTGTCATTAGTGCTATTTAATGGATATTGATAGAATCTAACAAAAATAACAGCGGCACATCACAATCATGACTTGACGTATGAATACGTGAAAATATATCTAGGAGCTTTTATAGCTGCCGGACACTTTTCCCACGAATGTTAGCTATAGATAGACAACAGCTTCCTTCAACCATTCATATTGCATCCGGGAACAAATAAAAACAAATATTGGCATGTATGCTTTATTTTAATTAAGATTTTATGCCGGGTTCGGGCAATATATAGTGGTTTACTATCCTCCAACCAAGCGAATGCCACCGAGTTATTTAAAAAAATAAGTTATGCTTGTTCTGATCCTTTAAGCTGAATAGCATAGGCTGCTGAAACCCGGTATTGGAACTTGAAGTTAAAAACAAGTGTGGTAAATAATTAAGGACGTGTAATTGAGTGGTGATAAGGCGTTAGACTCGTATTGCACAAGGTAACCATCGAGATGGAGGTCTAGATTCAAGTTCCCACCAAGTGCAATGAGGGCGGGGTTTCCACACATGATTAACCACTGTAGTTTTAACATCCTCGCTCCACGTCAATGCATGATCACTTCTTTTAACTATTCACCTAATTCTTACTCCTTGGATTAATCCCGTGACCCACACCGGTGGTCGCAAGGTCAAATGTGTTATTTTTGTGTTACGGTGGAGGTGAGATAAGATTTTTTAATCCATATAGGGTGTAGTGAGGATGGTGTGCGGATACATTTCCTATTAAACTCTGCCTTCATCTTTATTTCGTTAAAGTGATTAGTGTATATGTAGCCTATAGCCTGGAAGAGGTGGAAAAAAAAGAGGAAATTATCACATTGTAAAATAAAAAAATATTCATATAATATAAAAAAATTAGGACATTAAAATCATATAAATAGAATAAGATGTGTGTGAGTTAACGTTGTAGAACCAAAACCGAGAAACTTAGAAAATAGCAACATTGTATATGTAATAAACGAATAATGAGGGTACTCGAACGATTTTTTTAAAAACTTTTATATAAAATATATTATGAACCTGAAGCCTTAAGGTGAGGGTGTAGGAAACGTGAGAGAAGGTAGGTGATTTTGCAGTTTTTATATCAAAATAACTCAAATATTTCTCCAGTACAAACATAACATTTTATTTTATTTACATGGCGACCTCAAACAGTTCATGAATATCTGTCAAGAGTGTCCTGGAATTTAAAATGTTTATCATTCACTGCTGCTATGCTCATGAAAGATATTTAACAACTGTTGATTTCACCATGTGAAGAAAATGAAACTGTTTGTACTGAAGCAATATTTGATTTATTTTGGCAAAAAAAAAAGTTTTTCTATAAAAACTGCAAAATCACTTACCTTTTCACGCGTTCCCTACATTCCCACCTTAGCACGCGTTTGCAGATCTTTGTGACATTAAAAAGATATACAATATCTGCTACCAAAATATATTTTGAAGATATTAGAAGCGATTCGTTTCCTACCAAAATGTATTACCAAGAAGAAATTTCACAAGACAAATAACTTCAGCCGGGCAAATACCAGTACTTGCAGCTCGTTTAGGAATAAAGATAAACTTTTATATACATCAATCTCGTATAAAAATTTCATCAACTCAAACATTTCGATGCTAAGCCCGATTCAAGCCAGATTACGTTAACTTATATTAGAACTAATAATTAAGCCCATAATATTAAATACTACAAAATTATATTAGTGGTAAAGCTACAGTGACCTTTATTACTAAATATATTATGTATTAAATTTGTATAGAGGTGTGCGAAGAATATATTTGTCTTTGAAATAAAATGCTAGCTTCAATTTAACATTTAAAAAAAAGAGGCTTCTATAGTTACAAAGCTTTGCCAATAATATATTGACATCTAAAATACTCAATATATGTTAAATTATTTCCATTTTGAGCTGTTAAGTAATTAATTACTTACTCTACGACATTAGGAACTCTAAAGTTCATTACCGCACTTACAAAAGAACGCCACCTATTCCTATTTCTATCTAGCTCTATTCAGTTCATCTCATTACCCCTTATCTCTTTCATGTTCATTCTAATGTTATCTTTCCATTTGCTTTTAAGTTTGTTACTTACATTCAAAATTGGTGACCTGGTGGTCTAGGGGTAAGGTGTCAGACTTCTGTGCTAGGGGTCCGGGGTTCAATCCTCGGTCCCACCACAGATTTATCTGATTGCCAAACCCTTCCTTCACCTCTGACAAGATGTGTATTAAACACAACTTGTGAATGTGAGGAATGCCAGGCCTCCACCGTGGTTCGGATTCCACGTTAAACTGTAGGTCCTCCATTTCATCTCACAATCACCCTACCATCACACATTAGCGTAAGTGCGTATAACCCAAACGGTTAGTAAGACGCGGTGCTAATAATAATAATAATAATAATAATAATAATAATAATAATACATTCAAAATTAATATTAATATGAACAAATGTAAAGTAAATGAATTTCATGTTATGATAATTATTCTATCATATTAGAATGATCTATTACAAACGCCTGTGCAATCATACATTTTCAAAGTTATTTTAGTGCATACAGTTGTATAAATAGGTCTGATATATATTTTACATGAAAAAACAGTTAAGTGGATCCGCCTCTCGCAAGAAACGATGAGGCGCCGTGAGATAGAAGGCGCTGTCAATTTACATTGCGCATACGTCACGCAGGTTGCATAAACAGTTAATAGGCGTAGCCGGTACATCAATCGACTAGGACAGCACTGATTTTTATAGGGACCCCACTTTCAACCACTAGCATTGATTGAACGTCGCTCAAATTTGGCTCTGTAAAAATATATTTTATTTTGTTTATTAATCAAAAAGTTATCAAAAGCTTCCAAAAATACTTTATTATGGATTACTGTGTAATCTATCTTTATATCATTAATTAAACGAACTATACCGGTGTATTTTATGATTGTAATATTTTTATTTATGCCTTTGTGGCCAGATGAGCTTCCACTTTTCAAATAACGGGCTTTCAATGAAAACCAGACCATATAACTACTGATACATTCATTTGTACACATACAGTAGAGCTTTTGTGAGTCCATCACCAGTGCACTGACCTGGGCATGATGAACTTGATAGGTGATACACAACTAACCATACAATGTGAAGAAAGTCAAATATTGACCTGGGCACGATGACCTTGATAGGTGTCACACAACGAACCATACAATGTGAAGAAAGTCAAGTACTAACCTTAGGAAGATGACCTTGATAGGTGTCACACAACTAACCATACAATGTGAAGAAAGTCAATTGATGACTTGAGAACGATGACCTTGATAGGTGTCACACAACGAACCATACAATGTGAAGAAAGTCAAGTACTAACCTTAGGAAGATGACCTTGATAGGTGTCACACAACTAACCATACAATGTGAAGAAAGTCAATTGATGACTTGAGAACGATGACCTTGATAGGTGTCACACAACTAACCATACAATGTAAAGAAAGTCAAGTACTAACCTTAAGACGATGACCTTGATAGGTGTCACACAACGAACCATACAATGTGAAGATAGTCAAGTACTAACCTTAAGACGATGACCTTGATAGGTGTCACACTACTAACCATACAGCGTGAAGAAAGTTAAGTACTGACCTGAGCACGATGACCTTGAAAGCTGGTCCAGCCAGTCCCTTGATGATGGCGGAGGCGTTCAGGTGACATCTCCCTTGAAGCACGACGCCATTCACCTGCGGAAAAAATATGTGGTTAGCGTGACAAACTTAGGCATTAATTTAGATCTCATATTCGGCTGAAATGAAATTATTCTAAGACCTTAGCTACTTTGAAAAGAAACTTTCACATTCAAACATTTTGTATCCTTAAGCCTAACAAAATGTTGATTTTTTTAAAAGTATGTTGGATATTGAAAATTTCATCTTGGCTGCAATTTAGCCAAAGGTTTAAGATTCAAGATCCAAGATTGTATTAAGCATGTGTTTAAAAAAAACTATTAAAACAAGCCATTAAAATTAATCAATGCACGAAAACGCAGAAATAAGTACAATTATATATAAAAGTGGCAAAATGTATAGTAAATAAGAATGAATTTTATCATTTTTAATTGTGATGCTGAGCTAAGGAGTTACAAAAAATTTACCAAGGTAAATTAATACATTTTCTTCATGTGGGATGAGAGAACAGGTGCTAAACAAGATTTTTGCAGGTTTTATACCTTAAGATTTTTTTTACCAAAATAAATCTAATATTGCTTCAGCAGTTAAGTTATTTTATATTTGTCACGGTTATCACGGATTTGAAAATAAACTTTGTAAATGATTGAGAGTTGATGTTAAAAATTCCATACATATTGCCAATAACAAAATTATATAATAATCGTCTGAACGTATCCACTTAAGCAATATTTTATTTATCGTGGACAAAAAACTTTTGCTATAAAACTGTAAAATATGGACACTAATTCGCGTTCCGTTCCATCCCGTATAACACTTGATTAAACCACTAAAAGTCACAAAATTATAACTAACCTCTAATAAATTTTTTTAAATGTAAATGGTTTTTAGAATGAAAAAAATGACAAAAAATTTGCAAGAGTAATTTTTTTTAATTACTACAAAAATGAAATAAAAATAAGAGAATTATTGGTTTAAAAACATTAAAGCTGTCCCATGGCTAAACAAATATAATTTATTAACATTCTTTGACTTAGTTTGACCTGGCTTATCACAAAACATGGTAATTAAATTGGTAGCGGTTTCATGTAGTTCAAGCTTCGAGCTTCCTCCCCCTTCCCCACCTCTTTCTTAGTTATATTTTTTTAATCTTAACAATAAATAATGGTCTATATGTTTTCAACCGAACAAAAGATTATGCGACACATCATTAATCATAAGATATAAACGGTTCCCTCTCTTTTTCTCAGACAAAACGTAATCAAGGCATCATAGCATTAGACACGAACTTGCAACTTTGCTCGAGGCATGCTGAAAATATGNGGGAGGGGGGGGGCCTTATCTGACAGCTAAAGAATTTACTAGAGTTACTTTCACGTAATCATACGTCAAGTCATATGAGCTACAGCTTTTGATAAATAATATCAATACCTATAAAATAACACTAATAATATAGTAAAACACTATCAAGGTTGACAAAAAAAAAAGCTTATATTTTTACATTCTCATATCAAGAGAAAATTTTGTAATCGTGGAAATTTTCTACCTCAAGATGATGATGGTGATGATGAATCTTTAAATTTTCTAGTGTGTCCGAACCTAAAAAGGTGATTTTACAATTCTGTGTGTTTGTCTGCCCCTGTCCACAGATCTGGAACGGTTTGATGGATTTTGTTCAAATTTGATATAGGGATGTTATAGGGCGGTATCTTATGATATGTTTTTAAATTTTGACCCTAGCCCTTAAATTAAGTGTAATTTACTGTAAGAAAGTTTTTAAATTCCAAATTTTTTGAAAATTTTGGAATAAAAAATCACTTTGTAGTAATCGCTTATGTACTTGTACGATAATGGTTTTAGGAATTAGTTTGGTTACATTTATAGAAAGTGTACCCAAATTTCCGTAGAGGGAAATTGGAAAAACACCCTCAGTATACCAGACTGAGATTCTAACTCAATCTTCCCGTCATCGGTAGTCAATTTTACTGCGAGAGTGGCGCGTTAGACCATGCGGCCACCGAAGTTGGTGAGGAGTTATATTGTTGTGTTTTAAGTCTTATTTATCAATATGAGAATAATGGATTTTTTTTTATTTTAGATTTTTCAAAGTCCGAAATATTTAAAAAATCTTCTCACATAATTAGTAGATATTTCATTACTTTTGGAAAAAAAAATCAACTCATTTTGAAAGAAAATGCAAAAAATATTAGTATTCGTAGCATATACTGACGTAAAAAAAGTTTTTGTTAGTAAATGACTAATTTAACTTCCATGTATATAGTTTATGCCCTGAGTATTGGTGTGAGGGTGCGGGTGCGGGTGGGAGGAAGAGTGATCAAACTATTTTAGGGAGACACTTCTCCCCAGGTCCGGAAAATCGGAATACCCGTTCCTCCAAGCTTTGCGTCGAGCTGAGGAAGCAGTGGTTGGACTTGAAAAACTAGTAACTCAACTTCTAGGAAGCTTTTGGTGCTATGTTGAAACTAGTATGAGGATCATATCCGGAGCAGTATGAATATTCACATGCCGGCAGTACTCAGGGTCGTAAGCGAAGAGAGATTAAGTAGGGGGTTCAAATCCCCAGCCCCCTTCGAAAATATTTTATAAATAATAACATTTTTGTTCTCCTCTTCGATATATAGGTTAGTAGCTTCTTGGAGTTTTATAAAATTAAGGTGACTAAGATCCCAAATATGTTTAAAACAGCTATACATTTATCAAGAGGGATTTAATGAGAGAGAAAAGAATTGTTTGAGTACTCCCCAAAAAGCCAAAAGAGGTAGATTTTCCTCCCCCTTGATAAAATCAAAACAAATCCACGCACTGGCAAGACAGTATGTAGGCCAGGAAAAAAAAAAGTTTAAAGAATTTTTAATTATTTAAATATCCTTCGCTATATTCTTATAGGGTGTTTAGTTAAAGTGAGTTAAACAATTCTTAATTTTTCCACCGCCTCAGTGGCGTAGTTAGCTAACGCACTAGTTTCGTGTTGAGCTAGATTGCTGAGGACGGGGAGCTCGAGGTTCGAATCTCGCTTGAGTGAACTGGGGTGGTTTTTCCTAAATGGGTTTTCACTCTACCTCCACGCAAATGTGGGTTCACTTCCTCTATATTCAACCTTCCCAATGTTTAACCCATTAGTATAATTAGTACTTAAGCGTATAGCCCGAACGGGTAGTAAGATGTGGTGCTAAATATTATTATTGAATTCTTAATCTTTCCAAGCAAAATATTGATGTTATCAGAATGGTATTCTAATCCAACCCACAGAATTCAACAGTTTTTCTCTGGTGATTTTAAAATCTAGATTTTTTCATGATTATTTTTTATAAAATAAATTTGAAAAAAAAGTGTACGGAGCTTTAAAAACAAACCTAAAGAAATCACTATGCAGCTTTAATTTTGATTTTAAAGACACATATTTATTAAAAAATATAAGGTTAATGTTTATAAATAAAATAAATTTTAATTTTTTTTATTTAGTCTAGTTGGTTTTTTGTGTGCACCATGTCTTAAGATCCGTACGAGCTGTTCATATATCAACACTGATGTGGTAGGGATGGAAAAAGAAGAATCTAAAAGAAGTATCTCCTGATATGTGGGGAAGGGAGTTTAG
Source organism: Timema genevievae (assembly GCA_902155825.1). Lineage (NCBI taxonomy): Eukaryota > Metazoa > Arthropoda > Insecta > Phasmatodea > Timematidae > Timema > Timema genevievae. Next base: position 251,415 of record CABFWO010000648.1, on the reverse strand, counting down.
AAAAGTCACCCTCAGTAAATGTAAACCGTGATTAGAGTCCAGATTTTCCCATTATCGGATGCCTAGTCAATTTTGAGAGCCAGGGATCACCAAATGGCGGACCGCGACCCACATCCGGAACTTAAACACCTTTTTTACGGTCCTCAACGAGATGGCGAAATACAGACTAAAGTCTGTTCAGCATAGGAATTGTTTTCTGAAAGGCCCTTTTCCCTAACAGAAATCTATTATATAGTAAGATATTGGTTGGAAAAAAGACTTTTCAGAGAGTAATTCCTACCGTGAATGGAGTATACATGATGCTATCTTGGCGGGTGGGCCAGCCATAGCGATCCCCTCCACATACGTTAGAAGTTTTTCTAGAAAAATCGACCTCCTGTATGATGATGTTGATAATGAACGTTTGCATTTTCCTAACCTAAAGGCAGTTTGTGGTAGCAATGAGGGTATTGACGTCAGACAGTTCACCAATTTCATGAAGGAGATTAAATCCAAATTTTATGCAAAATTTACTGGCTTCAAAAAAATTGAGAACGGTTTTTAAACTTTAAGCAACGGTATTTTTCTGCAGCCTAATGATGAATGAAGTAGTGAAGCAGTAGATGTTTTCAACAGTAATAAAGCTGCCTTGAAGATGGAAATAATTGAATGGGGAAGGCTTCGTTTTAAAGGACAAATATACTTAAGTTCAAAATACTCTTCAATGCGAACAATAAGATTAAATATGTGTGCCATAGTGGGTGCACAGAACTAAAAACCTTTGCCAGAGAATTGTGTACAATGTTTGGCTAAACATGTGTGTGTGTGAAGCAACATTCTCGAAGATGAACTTCATAAAGAATAAAATTAAGATCTCGGCTCACAAATATCGACCTCCACGACTTAATTAGAATCAGTTGCACCAAATTCAGTCCAAATTTCAGGTAGGTCGTTCAAAGAAAAAAAAGTTATTTCTTACATTTAAAACATAAATAAAATTTCATAAAATTGTATTATGCTTTGATTTGTAATGTATGTTTTCTCGTAATACTTGTAAATTGACAAAACTGAAATTAAAAAATTTGCTTTAATAATTTAACGCTTTATTTACCAGGAATAAGTTTTTTTGTTTTTGTTAGTAAATAAGTAAACTAATCGTAAAGAAATAAAATCATGTTTTTTGATTAGTGTAGGCGTATAGGACTTGACCTTGAGTCAATGTTAAAGTTTGCCAGATCACGGACGTCTGCTGAGTTCTTAAAACGCGCCTTCATCAAAAATAATTGGGGACCTATGCTTCAGACCATGCCACCACTATAGCGAGTGTATATTCTATAGTAAATATTTTAAAGTTTTAAATGAAATTCACTGACTTTTCACAAATGTCAAGCCTTACCAGAACGTTGGGAGTCTCAACCTATTTTTCGAGCCATATTCTATCAAAGATGGTTTTTAAATCCACCAAGAGCCAACCCATAAACGCTCTCGACCCCCCAGCAGATAGCTCAAAATATATTTTAATACTGTGGTATGATAATGACCTCCAGAATTTCCCTTCAATTCAATGATATGCATCAAAGCCCCAAGTTTGATAAAAATATGTAAAGATATTTGGGGAGATTTTACGAAGATTATTATTATTACTATTATTACTAAGTCACGTATGGACAGTGAGAGGCGGTGCGCTTCGCACGGCTCGTGACGCACGCCTCGCTTCGTCCATACCTGAATGCTCGCCCTGTGCTTGTCGGTAAACCGGTCGTGCTCAAAAGCGCTTCAGTGCGAGCGGAACGTTTCGTGTAGACGGGTGTGTTGTTTCCTCACTTCACACGCATCGTGGGCGACAACGAGGTTCTACGTCAAGAAATTCAACTTTAGTAGAGTAATCGTAAGTCCTTTAGCAGAGTGGTAGACAACCTGGGGCATGCAAATACATGTACGCTACTCTTGCAATAGACTAAGACTGCCGATGACGGGGAGATAGTTGTTTGATCCCGGTTGGATGTACTGACGGCGGTTTTCCCTAAATATTTTCCCATTCTCTCTTCACGCAAATGCAACACACTTCCTCTAAAATTAAACATTCCTCATCCCATTAGCGTAATTAGCACATAAGAGTATAGCCCGAATGGGTAGTAAGACGCGGCGCTAAGAAAATAATAATAATTATATATATATATATATNTATATATATATATATATATACTAACCACTTTGGGGTACAAAGTTGAACAAAAATGATATCTGGGCTACGCGAACCAAAAAGGATGAATACCATTGGTCTATCATGTCCTATCAACAGCTTTCTTTTTTATATCTTGAGTATGAATAAGAATCTGAGGAGAGGTTCCTTTGAAAGAAACAATCTCCTCCTCCATCACATGAAGAGTAAACGGCCGTATCTCAAAACGTAATCTCTCCCTCCATTGTTTTGTTCCGTTTCCGCCCCCGATGTGGCAGTTAACGTGTAGAACGAACGCACGTTATGAAAATAAATACTTGGCAATCTCTCCGAGTCGGGAGCTGCCGACACTATACGGACGATTTAATTTCCGCGCGTGAAGACTTTGATCCCTTTTCTTTTTTATTTGTATTATTTTTATTTCCTTTGAGGAGTCATTGAAAGGAGGAAAAAATGGGAACTGGAATTTTTTTTTCCACAAATCTTTCGAAACGAATAAAGCTACGATAGTATAGATATAACGGTATAAAAAGCAAAATTAATTTTAATAATATAATTATGTATACTTCAACTTAATTTTAACTTATATATAGGCCAGTATTTATTTATTTGAGTATTCAAGGTGAACTTTATGAAGTGAGTGATTATATTAGTAAAGGACTTACAAACTAACTTAGTTTTAGAACTAACACAACACCCAGTATAAGTCAGTATAATTTATTACAGTGCAAGTGGAAGCCTCAATTTCCCCTATGGCAATTTTTCCGGACATACCGTTGATCTAAGACGGGACCCTTAGCTCAGTAGACCAAGCTAGAGACTTTATATGTCCATACATGATTACTTTTTCCCCACAATATGGTTTTTTGACCTCAGTATAGACAAACGCTGCTGCATTTACTAAAAATCCACTCTTTCCATCTTGTTCTCTTACATTATATAGTACAATCCTAGCCGTCAACTAACATCCCCTAAAGCGTACTTTGAAAAATTATTTGAATGTTCACTTTTAAACATTTGACTAGGTTATTTAAAACGATTTAAAAAAATAGCTTAGCATAGAACAGCAAAATTTCACACCCAACACATAACCGTTGCTTCAGGAAATGGAATATCTTTTGTCTCCCCTTTCGTTTACAGCGCGCTCTAAATGCTGTTTAGACTCGCAATGCACAAAATCGCGTTTTACGAGAAGGTGGGATTATAAGTCCAATTAGGGTGTAAATATGTACCTAGTTTTTTACATGTGTTGTAACATTGTGGTTTTCCAACCTTCTCTCAACGTTGATACTGGAGCTTTTCTTACTAACTAACCTGCTCGTTCCTACCTCTTAGATTAAGCCGTTAATAGCCCTAGTGTTAAACGTAAGCTATGAGTTAATAAATATTTCGTTAATAGGGTGAATTTATATACAAGTAGCTTACTAATTCGATACCAGTTAAACCATTGGGCACATGGTATAAGGTGTCAGTTTCTCTTTCTCTTGTTTGTTAGTAACAGGGCAATTGGACTTTAAATCCAGGGCAGGAGTGTCAATATGATTGTCGGGCAGGAATGTCAATAGAATTTTCTTAAATGGGTTTTTACTATTTATCCCCGAATATGCGGTTACACTTCCTGCAAATGCTACCTTCCTAATTACAATACCAATAGCGTAAATATATGACCCGCATCGGTGATCGTAGCGTCTATATCACCACTTTCGTGTTGGACTGGATTACAGGTGATTGGGAGATTGGGGTTCTAATCTTGGTCGGGTTTTTTGAGGATGATTTTTCCTAGATGGGTTTCTCACTTTCATTCCACACAAATGAGTGTATATATTCTTTAAATTCTATCTTCCTCGTCCTTATTCCATTAGCGTAATTAAAGCATGCGTATAGCCCGAACAACTTTAAGAAGCGGTGAGAAACATATGGGCAGTTCGGACGGGTAGCAGGACGTGGAAGATGAAAAATAAAAGGTACCTTTTAGGATCGAAACAATATATATATATTATACCAAGTAGTAAATTTATCTAGACACTCGGTCAGGAGGAAGTAACGAACAGCAGGCAACAAAACAACAACAAAACTTAGGTATTAAACATAAAAACAGAACCGTAAATCTTGCAACATTCTGAAGTTATCCAAACCGAGAAGAAACATAATGGCAGTAATATTTCCTACTTGACAAAAGAAAGTGACAGACGAATCCACTGTATTCGAGAAACAGCGCCGCGACGCCCCCCGAGTCGCCTCGAGTAATCGACGCCCCGCTATTGCTTGAAAAGTTGCTAACCAGCACGTGGAGTCGTTACTAAAAGGGGAAGGAGAATAAGTTTGGTTTATTTATGTTTTAACTTGTAAATTTCTTCTTTAAAGTATGGCAACTTTTAAAAGAAAATTAACCTTCTAAGTAAGTGAAGAAAAATAATAAGAAATATAATAAAATAGCCATATTTAGTAATTATGCATTTTTTAGAGGCAATATAATTTCAAAGAACGTTTGGAATTCCCAATTTGTTTAGAATTCATATACTTTGTTTTCCCTGAAAGGTTGTGAGCTCGCATGTTCCCACTGTAGTGTAGTCCGTGATCAATATTGGTAAAGATGTTTTTGGGAATAATGTCGCTGTTTATTATTGGGTGCATCAACCGTTTGAGGTGAATAGATGAGCTTTGTCCAGATTATTAAAAAAAAAGTGCACTTTAAATTTTATTGCAGTATTTAAAGTTGTTTTAGAATCAATTTTTAAAACGGCTCTTTTCATTTTGAAGGTAAATACAATAGGCATGTGAAAAATCACTCCTTAAAATTAAATATATATATATATATATTTCTTTGAAATCTTTTCCTTAGAATTAATTCGTGCAAAATAATATAATAGACCCCTATAGTCCGGGGGATAGGTGCACAAATGTTCCTCAAAGGTGGTAGATTGATTTAAAAAGCGAAGCCACGACAAATTTCCATGTGGGTGAATACACAGCGGTAAAAACTTGACTATCCATTTTCTTAAATAATAATTATGTTTTTTTCTTCAAATCTCCTAAACCAGGCAACGCAGGACAACAATTTTGGTATCAATCAATGCGTCTCGTCAACGGGAATTAATTAAACCCTCTTTCGAAGCTGATCTGACACTTTTGACAGGTACACCTAGCTACCGACTTTCATACATACGTCTTAATATCAGCTGCAGGATAACATTTTGTGTGTGCAGGTGTAAGAGTAAGAATCAGACAATAGATAAAACATAGTATTATTTTTGTTTTATATTAGGATATGAAAATAATAAGATCAAGCTTTACTATGAGTAAATACGATTATAGGTCACCTGCCAACTATCATAACCTCTCATGTTTAGTCCATTTATAATAATGAAAGAAACTATACTTACATTTTTAAACTATTGATTGCACTTAATGTCAGAGCTAACACTACTCCGGTTCATTACACTCTCCATCACACATGCATAGTGCAGTAGAGGGCAAGCTGGATTTTTCATTTGCAGTGAACTGTAGAACAAACCTGTTTGAACCCATATTTCAACAGTTCTGCGAGGGACTCGGCTGCATGTGGCAATGAAATCCAAAGTAGCTCCCAACTTCCTCCAGATTTATTCTATCCGTAATCCGTAGCGCCTCAATCATAGGAGAGGTAGCACGACTCCAAATAAACCCTCCTTGATAGTTTAACAAAATTAACCCGGTGTCGAGTTACTAGGGGTTTGCAACCCCTCACAAAATATACCTTCAGCCTTATCTTGAACCCAATATAGATAAGAAAAAAAACCAAGTTCGGGGCAATTACTTCTGGGTGTATGTGGCGGAATGAGTGGATAGACCCTTTGCCGGTACTAGCAACCTGTTCCACCTTACCTGACAACAGAACCAGCTGTTCCAGTTTGCTGGCTAAGCTGAGTGGTAGAG
>CABFWO010000648.1:226689-244495 GCA_902155825.1 Timema genevievae | reverse complement strand
CTGCTTGCAGGAATCTTCCCGCCTAGGACGCTTTCCTCGCGTCTTCCCAGAAAATGCACCAAAGTTGCCCGAAATAGGCGGCAAGATTCCCGCAAAAACACTGAATTTTCCTTAAGACTTTACATCTAACAAATACGAACATAGTAAAAAAATCTTAAAATTAACAATAGTAAAATCCTGCTTTCATACAAATCTACAAAACATCTATAGCCTTACTCATAATATAAAATACTGCCCGCCAAAAAAAAACAATAATAATAATACTCTCTTTCTCTCTCTAACATCTCGCGGCAGAAAATGCTCGCCTAGCAACACGCTCGGGTGTCGGGTTCGCGAACTACTTAACTAAGCAAGATGGCTCCCATAAAAGAAATGTATAATTAATGAAAATAAGATGAAAAAGGAAACCACGATAAAATGACATCAAAATAAGGTAAGTAAATAAAATAATGCAAATATTAAATTTCAGATACGTTTAGCTTTTTTCAAAGATGTAAACTACCAGGGAACCACCTTAAATTGTTAATATCCCCGGGTACCAGCAACCAAACCGAACGTGCTGCCAGGGCGGCCATTACTCACACTACTCTAAGATAAATATATAGATATAAAAAAATCAGATATAATAATTATTACAATGAAAAAATAAAAATTAAGATAGAAATAAATAAAAAAATCTGGGATTATTCAAAATTCTCACAATAGGCAGCACGTCGGACGGTAAGAGAAAGTGCATCCTCTGTCGATGGAATGTCTTCAAGACTAGTACCGCGTTCACTGTGATATCACTGTTGGACTTGTCATACATAAGTATTATAAACTTCTGTAGAATATCCATCGGTCCTGTAATATCACTAAATGACAAAGTCATAAATAAAGATGTAGCTTCTTGAAAGGTATGCCACGTTTCCCATGATGTTTTCTTCCCCTTTCCATAGAATGCAGACACCCCATCACACCCAGAGAAGGTGTGAAAAACTGGCACTGCAGTGGACATTTGTGGGCCAATTGATCTGTCAATGATGTGTGCAGTGATTAACTTATGGATTTTACAAGTCTCAAGAGATACCCATAATCACGGCTCCCCGGCGAGTTGCTGTACTCCTGCAATGGCAAGGACGAGAACATCGGTATCAACAGTTCGTAACAGGATTGATTTGCACCCGCGAGCTACTGCATCTATTGCGTGGAGGATTATCCTTGTATCGGATTCATCATGGACATACGGACAAATATTATACATTGACGTCCTGTTGCAAGAAGATAGACCATATGTATCTACAGTGGTGTACAACTCCTGCCCACTCTTTGCCATGCACAGTGTGTGTTTTGCCAATATATGGTAAAGTTCTGTCTTGTTTTGTGTGTCCCCCCAATAAATTTGACCATTCAAAAGGATTCTTCATATTTAAAGTGACGAGTGTGTTTATTACTTGTGATCCCCTCTTTTCACCTTCTGCGTTCTTAAGGCATTCAGGTAGATATCTATCCCATCTAACATCCATACGTTCCATTGTGCTCCTGTCGTCTTCAGGCAAGGCTGATAGACATCTTTGATGTAATCCTCAAATGTTCTGCTGGATCTTGGATTCGACATGTTGACTACAGCCGCACCATCAAGAAAAACCGCTTGCACAGATAGGCCAGCTTCAACTGTTGTATCTTCGAAAGGCGTGACACTCTGAATGAGATTTGACTTTTGGCAAGTATGCAGGCTACCCTTGGTCGTTAGAGACGGTGGAAAAGGCTGATTTATATGGCGAAAAAACTCCTGTATGCCACCTGCACGGGTCTGGCATGAGATGTAAAGATTACTGAAGACGGAAAAGTTCTTTCTCAATGTAGATATATTATCTCCTGTATGCCACCTGCACGGGTATGGCATGAGATGTAACGATTACTGAAGAGGGAGCAGTTATTTCTCAATGTAAATATTTTATCTCCTGTTTTAGTTCGTAGGTGTTTCCTCGGATTGCTAAACATAGTAAATCTGTTCAGCTTTATGGGATCCATTAGAGCCATGGTACAATCTGTTAGTCTATTCTTCAGGAGGAAGTTGGGAGCCACTTTGGATTTCATTGCCACATGCAGTCGAGTCCCTCGCAGAACTGTTGAAATGTGGGTTCAAACAGGCTTGTTATAGAGTTCGCTGCAGATGAAAGAAATGCAACTTGCCCTGTACTGCACCATGCATGTGTGATGGAGAGTGTAATGAACCGGAGTAGTGTAAGCTATGACATTAAGGTGCGGCAGAAGGGAGCGCGAGTAATTTTACAGTTTTTATAGCATTACATTTTTTTGACCAAAATAGATAAAATATTTCTCCAGTAGCAACATAGAGTTTAGTTTTCTGCACATGCTAATACCAACAGATTTTGAATATCTGTCAAGGGTGTCCTGTAATTTTGTCAACACTTTTTAAATAAAGAGAAAAAGTTTTGACAAAATTCCAGGAAACCCTTGACAGATAATCAAGATCTGTTGATATTAGCATGTGCAGAAAACTAAACTTTATGTTGCTACTGGAGAATTAATTGATTTATTTTTGCCAAAAAATTTATGTTCTATAAAAAGCGTAAAAATACTTGCATTCCCTTCTGCCACACCTTAAGTACAATCAATAGTTTAAAAATGTAAATATAGTTTCTTTCAATACTATAAATGGATTGAACATGAGAGACTATGATAATTGTCAGGTGACCTATAATCGTATTTACTCATAGTAAAAGCTTGATCTTATTATTTTCATATCCTAATATAAAACAAAAATAATACTATGTTTTATCTATTGTTTGATTCTTACTCTTACACCTGCATAAACAAAATGTTACCCTGCAGCTGATATTTACTACGACGTAAGTATGAAAGTCGGTACCTAGGTGTACTTGTCAAAAGTGTCAGGTCAGCTTCGAAAAAGGGTTTAATTAATTTTCATTGACAAGACGCATTGATTGATACCAAAACCATTGTTGTGCATTGCCTGGTTTAGGAGTTATGGGAAAAAAACACTTTTTTTAAATGTAAAATATGGATAATCAAGCTTTGACCGCTATGTATTCCTCCCACATGGAAATTGATTGTGGCTCCGCTTCTTAAATCAATCTACCACCTTTAAGGAACAACTGTGTCAAGCGGCTTACTTCTAGAATGAAATGCAAGGTGATATCAGCTAACCCCCGAACTATATTAATATTACACTTCACTCCATCCTTGTTACTATCGTTACTACAGTATTAAGTTCTCTTTGGATTTAAAGTTGAATCAAACAGCTCCTATAATTTCTCCTTGGATTTGAAGAGGATGTGTTTTTTCCTAAGTGATAAAGTTAAACAGAAAACAAATTAATACTATATTCAATAGTCCATTATATTCATAGAGAAAAATAGTCGTTCACGTGGCTTAAGACGTTAGTCTCACAATATATGACCAAATTTAAAAAGAAACATCGATTAATCGAAAAACATTAAGATCATCTACCATATTGAAACGGATGGATATTCAGATTTAAAAAATATGTACATACATATATCCTGCATACATCGGCCTAGGTCACATACAAGGTATACTCTAGACCAGGGGTCAGCAACCTTTTATTAGTGTTGTGCCAAAGTAATACTGCAAAGTTGCTTCGTGTGCCAACCAATCTAAGCCCATACAAATCATATATTTTTTATACCAATTAACTAGTACAACTATTGAAATAAATTTTAGGTGATCTTGTAAAATGTAAATGTAACAACATGTTTTTAAATCGAATATATTAACTACTGTTTCTTGAATATTTAATCTTATAAATCAGATAGATCAGAATAAATTCAAAAGTTATAAATGTGTTTTGCAAAATTTAAGTTCTGAAGACATTATTTTGAAATTTTGAATCAACATAATTGAATCATTGAAACATAAAATACGTTGTTATTAAAATTATTACTCACATCAATGGTTTTAAATAAAAATAAAGGTTTTATATTATATTTATTCAAATCACTCAGCGTGCCATTGTAAATCGTTCAACGTGCCACTCTTGGCACGAGTGCCGTGGGGTGCTGACACCTGCTCTAGACTCAGCCTTACGGGAGTTTCACTGCGCTGCTTCAGACAGGTTGAGTCCTTGAACATTGGAGAGTGCTAGTTGCAGTTTTCAGTGATAACAGCACTTACAAGTGAAACAACTAACTTTCAAATTGTTCGTCATAGAGGGGTGGGGGCCTGAACATAATAGTTCATAACTTCAGTAACCAGCAATTCAACCTTCCCCATCTCACCCCCATACCCTCTTTAAATGAACAAACCTTTTCAGACAAGTAACTATTAGACGGTATTTTGAAGATTGTTTTCAACTAAACAATTTGAAAACATTTACTTGAACAAAATTAGGACCATTGTATTTTAAGTTTACTTTGTAATTTGCAATCTGAGTAGGCTCTTTTGGGGGGGAGGGGGGCGAGTTTATGGGAAGGAGATGGGGCCATTACCTGAACCTAGCTTTGTGAAAACTAGTTTATTGACAATAGAATGTAGTTTTTGAATATTTTCTAGTAAAATCATCTTTAAAATGATCTGTTTTTTAAAAATAATTCTTCGATCTCTGTTGTTACTTGGGACTGCACCTAGCGATACACGTGATCTCTCTTTCAATGTACGCAGCCAATTTACCCTGTAGGTTTTGTGTCTGGTGTCTACCCTGTCTGTGGGCTAGGTTAAAAGAAGGTCCATGCCATGCATAAGCGCTGAAAATAGGGGGTGCATGGGTACATTGCCTCCCTTCTCTTATAGAGAAAGATGGCGGGGGCGGGGGGGGGGGGAGCAAGATCTAGACAAAATAGTCCAACAATTTACTTATGATTCTCGCGACCAGTAGCAGTGAACCAGCTTGATTGGAATCATACTTTATTTGCATTAATTTATACTTCTTATTATGCATAAATGAGTCCGACAAATCATTAATATATTGTTTTGTAATTATGTGTGAGAAAGTAAAATAATTGTAGCCTATTTTAAAAGCAAACCTTTTAATTCAAACAACTTCAGGTGGTGTTGGTTTTTTACTATCATATAACCAGCCCCATTATATAAAGGTCAGCGTACCTGGCTACCAACTTAGGGGTAGCGGGTTCGATTCCTGGTTTGATCTATGGTTTATTTTACCGAAAGGGGTGCTATCCAACGGTCACAAGGGTCTGGTTAGTTAGGCTTCAGCTAGTTTAAGAGTTTTTACTGATTCCATACCCTCATATTCATTATCATAATCACCTCATCTCATCGGGAAATGTAAAGAGCCCCCACGGAAATAATGTACTATTAATACATTCGGACGTCCCATGGGCAAAGGTAAGCTACATATGTACCTGATAGTTTTACCACCAACGGGGTCATTAGTGATGTAAGTAACTCAGACACTCATTGCTTTATACTATTAGAACAGTCGATTAAGAATAGAGATAAAGCGTATGTTGAAATTGTGATGGGTACAAGTTAATGTGTCCATGAATTTTTTTATTTTAATGATTAGCAAAATTACCACTTTTCTTACTCACGTTGAGACTGAGACTTTGGGCCAGATTCATAGTCAGACTTAAGTATAGCATCGCAATTAAGGTTTGACAATCAAAATGAGATACTTTCTTTACTTTGATTTTATTTTAGTTCAACTTTTTTTTAACTTTAACAATTGTTTTACTTTTTTTTTGCCTGTTTTATAACCAATCAGAAATAACGTACAGGCACCCTTATGTACTTTTTTTTACTCAACCTAGCATAGCCTGGAAATGAAATTTTGCCCCACGTACCTTCCATTCTGGAAAAAAAAAATTTCAGGCGTCTATAAATTAACTAGAGCCCTGAGCAGCTTCGGGTATCCACGATCGTAAGCGGATAGAAATGAAATATGGAAACAGGTTGCGGATAAAGTGTGTACAAAGATCACATTTTAATTTTATTATTTATATAAGTATTACCTAAGCCAAAGTGGTCCAACATTTTTCATCCAAAGGGCCAAATCTTATTATGGGTCGAATTATTAATCCTATCAAACTAATATAGAACTACAAACAACACTTAATAAACCACGATTTTCAATACTTATACTATATAAATTGTATTTATGGTTGGTAGAATCTTTCAAATTTTACTGACAAAAAAAAAGTTTAATAATCTCACAAAAACATATTATGAAATATGCAAACAAATACAATTTCACAAAACAACTTAGAATTATAAATATATATCCATGCATTTTTACTAATCGAATAAATGTATACTAAAGTGCAATCGTGAACTTTTTAAATTAATATTTTTATTTGAAATATTATCTATTTCACATCTGCCACCGAAGGTTTCACTTTAATTCTCCTCCGGGATACTGCGAGGGCCACATTTTCAGTGAGTACCGCCAGTTGGACAATGGAATCAACCAACAAATTAATATATAGTGACAAAACATTATTTGCTTTGTCTGAAACTGTGTGCGGCACTGGCTGCAGAATCAATGTTAATCAAAATAAACAAAACACAATATTTTGATATTTACCTAAGGCTTCTTTCACACGTAGCGGGGGTGTCGCCCGCCTTCCGTCCGTGTGTCATTTTCACACGTAGCGGGAAAAATGAATTTCACCCGCGCGTCATATACCAATTCAGTTTGTGAAGTAAGTTTAAATGGATCGTTTCGGAAGGGGCTTGTTTTGTATGTGTTGTATTTAAGAAGAAAAAGGAGCAACAAGATGGAATGAGTGCATCCCCCCATGAAAGGAGCAGAGTTTGGAGTAATGTAATACTGTACTATGATTTGAAAAGGGACGATGCTAAGTATTTTTACGCATGACTATATAATCGTTTGATGAACTGTTAGGAAGCCTGCTTCGGGGGTCACATGGTCCAAGGCCTCCCTCTCGTGTTAGACTAGATTGCTGATCACAGGGATCTCTGGGTTAGAATCACGGTCGTGTGGAGGTCTATTGAGAGTTTTTTTTTTCAAAATTGTTTCCCACTCTACCTTCGCGAAAATGTAGGTACACTGTCTCTAAATTCAAACTTCTTCATCCCTAGCTCATTAGCGTGTAATCTGAGCAGGTTAATACTACGCAGTGCTATGAAAACTGCTAGAAAAGTTAAATTACCACTTTCTGAAAAGTGATAGGAAAATAATTAAGACTGAGCGTGGGAAGGAACAATCCACGTCCGCTGCGTGTAAAGACATGAATGAGAAGCAATATCCAGTAGTTGGTGTGCGTGGAGGTGGGCCCGCGCCAAACTATGAACATGGTCGGGTGCCCTCATTCACTTTGTTTGAAAGGATGTATTTAAACTACCGGCCTTTACTTTGAATAGGCCCGTTCATTGCGACGGAGGCAAAACTTGCTATTTGTGAATGAAGCCTAAGATAATAATAATAATATTTAGCAGCGCGTCTTACTACCCGTTCGGCTTATACGCTTAAGTACTAATTACGCTAGTGAATTAGGAAATGGGAGGGTTGAAGTTAGAGGAAGTGAACCCGCATTTGCGTGGAGGGAGAGTGGGAAATCATTTAGGAAAAACCACCCCAGTTCACCCGACCGAGATTCGAACCTCGATCTCCCCGTCCTCGGCGGTCGAGCTCAACACGACTAGCGTGTTAGTCAACTACGCCACCGAGGCGGGTGAATCCTAAGAATGCTGTTTTTAATACTCCCGTACTAATTTAGAATAATCGTACACAATTACGATTATTAATTTTATGAATTAAAGTTAATTTTAAATTATTATGTTATAACTAGCTTTGTTTCACAGTTATGATTACTATGAAATATTACAACAACAGCATAAGAGGGTGCCTGGCAAGATCTGCGGATACGCACAGCAAAGAGTAATAATAACAGTAGAAATGGAGACTTTCAAGTCACCCAAGAGTGTTTTTTTGCTCATCAGTACAAATAAGCAACCGAAATGTTCCGAGGTAATGAAATTCAAGCTCGCACAATCATTCCAGAGGGAAAGTTTTTATTAATAAGTCTTATAAATGGTTTTTCAAACTCACAACAGATTTCAAAGATAAATTTATTTCAGTAGTTTTAAAGGAAGAAAGAAGAAATCCTGATACCAGAATAGATATAATGGACATAAAAATCAAGAGCATTAAAAAAACATAAAAACTTACTAAGATATTCAAAATAAAACTTGTTTAAGTGTTGAGAAAATATATAAATACGTGCTCAACGATATTTTTTATGAGTAAGACGCTCATTTGGAAAATTAAATGTACCATGAAATGAATCGTTTCCGAACAAACCATAAAAATGTTGTAAACATGTTTACTCGGGAAAGCGGGCTGTCTATAAGTCTTAGACTTGATGAAAGGATTATAAAGGTAAACAAGTGCCGCCAGCTAAGACCTTGTAACCTTGCACATGTGAGGGGTAGGCCCTATATTCGCTTTTGCAACAGTGGTAGGAAGCAGGGTTGTTGGTTTAGTGTTTTACATTCCTTCTCCTGATTCTAGAAGTCAGGATTAGACTTAGGGACGTATCTCAACTAGGTGCACTGGGGCGTGGTTTTTCATGATATTTTAAATGTGGTGGTAGTTGATTTGTAACAAAAATAAATGTAAATACCTAATCACGCCGTTCCCTTACAGGGTAGGCAAGAAACTGTGCATTTAGCTAAAAAAACAACTCCGTACTTAATCCATCCTCACTAACTTTTCCCCCACTTTCCTATCCTCCTTCGCTTCAACAACATCCATAAATCTAGTCAAATATACTATTTTATTATTAAAACTATTAATGTTTCTGTTTTTCACGCATTCATCTACCACATTTAGCCATGTCTTACATGGCCTACCTCTGCCTTTTGATCCACTCTACCTTCATATATTTGCTTCGTCACTCGATTCATTCTCATCCTCTCAACATGCTCAAACCAACGTAAGACGCTTCCTTCAAATAAAAAAAGTGCCAAAATAACGAAAGTGAAGATTTATTGAGAATAGTACGTTGAAATATTTATTAAATATATCAGATAAGCTTAGGGTCGTAGCAAGGGTTTTTGTGGGGGGAGGTAGGTAAGGTTAAGGAGGGGTTCTACTTGCGATGTCTCAGGCTGAAGTAGCCTACCTAACAGGATATATCATGGAATGTCTCAAGGCCCTTGGCCCTGTCGAGTGCAAGTCTAAAAGCTATTTTGTGGGATGGTGGGCGGGAGGGTGAAAGACGTGGAGTGGCCTCACAACCGACCAAAGTATCCTTCTGCGCCAACAAGAACAGATGGATCACGGAAACCGTAGATGAAGCTACGCTTGGAAATATCAGTTTTCTTAAGAACGAGTGAAATTTTTATAGTAATATTTTCAACACCTCTTCTAAGATAATGTATCGATGTTTATTAATTGTTACATTTTCTTATTTTTTATATAAAGCCGGCAGTTTCTATTGAAAAATGTCAATTTTATCGATATTTGATCACTGTTAAAATTATAGAGGAGGTGTGTATATAAAAAGTATAACTTAATCAACATGTTTCTATTCTTGAACAAACCATTTCAGAAAAGAAAATTGCAAAACAATAAAAATTCTTGAAAATAGCCGTTTGTTCCCATGACTCTGCATTTACACACCAAATGAAAAGGGCCAATCGCCTTAAAGATAAAACCCAGTTCGAATATATATATATATATATATCCTACTTTCTCTCGACACCTCGGAGAGAAAGTATTGTGATCATAAAAAAATTGAATTCGAGATTTTGATAAATGTAGACGTTTCATGAACCCCTGAAACAAAAAAAGTGGTTTTCGCAATCCCGTCTGTCAGCCTGCACTTCGGGCTAGAGCCGAAACTATTTTACCGATTGGGCTAAAGCTTGGTATCTGGGATTTTCATAAGGTTCCCACGAGAGGTTTTTGAAATTAGACATCTAACCTTAAAGGGCAAAAAGAGAAAAAAAAAATTCTAAAAATTTGTTCAAACGATTTTGATTAAATTTTATATCTAAACACTGTTTATCGTTATAAACAAGATAGCAATTCTCATTTTCTTGTGAAAATGACTAAGGGTACTTTAAATAGGGGAAATTTTTCCAATTTTCATCCTTTCTCCGCAACTATTTGAGATACGAAATAACTTATCACTGTAAAGTTGAATTCCTATAAAAGACAGGAGTACAAATCTTTTGTTTGAAATATATATTTCAAAGAACCAATAGTTTCTGAGCTATAAGTAAATATAATATACTATTTTTAATTCAGATCTTTGAAAATGAATTTGATTCTTATGCTCTTTGGTAGACAAAGATGTTTCTCTTTGCTCAATTTTTCTGTAACAGTATTCCTAGTTCCTAATGCCAAAGGGCGTAAAGTAAGTAACCGTGTATATTATTTCATTTATGATTTTCGATGTTATGTTTCTATAACAATGTATTGACCTATTATTTATTTTCACAAATCTTACGAGTTTTTAATAAAAAAAAATTTAAGATAAAATCGAGAGAAAGTTTGTTCGTTGCGCCGTACCATTTAGTTTAAATAATAGGGTTTGCAGGAGTCATGCATTTTATAGGACTCCAATAAGTTACTAAAATAGGCATTAAGGAGGAATAAAAAAAGTACATTATTAATACACGTCTAAAATAACTTATCATTTATTATTATTGTTATTATTATTTAATAATATTATTGCATTTGAGGAACCATGCAACTATTTCATTTGTTCCTATACAAAGATGAAGGCGGTTGAGACAAGGTAAATTAGTTACCGAAAGAGAGACAGCCGATAGGTAGCGATATAATCACTCGGGCAAGGCGAACAAAGGATAGAAGGAAACAAAGCCTCAGTTTCCCCCAGAGGATGTGTCAGCTGACTTACGATGATTGTACCCTAGCTTGTGGAGAGGGGCCGTGTTTACAAAAGGGGCGAAGCTTTGTTCCACTGGGACAATTTAGGAAAATGAGGTGGGGAAGGGGGGGGGGCATAACTTAGTGCCCAATCACGACGCGTCTCGGTGACCTGAAGAAAGAACGTATATTTACCTCCCCAGGCCTCCGAAGGACCTTGGATACGGCAACGTTCTTGAGTGAAAGCAACTCGTGAAAGGATTGTCCATTTTTAAAAACAAAGTACAAAGAGAGTATTATAATTTATAACGAACGATGCGTCAACATCGAGAACCTGTGATGGTGATTTATTTATAGTTATGTTTCTTTCGTTACTCAATTTATAAAGCACTACAGTTGAACTTAATATGGTAACACTGAAGAATTGAGTTAATTAATTAATATTAGAAAAAACTAATTATGTTCGTTACTGTCCGATACCTTAGCTCAGTCGGTGGCGTGTTTGTCCTCAGAGCTAAGGGTCCTAGGTTCAATTCCTGACATCGCCGAAAAATGTATCATTGAGGAAATGTAGGGTTCCCCTTGTACGGTGATGAGTTAACGATCCCGGGGCCTAGATGTTGTGTCTGTTCTAGATTTAAGTTAATTTATCAGTCGTGTGCTGATATAATCACTCTGTTCAGAAAATGTACGTTAAATATTTCAAATAAATTTAAAATATTTGTCGTTTACTGATATTTTATTTTAGTTAAAAATGAAACAAATAACTGTTATCTTAACATACACACTGTTTTTTAAAACTATGAGCTATAAAATTAATTGATATTCTACTTGACAAATTTTACTTTCAGGAAGTAAGGCCTTGGTGCTAATGACCGCTTATATGTTTAATATGGAGGGTTTTAACACAAATACTGTCAACGACAAGATCCAATTAGTATACATTTACGTATGTAGCTATGTATGAGGAGGATAGCTTAGAAGAAACTTTACCTGTTTTGGAGAAAATATGATAAAACTACATCTAAAAGCACACGTAAAAAATCCCCCCTTACTAAAGGGCAGCAGGGATTCAAAGTCTAGTTTGCCCGTCAATGGCAATAAAGCGCAATTTGAGTCGAGTCTTAACGCCTTTCACAGATCGGCGACTGCTGCGGGTATGTGTCTGTCGACGCCCTAATAAATAATAATGCAATCGTCATTCGCAACCTCTGAACATGCATTCTAAGCGCCAGATCGTAACCATTACCAAAAGATTTGTAGCTCCTAAAACCGACATCTTAAATCACAGTTTTATGATTCAACTTTAATAAGCTCTTCAATTTAATATCATTCTTTACCAAGACGGGCTTTTGTCGACTATACAGGACAAGAAACATTTAAGCAAGAAAGATACACCACACGGATATTAATCTTGACTTTTGGCACGACAGGCTGGAGTTCAATTCTGACCAGTCTCAGAATTCTCAACTTTAATAAAGTATTAAGTGGTATTACACCTATTACTTAACCTCCACAAAGTGTTACCCTTAAATTAAGCGCCGAAAGATGTACAGATCATGAATCTCAAAAACTTATATTTAAAAAACGTTATTAGTGCCGTTGACTTAGGAGAAAGTGGTTTTTAAAATCGAATATTATTTCAGAAAACTTATTTAGAGTATCTTAAAGATCACCGCAAACTGGAAGAGAGACATTCTCACAAAGTGTTATTACTTATGGGACTGGTAAAGCTGAAGCTTCAAAACTACAAAAAACATCTTCAATTATCTTAGAATATTTTGTTGTGGCACTTTAAACTTAAAGTATTTCTTTATTTGTTTAAGTAAGACTAGTTCTATGTTTCTGACGATTAACTTTGATCTCAGAATTGAGATATTTCAATTTAAATTCCCTTAAAAACGAGCTAATTACACTATTTCATGAATATAATGAAAATTATAAAACTTGAACTGTTGATAAATTTCACCTCCATTTTGGAGTGAATCATGTATTAAAATTTTGGCCATCTACAACGCGTCTCATAGTTCCGGTAGACTGCTTCATTAATTTAGTGTGTTATTAACGGCCAAAATAGTAATAATAATAATAGTCTACATAATTATAAGGATTACATTGGAAACTCCATAAACTTATCACCCAAATTTCTCAAATCTAGGTTTTAGTTTAGAGTTTAATATTTTACAATCAATAGTAATAAATTACATAATAACACTTTTCAAACTCTTACTTCTCGCCGAACAAAGTGTAGATACTCAAAAACAACCCCACCTTAACTTGGTGCGAAGGTGAGAAAAAATAAGGATGAATCACAATTGAAAAAGCCAATATCTAGTCAAATGCACCTCGACTTTTGCGTCCCCGGTAATTCAAACTAAGAAGAAACATGCCTTAGGGCGTGCTTCTAGCGGTAGGTGTTAAATAAATAATGGCATATGTCAATTCAATACAAACGCAAGGCCTAATCAACCATTTAAACCACTGTCAGGGTAACAGTTGCCTTGTAGGTAGTCGATATCTCTAGTAAACATAAACTGTGGCCGGGATTTTTTTTATAGAGAAATAATTCTTGACTAAATAAATAAAATATAGCTTCAGAAGAAAAGTTTAATTATTTTTTATAGCACATAGTAACATAAATACGGTAGTTCTTAAATATTTGTTATAAGAATATTGTCATTTTATAAGAAACTTTTAAAATGAAGAGCAAAAGATATCAAGTTTCAGGTTGTCCAGGACAAATGTATTTAAGAAGTGATGAGGTTACTAAAGGTTTAAAAGGGGAAATATGAATTCGGCCACACCAATCCTTTATTAGTAAGCCTACTATTTCGGCCCCAGAGACCGTACGAATTCGGCCTCATGAACCAACCCAAAACTTTTTATACCATTTTGCACAGACCTAGGATCTTGTTGTGCCTTTTATTAGGTTAAGTTTATTTAAGGTATGGTCGCGTTGTGTCATAAGTTAGGTTAGGACTGTGTTGTATCATACTATCCATCACTTGCTGTATTTGGTTCATCTTGAGAAAACATTTACATCCATCCTTAATGTAACGCCACAATACCCGGGGCTGAGTTAATGCACCAACATGGGGCCAAACTCCAACCACCTGCCTCAATCCTAACGGAACCGAGTTCCTACGCAGCCGTTTGAATCTAGCAGTTTGAACCAATCTTTGCACAGGAAATCCGCATCAAACTATATAAAATCAAGACGTTCAACATACCGTTACCATTTCTTAAAATTAAACTAAACATGTCAACTGAAGCAATAATATATTTTATTGTATCCAAAAATAAATTGTTAAAAAAAAATGAAGACTGACCTGAACTTGCTTTTCCTTCCAACCCACCTTAAACCCATATGGTCGTTTCTTCAAACGACCAGTTAACATAAAGGCACATGTTTTAATTTTTCATATAATTTATTTACGATATAATAAAAAAGTGACGATATAGTAGCTGTTAAAAAATAAATAAAAACGTGTAGCGGTATGTTTTCAATTATCTATGAGAAGTTTAAGTAAATGTAGCCTACTAAGCATAGGAAGCTTTTCTCTCGCCACGGCAACAACAGCAGTCTATACACATTAGAAAATAAGCTGCAGGCTGAACGTAAGCCGCAGTTGGTGATAAATGGCGCAAAGAGAACAGTTTCCACCTTTTCCGGGCTACTCGGATTACCGGCAAGTTAAACCGCGGCCAGCCTACTGACGATTTGCGCTGGCAGAATGCATTCAACTACTGCTAGCAAAGGCGCGCGGACAGCCCGGGGTATTTACGACCGTTATTTATGAGACGCAAGGGTTGAAATAGCCTGGTAAAAAATAAAAAATAAACTTGTACTACTAAGAGGAAATAACTTCAAATATATTTTTCTTCTTCTTCTAAGATTGCTAAGAATAAACTGATGAGGTCACATCCAGCCGAGGACCACGACGATGTTTGCCGAACGTTATTTTTTTTACTATAAAGACGAAAAATAAAATACTATTTTAAAAGTATAAATAATGAATTTGAGATGAATATTTTTTTTAAATCCTTTATTCGGGCTAATGCATATGGGCAACGTGCATCATTTTTGTAGTCGCGTCCTGTGACGCTACGTCACCTCTAAAAAGATGTTGACACATGCGACCCGCGTTTTGCGACGCTAAGTTGACGCCACGTCACCGCAATTGAAGCAGTGCACACTAGCAATTTGAGTCTATTTTGGACGCCCATACACAAACTTCACACGAACAGCACGTGTGCACGGCTCTATATATTCACAGGTACTGACTGACAGGACACTGAGCGGCAACGTCACCGCCGCGTCTCATTGAAACCTGCGCCCCTTATTTTGACGCGCCACTGACGCCAACTTGATGACAGACCCGTGTGAACTCCTTCATTCTAATCAATGTAATGCTGGGACGCAATTGTAAAAATTATGCAATTCGCCCGTGTGCACCGAGCCTTATTGTTACACGTCTCATTGACCGTTCGGGCTGCCCTCAATAATTAAAATACATCGGGATGCGAAAAGTGAATTTCAAAGAATTCCCCACATAATTAATCTAGATGACCAACATTAGTTTCATATTATCTGGTTTGCCAGTGACAAAGAAGTAAGGGTTCGAATCCGGAAGGATGTATTTTCCTAAATGGTTTTCCCTCTCTCCAAACAAGACGTGCGGGTAAATTTCAAATAAAATTCTACCTTTCTGTTACAAATTTAGCTAGAGCAAATATCCTAACATCACAGACGAGTATTAAGACGTGGATCACAAATATATACATATACATAGCCCAGAGGACAGAGCTATGTGTAAGCAATTTCAAGTGTATCTGTCAGGAATTCAAAAAGTCCTGAGCTCTCGTTTCAGAGCAAAAAAAAAATAAAAAATTCTTCCGATTACAGAAAATGTTAAAAAAATACCCGTTTAGTGTTAATTATTATGTATATTTGATACATAGTAAATCCAATCTTCTTGTTATTTTACTACAACCACATCTGTGGCCCCCATATTGAACCTCAAGCTATACACTGGTTTTTTTGTAGGGATAGACATCTGAAAGGCCATTTTTACTTCCAAAACCCTACTATACACTATTGCTTCTGTTAAAAAAAGGAGTCTCAGATGTTCATTCCGGCAAAAATCAAACTTCAGTTTAATCAGGGTTATCGAGAATGAGAAGTTCAAGACTAGAATCACAACCGGATGTACAGGGTTTATTTACTTAAATGTTTTCCCGCGCTACCTCCACGCAAATGTAGGTGCATTTCTTGTAAATGCTATATTTTTCATCCCTACCCCATTAGTGTGCAGATAGCCTTGATGGAAACTAAAATGTGGTACAACAAAAAAAAAAAAGTGTGACACCAGGAGATTAAACCAGAACTGCACGAAATTCAAGAAATAATTTTGTGTTCTTCTAGGTCAACTTACTACCCGAATTTTATGAGAGTTTGTGATGAATTTTTGGAAAAGAATTCAAACGAAGTTCATCAGGAAAGGGTGAAATGACTCCGGTTTCTTTATAATCAGAGCAGTAATATCTCAGCAATAAAAATAACGACTCCCTTTCTTAATCTCCCAAAACAAACTAAATGAAACTTTAAACCATAAAATTGAGGAGGATCGTGGCCAGAATGTCCAGAACCGCATCACGGGTTGCATACATTATGGACGAGAAAGGAAAATGTGGCACGTGTTTTATTTAGTGTATCCTCAACTATAAGAAGGTCCCTCATTATTCAAACAAGTCTTCGTGTATTTAAGGGTGGCAAGCAGTAAAAACCTACGATGATAAATAGGTTTCAATCCCCGTGTCCAGGTGTCATTTTTAAATTTACAGAATATATTACTTCAAATGCTACTTGCAGTGGTTTTCATATAAGTAAAGTATTATTTCTGTTTTTATTTTCAGTAAATCTAAATTAAAACAGGACTTACCCATACATTGGCAGCGAAACTGGTGTGGGGGAACGAGTACAGGCACAATTAATTCCCGCTCCCCTCTAGTAAATTTGCACCCCTTATATTTATTTCACTCCCCTCCAACATTCTATCTATAGTGTGAAGCTGAACAATGGTCTTCCATAAAACTCCAAGTTTCATAAATTAACCAAAAAAGGACATTTTAAATAGTTTCTGGAGGTATTTAATTTTCAAAAATTTCCAGGAAAAGATCACTTTAAATAGATTCTGTAGGCATCTTTTTTTTTTAATATCTAGGTGTGGAACAATCTAAGTTACTTCTAGGGGGATACAAACCTCAAATTATTTCTGGGGAAGAATCTTAAATATACTAGAGAGACATCTAACAGAAAAAATCAAAATGAGAATTACTCTAAATAGTTTTCAAAAAGTCTAGTTAAAAGAACACTTTAAATAGCTTGTAGGGGCATCCAAATTTCAAAAATGTTATTCACTTTAAATGACTTGTAAATAAATCTAGTTTGCAGAACATTTCCTGATAAGAAACACTTCGAATATCCGCTCTAAGGGAATCCAACTTTCAAATATTTGCTGCGAGTGAGGGGGGACCCACCCCCTTTTGGTTTGGAGATACAAACCCTTTAAAATCCTCAATTTTTGCTTAGTTATAGCTATATAGGTAATACATCTGAAACCAGGTGCCACATTGTGGTTAAATTCTCTGTATTATACAAGATGACTCAAAAGTCTACACACATAGGGAGGATGCACAGTTTGAGTTTTGTATGGATGTAATTAATGTGCTCTTTTCAAACTCTACCAATACCACGGCCAATATGCATTAATTTGGGGAAGTTTGTGAACGGCCCTGTATCTGTTTGGTCACTAGCACTTCCGGTCCTTCGGAACTTCTCAATAAGTTTGACAACAATGTGGTTTGTGATTTGTCTTCGTGGGGAATGTCTACTGTTGAATTCATCTGCGACAGCTTCCTGAGTTCATTTCTGCAGCATTTCGACTGGTTTTTTTCCCTGAAAATTTTAATGGTGGGGGGGGGGGGGGGCGGGGGGGG
>CABFWO010000648.1:186014-200737 GCA_902155825.1 Timema genevievae | reverse complement strand
TATATATATAATCCAAAGGTTTCACTAGCGAGCGCCAAGCCCATAAAAACAACCCCAGTTGGGAGAGTGGCGCAGATCCCCGAGAGAGGCGCCAACACACACAGCGGTTCTGACCTCGCCCGGTCCGTGTTTACGACGGACATGGTAGAAAGGCTCATGAAATATTCCAGCCTGCAAACCACACACAACACCGGCACGCGGCAACCTAGGACCGCCCAAGCGGTGGTGTGATTATTTTAGAAATGACCACCGCTCTACCTACCAAAAGCAGCTCCAATTCTTTTGCTACAAAGAGACGGTGCGAAATAATTATATTTAGTTTAGAGGTGCTTGGAAAACAGTAGCCAGTAGTTTGGCAAGGTGCATTTTTTGATATGTGTGTATACACTTTCCAACAACGTATCAACTCCTATGGGCTATATGCATACATTGATTACTCTAAGAGAAGAGATAAGCAAGGTATAATTTTAAATGGAATGTGACCATATTTACGTGGTGGGACAATGGGAAACTATTTTGGAAACAATACTCTCAGGACTACACCCAACCGAGGTTCCAATCCAAATCTCGATGTCACCAGTAATCCAGTCTTAAGCCCGTATTACACGTAGCAGGTTGCAGCGCTGCTTTCGGACATCGTTTTTCAGCGCTGCAAGATGACCTAGTATTATACCTAAATTATCAGTGCGCATATCAGAAATATGGCATCGCGATTATCAAACGAGTTTGACATATTGTGTGTTTTTCTGCATCATGTAATCGGAATTCTGGGCTTTCAAATTCTGGAATGTTGTACCGTGCATGCGCGCCCCTGGAAAGGAGGAAAATCTAAAATCTTTTTTATGATCAACCTGTTGCAAGAAATCTTAGTGTGACACTTAGCTTCTCGTGTGGAGATAAGGCCTTTCTCACATCGGTATCTAGTTTAGTCAACCGCTGATGCACTATAGACACAAGAGGTTTGTAGGTGTCTTAATTCATATGCAGGTAGTTATGGAAGTCATCACCATCTAATTCAGGCAAAATCGTCACAATCTGTGACAGGTGTGTTCAGTCTTAAAACTAAATTTCAACTCCACACACGTTTCTTTCTGCGTTTTACAAAACCACGAGATTTTAAACTTTGGCAGTGTCAGTAAATTAGAAGCAAATCATCATTTCTTTGTTGATGAGACATCTTGGCACGAAGAGAACCAGAAAAAAAAAAGGGTAGACGATAAAATACCTCCTCTTCCACTGAGCTGAAAGATGATCATTCGTCAGAAAGCAGTGTGTGTGTAATTGGTAACCCAGATATGACAACTTGCAGCGCTGCAACACAGCGTCAGAAAGCAGCGCAACAAACTGATACGTGTAATGCAGCCTTGACGACACGAAGGTGACGCGTTATTTATTTGTATCGTTTTAAATATGCGTGAAATATTATTATTATTACAATTATTACTATTATTTCTACAACCATCTTCGTATGGTTTTACAGACATTATAATATAATACATGCTTACTTACCTGCTTTGGTGGCCGCAAGGTTTAAGGCAATAGACTGCCAATAACAAGGAGATTGGGGTTCAAATCTTGGTTGGGTGTACTGAGGGTGGTTTTCCACTATCCCTCCAAGCAAATGCGGGGATACTTCATTTAAAGTCAACCGTACTCATCCCTAATTCATTAGCGTAGTTAGTACATACGTCTAACCAGAACAGATAGTAAGACGTGGTGTTAAGATAGTATACATGCTTATTTCTAAGTGCCAGAACGTATTATTTTGTTAGAGTATGTTACAGCTGCTGGAGCTTTCTTGAGCAACGCGTACCGGCAGGGTCACGTGCAGCTTCCAGCATCCTTCGTCTAACTACCATAAACCGAGTTCAGACACACCAACCCACACCCAAGATGTTTATTTATCAGTGTAAAAGAGTAATCCAGAATTTCGACAGTGATTCATTTTTCAGCTATATCGGGAATCGAACTCAGGACCCTTGACTTAGTTCATTCAGTAGCATCTCGGCCCACTAAGGCGTTGGACTATAATATATACATACGGTTAAGGTAGGAATGTGCGGGACTCGAGAAAATATCAGTGTTTTTGCAGTTTTTACAGCAAAACACTTTGTTGGCTACACACACACACACACACACACACACACACACACCCACCCACACACACACACACACACACACATATATATATATATATTGGTCGAGTATAAACAGAAAAAACTTTCTTCTGATGGTGATTAACTAGATGTTGAATATCTGTCATGCGCATAGCGTAATTAGATGACAAACTTTTCAAATGAAGAGATCAAGTTGGCATCACATTCTAGGACACCCTCAACAAATATTCCGCATCCTGTTGATATCACCATCTGAAGAAAATTAAATTCTTTGTTTGTACTGAAGCAATATTTAATTTATTTCAACCAAAAAAAGTTATGATCCAAAAACTGCAAAAAAAACAACAACCCACAAACAAACACCTTTTCTCTTCTTTCCTACATCCCCAACTTAAAAAGCCTCTTTAAGCTAGTCTATAAATCAATAATGGACATGAGTACAACCTTTTTTAAAGTGTATTTTATTCCCACAGCGAGTAAATAATTTCTAATTTAAAAACTTACATTTTAGTTTCAAAGTTTTCAGAAATAAGTTCATAAAACTAAGATTATTCAAGTAAGTAAAGACATATGTTTGGTTTTTTGTGAAACCCAGTTGAACCACAACATTAAAAGTTAAGATATTTCAATTACTTTAATATAAAAATAGTTCTTTTGACACTTTTAGATTTTAAAATATATCATCTTGTCCCACTAATCCCATTTTTTGTTGGCCAAAGAAAGAAAAAGAGATGGGGGTGGGGGTGGGGGGGCTGTTGAAAATAAAGAGAGAGCGGAACACTCTTGTGACAATGTTGCCACATCCACAGGTAAAATAATACCGATTTTCTACTATTTTACGACGTTGTCTACTTGTGATATAGTGATAAGTCAAAATAGGATTTCTCATGATGTGTTTAGGTTATATTCGGTGAATTTTAAAAATACAACATTTAAACAAAATGAATAAATGTTTTAATAATTCTAAAAATAGTCCTACACTATCAAAATATTATATTTTTGGATCTTGAAGTAATATTTATTGTATACTTTACCGTTTATATCTTGGGCTTTTGGTTTAACATGAAAATAAAGAATCTTCCTCCCAGGATGTAAATTAAAACCGTCCTTGGAAGTATAACGTTTATCTTTAATAGGAAATATGAAGAAGTTAGATTTTAAATGAAAACCAATATCCAGATATATTTATAAACCTTTTTAAAATCCCCACAATAACCCATAATTTCTCATCTACTTGTTCTTTGTTTTGATCTTTACATCTTATGTTTAGCCTATTCCTTAAATGAAATCACGCCTTATGTACTTACGTCCCCATATTTATAGAAAAAATATATAATAAATAAAATTTACATTTTAATATAAAGTCTTATAAAATTAGTGATTATGACCGATTGAGGTCATTTTTGTCACACTCAAATATTATTCAAAAGTACTTAATATATTTGCGAATTTAAAAGGCTCCGTAATTAAAATGACGATGCGGTTTTCTTACACGATCGACTGGAAATTGCCGCAAGATAGACTAAATGCGAACCCCTGTTGTGTACCTACCAAGTTTGTTTGAAATATAAGTTACACTTTGGGCAAGAAACCATTATGATATATTATTAAACGAAGGTTAAACCCTCTCGGATTATCAACAGAACATTAAGCTAGTAGAGTGGCCAGAACTAGTTTAAGTATATAATCAGTTAACCTTAGGAAGGACGATTAAATAGTTTACTAATTTGTAATCAAGTGCCAAGCCATGTATTTTAAAGCTGTCACTTTTGACAGCTTTTAAATAACATTTTGTCCACGTTGGTTACTCTACAAAAAAAAATTATATCTTATAACAGGTTCATCCTGTAACGTACTGAATACTAATTTAATGTTACTTTATGAACGTAGAGTACGAGCACACATGTCCCTTGGAGTCGAAACTAAAAATATGCTATTTTTTTTAATTCCCCTGAGCTTCAGTTAAAAAATCATAATACCCTCCCTCCACCCCCGCTTCCAATGCTCCCGTTTGGAGATTTGGAGATCAAATCCCAGCCATTATGGTTAAATCCAAACTAAATTTAAAATTTGCTTAAATATATATTTTTTAAATTAGCTCTCGCCATTAGCCCACATCAGTGGTCGCAATGTCTAAGGAATCAATCTGGCTATAGCCCGGTCTGCCGGTGACGGGGGGGATCGAGGTTGGGTTGTATTAAGTATTTTTATTTGTTTCCCACACTTTCTCCACATTTAAGTGACTACACTTCCTCTAAATGCTATCTTCCTCATTCTTATTCTATTAAAGTAGTTTTGAGGATAGCCTTGGCGGGTGTTGAGACGCGATGAACGAACACACACACACACACACACACACACCAACTTCCACCATCATTCAGAGAAAGATTCAACAAGAACGGTCGGTTTAAAATGTTTACATAAAATGTCAAACAATATTTAATGTGCATTTTTTTAACTATTTTAGTTCACAAGTAGATTGTAATTTCTACTAAGCTATTTAAAAAAACAACCTTTGCGTGTAATTTATTTCAAAGTAATTTCAATGGTGCCGATTAAAGGCTCCTTGAGCGAGCGAGCAAGCTAGCAACAAAGGTGCCGTTGTAGTTTTAATGGTAGGTGTCTAAACTGAAGGCGAAGACGTCGAACACGCGCCAGGTGGCGAAAGAAACGGTCGAAGAATTCGGTTTGCTCTAAATAACCTAGTAAACAATCAAGAGAGATTCATGTTTTTGGACCCTGGGAACATTCTCACACAAATAGGCATTGTGTGAGTGTATACACAGCTGGATTTGCACCGAAAGAGAGAGAGAAATAGAGAGCTAAGAGAGACAGGGAGAGCGACTAAACATCAAACCCTCATAGGTGGCAACATGAACCAAGGCGTCACGCTCGTCTGATCTGGTTTAGCGGTGAGGGAGAGGATGGAATTAAAATTTTGACAATGTACATAGGGTGGTTTTTCATAAATTATTTTCCACTATCCCTCCATGAAAATAAGATTAAGTTTTCTCTCAAATTATAATTTCCTTATCGACCGCTTCTGCGGTCGAATGATCTAAGACAGGGTGGTCCAAGGTTTTTTTTTAATACCAAGGGCCAAATCTGATAATTAGTTTGAAACGGGGGCTAAATATATATTTAGTAATCCCATCAACTTAATATAGGTCTAGTAGTAACAACACTCAATAAACAATTATAGTGCTGGTAGAATTTTTCAAAGTTTACTACCAAAAAAGTGTAGTAATCTCCCAAAAATGTCTGAGAAAATATGCACACACACACACACACACACACACACACACACACACACACTTTCATAAAACAGCCTAGCATTATAAATATATATTTACAGAAATTGTTATTAATAAAATAAATGCATAGTAAAATGTTATGATTTTTTTAAATAAATATTTTTATGTGAATTATTAGCTATTTAAAATCTACCATCTAGGGATTCCCTTTAATTTTCCTCCAGGATACTTTGAGGGCAACATTTTCAGTGAGCGCGGGCCGCTAGTTGGACCACACTGATCTAAGGCGTCACTCTTTTGAAAGGTTAGACTTCCAATGACGAGGATATAGGGGTTCAAATCTCGGTCAAGTGTATTGAGGGTGGTTTTCCCCCTTTTCCTCTACGTGAATTCAGGTACATTTCCCCCAAATTCAGCCTTTATCGTCCTTAAAAAAATTAGTGTAATTAGTTCATTAGCGTCTAAACCGAACGGGTAGTGAGATGTGATAACAAAATAAAAACATATTCTTACTTCATTAGTGAATTTATATACGGACAGCCCAGACGGTTAGTAAGAAGAGGTACCAACCAAATAAATAAAATATATGTATCAACATGTTGAAACAGGGGAAAGTGCTGCTAGCTTAGGGTGCATATTCGTCCCGGATTTTTCGGGACAGTCCCGAATTTTAGCACACTGTCCCGCATTTGCAAATGTCTCGGTTTTTGAAAACCGTCCTGTTTTGAATATGCAAAATTTAATTTTATTAAATTGTTTTGTTAACGAGTGTCAGATTTATCACGCGTTAACACCTCAGGAATTAGAATACAAAAGAAAAAAAAGAAATAAAGATTTGACTTGTTTAGTTCATCCATTGAACAAAGACAGGGGCGAGAAGTTAGCGAGAAGCCTTCCAAGGACAAATGCAGCCACAGAAAGAATTTTGTAAATAATTAATAATTTGTGGAGCGCAGAAAAACACAAGTGAGCATCGAAACATTAAAAGCAATAATTATAACAAGATGTACTTGAGTGTACTTTGTGAAGAGTTCAAAAACAAAATTGAAAGCAATGACAATTTTTTTTAATTCATTCAGAAAAACATAATTAAAATATAGTGTTTTTTTATGAAAAAAATTTGTTCCTTAAGTAAGAATTATTTATGCTTATATTTTATACTGTATCTGTATGATTTTTAGCACTGATTTCGTAGGTTCTTCCTTGGTTATTTTATTATTTACGGTGAATATTTATTGTGATAATTTGTGTGTACAGTAAAAACATATTTTGATGGTGTCACTGTTAATTATTATATTTTATAATTTTTTGTCCCAGATTGGCATGAGTAGGAAATTGTCACCCAATGCTAGCTAGTCCTTAACCTTAGCCTTGAGGAAATTAGCATGCGAATATTTTTACTTCCATAGTTTATGCGATCCAAATACCGCCACCATTCACGTTATAAGTATGAAACAAAGTCAATAATGATTTCCAAATAAATCGTACTAGCCATCGTAATCAAACCAAAAAAAATCGCCCAAGTAAACTTTATTGCTCACCCAAATTACAGGGTTTGTATTACACGCAGGATGACCAGACGTCCTCCTTTTCCCGGATATGCCCTACATTTTAGCCCTCTGCCTGTTGTCCGGGAAGAATTTTTAAACAATCAAAATGACATACTTTTTTTAGCACTGCTTATTACTTACTACCTGTTCAGGTTATACACATATACACCAATTACGCTAATGAGTTAGGGATGAAGAAAGTTGAATTTAGAGGAGGTGTATCGCATTTACGTGGAAAACCATTTTGGAAAAAAACACTCTCAGTACAAGATTATTATTATTTTATTATTATTATTATTATTATTATTATTATTATTATTATTAACACCGCGTATTACTAACCGTTTGGGTTGTACACACTTACGCTAATGTGTAATGGTAGGGTTATTGTGAGATGAAATGGAGGACCTACAGTTTAATGTGGAATCCGAACCACGGTAGAGGCCTGGCATTCCTCACATTCACAAGTTGTGATTAATGCACGTCTTGTCAGAGGTGAAGGAAGGGTTTGGTAACTAAATAAATCTGTGCCGGGACCGAGGGTTGAACACCGGACCCCCAGCACACAAGTCTGACACCTTACCCCTAGACCATCAGGTCACCTCTCAATATAAGGGAACGGGATTAAAACCCTGTCATCAGCAATTAAGTCTAACATGAGAGTGACGCCTTAAAACATGCAGCCACTGAAGCAGATTTTTGTGTGTGTTATTTGCTCTCAAAGTGATTTCGCATTTATAAATTCTGTTGTAAGCGGGCATTTCTGTTATCAATAGCAGTCTTAGTTTCGTTTTTGTCGGGAAACTCACCACGTGGCGTTCACGTAATAAAATTTGTGATTTTTTTTATTGGATGCGTGTTTGCCGTCAACAACCAATCAAAGCGAACGTCCTTATACTTCACCGTTCTTTCTGCAGCGTGCGTCCTACAGTTTTCGTGAATGTTCTACATTTTAGAGTCCTTAGTCCTCCTTCGCACCAAAGGCATCTAGTAGGTCTCAGCGAAATTTCAACGTTCAGTGATTTCTGTTCAAATCTACAGCTAAAGATCTTGTTTTAGAGATAAACTACTTTTTTTTACGACATTGGGAAACATGCCCTAATATCGTTCAAATTATTGTGCACCAAACGAAGAATACATTTTAGCCTCAGCTGGAATTCTAGTCAGAATCGATCATTGATGATTTATACCTTCGCCATCTACTTTGCGACAGAGATTCAAATTTAAAAAAAAGTGTACTTAGATTAAGATTTTAATTAATCACGCGCTTGCACAAGGAAATGAATGGTTTGTAACTCGTTTATAAACTTGTTGGGATGTCGAGGGCAATGTGCCAGCATTCGCAAGGAAATCTATCTTAAAACTGTTTCGGTGGAGAAAATCCTTATATCCTTAGTGTACCCGCCCGGCTTCCCATACCCGCGACACACTATGAAGTTACATTCGCACGTTCCTCAAGTATTATTCCCCGTTCGAACTTTTCACATGGTCACACTAATGGGTTGAGAATAAAATAGGTATATCTTGGAGTAAATGTATCAACACTAGCGTGGACAACCATAAAGGGAAAAAAAACCTCAACATACCCGGCTGATATTAAAACCTTGACCTGCTTGTCCCCAGAAAACTATACCAAACGAGATTGACGCCTTAGTCCACGTGACCAAAAGTACGTGTTCATTATTTTCTAGCAATTTAGTAACAAAAAAACTCTTAGCACGCGAACACACACCTACACCGTCAAACACGGGGACACATGAGCCTACCTTACAAGTGAATCGAGCCTATGAGGTTTAAATGTGAACGCCAAAGATTTTCCTTAAATCTATCTGGCTAGTAATATGATTGTTGTAGTTGAAAAATAGAATTTATTCTTCTGGTAATAAGTGTGAAATTATTCTGGGCAGGGGACTAATTGGATAGCTCAGTGGCATAGCTTTGGATTTGCGTCTCATTTTAAAAAATAAATTGGAGCTTTGATAGTTTTTTCACTGAATTACTCATGTACTCGTATTTAATGACTTTTGAATGTTGTGTGTATGATGTTTAGTTATCAGAAGCCACACACACAATTTTACATGCGAGGGGTTGTGACATCATAGGAATTGTTCAACGTTCAATGCATTGAAAAGTGCAGATTCGCTATTGTTAACGAGATGATTCGAATGCAGCAGCGGATGCTGGGAGTCAGCAAGACAGAGAGAGACAGACAAACAAGCAGCTTCGTATGGTGGCTCCCACACTCCACACAGTAATCAGAGAGAATACGGATAATCAATATAGAATTATGTGGGAAAAAACACCATCTGAATCGTGTCGGATTCACGCGGAAATAGAAGATTTTATTTTCAGTTGACCAAAGGGCTGTATCTTATTATTATTAGCACCCTGTCTTACTATCCGTCCGGGTTATATGCACTTACGCCAATGTGTAATGGTAGGGTGATTGTGAGATGAAATGAAGGACCTATAGTTTAACGCGGAATCCGAACCACGGTGGAGAACTGGCATTCCACACATTCACAAGTTGTTATTAATAAACATCTTGTCAAAGGTGAAGGAAGGGTTTGGCAGTCATATAAATCTGGGCCGGGACCGAGGATTGAATTCCGGACCACCACCACAGAAGTCAGACACCTTACCCCTAGACCACCAGGTCAGCAAGGGGCTGTATCAATATTAGTTATTATTTTATACGCCTTTTACTACCCGTCAGGGCTGTACTAAATTAATTTCTCTAATAGGGTACGGATGAGAAAGGTAAAATAAAGAGGAAATATAACCACATTCGCGTTAAAAGAGAGCGAGAAAACATTACGAAAAAACCCATTAGTACACCCAAACCAGATTTGACCTCTAGATCTCCAGCCAATGGGTATAGTACAGGCTTGACGTTTAGTACGTGGGACTATCGACCAATTCAGGACATCGGAATTTTGGCCAAAACGTAAAGTATTAAATATATTTTAGGAAGGAAGAATATGATTATTTTAAAATAAATGTCTAGTCAGAGTTTGTTCATAAGCTTGGCGATGTCACAGCTCTCGGCTCAACCCCGAGCTGCTGAGGGAATTAGGAGCGCCATTGTTTGTTCACCCCCGTCCCCCTCTCTGGCCCTGTGGACCAATAAACCTGGTTGGAAGGGGTTGGACACTGAGCAAACACAACATTACCCCTGGACCAAAACCGAGGGAAATATACTTCCCTTGACAGAGTTGGGTGTGCGACAGCTGGATCCCTGCGTGGATGCGATTATCCGAATTAAGATTAGCAAAGTGGATACAAGTAGGACACATACACCAATTTCAGATAAAAATGCGGACAGATCCCCTTATAGATTATAAGTCTCATCAATTCTTCCTACTAGTCCGGGCTAATCGCATTTAATCAGACTAAGGTAGGGATTAGGTAGATAAAATTCAAAAGAAAGGTACTCACATTTGGTAGGAGGGAAAAAACCCAGTTTAACACAATCGTAGATAGTTTATTATACTGCATATGTTAACAGTACACTTCTCCATAAAAGGGTTTTTGCAGAAAATCCAACATTGATTTGATGATTATGTGAAACAACCTTCAGATATAAATTTTAAACCAAATTGTAATAGCTACTTCAAAAAAAAAAGTGAGTATTTCAAAAACCAATCATCAATAAAATACTGAACTCATTAATTTAAAAATAAAATTTAATGTATACTTATTTATCACGTAAAAAAGAACCCCAGGAAATAATTTTAAACAAAATATATAAAGCCATGTTTGAAAAATTAAAAAATTTCATAAATCAGTTATGATACACTACCTTTAATTTAAAGGCTAGAACCAAAACTACGATTTGGCTTCTAGGTAAATTTGGCTTCGAGTTAAGACCATTTTAACAAATAAATATAAAGAATTAATAGCCAAAGCTATTATTTATGCTTTTTGGTGGGAATTACTCCATCTAAATATCATATTCTGAAAATTGAAAAATGACACCTGGACACGGGACAGGTCCCGGGTTCGATTCCCGTGTCCAGGTGTCATTTTTCAATTTTCAGAATATGATAAATAAATATCAAGTTTGAACGAAATCCACAAGCATTTTCGACTGTAGCCTAGGTACAAAAATAATTTTAAGACCCATTTAGAGTTCGGACACACATAAAACGTCAAAATACATCCTAAACTCGAGGTCGAAAATTTTAAAGATTGAAATAATTGCTTGTTGTATGAAAAAAAAAAATCGCAATACACCCAGCCAGGATTTTAACCTGAACCAATCCCGTCGGTGCCAAACCAGACTAGAAGATCTTGGCGTTTAGTCCATGTGCCCACCGATGCGGGTAGTAATTTTTAACGTCTATTGTTTCGAGCATTGCAAAAATGATCAGAAAAAAAATCAATTATATGCCGAAAACAAATTATATTTTTTATGGGACTGTACACGCACTCGATGTGTGGAAAAAGAAGTGGAATAAGTTTATGTTTATTTTATATTTTTTTTAACAATGCACTTCCACTTTTTTTTTTTTAAACTCTTAAAACATTATATTTATACTAGCGGATCGTTGCAACGATGGCTGCAGATTATTGCACTAAAGTGTATTTTAAACTTTTTATCGGGAAATAATCTATATAATAAGCCCTCACTCACTTTTTAGTTAAAAGTTTACTCGTCAAAGGCTACGAACTTTACTTAGATATTTAGATTCCGGTGTGTAATTTGAATTAAACGTATAATTTCCCCCTTCACGCACTGATGAGAACTTTAAAATGACCCCTTCCTCAGATATCTATCTATTAGTTGCACCAAATCACTCAATTAACGATTGAGCAAATATTATTTTTAAACAAAGACAAATATTTTATTTACCAATATACAGCTATACACAAATCATGGTTTCCATGGTGATGTAAACAAAGAATGATTGTACAGATGAACCACTGCCCACACAGAAGAAAA
Source organism: Timema genevievae (assembly GCA_902155825.1). NCBI lineage: Eukaryota > Metazoa > Arthropoda > Insecta > Phasmatodea > Timematidae > Timema > Timema genevievae. The sequence goes on along the minus strand of CABFWO010000648.1, from coordinate 188,871 downwards.
ATATGGAAAATTCGCTCGGAAATTTGGATTTTAGTTTTAGGACACTATTTTTACCGGCATCCTGATTCCCTAATCTTTAAAATGAGTGCTCGTTTGTAAAATTCTGTTCAGTCCTTTCCTCTTAATTCCTATTACTGAAAACGGGATTATCAAATTATATATAAGCTATATGAGAGAGTGAATGATCAAATGTGATAGTGAAAGTGTGATTGTTTGAATGTGTGATTGTGAAAGTGTGTGTGTGTGGGTGAGAGTGAAAAGTGAGTGTAAGAGACTGAGAATGAGCAATTGAGAGAGATCGAGTGAGTGTGAGCGAGTGATAGTGAGAGTATGCGTATATGTTAGAAATAGAGATACTCTGAGAAGAGAAAAAAAATAGTGTATGGGAGAAAGTGAGAGAGATTGTGTGTTAGAGATAGAGAAAGAAAGAGCATGTAAAATTTTGGGAGATATATTGTGTGAAAGAGAGAGAAAAGTGAGGGCGTGTGAGAAAGAGTTTGAGAGAGAAGGTCAGAGAGGGAGAGATTAGTTTATAGAGATAAAATTAGATTGAGAAAGAGTTAAAGAAAGGGTTGGAAAGAGACAAAAGAGAGTTTGAAAGAGAGAGAATGGGTTTGATATAGAGGGAATTTGAGATGGAGGGTGTTTGGGAGAGAAGGAGTTTACGATAGAGAGCGTTTGTGAGAAAGCGTTCAAAAGAGAGAACGTTCGAGAGAGAGAGAGCGTTTGAGAAAGAGACCTTAAGAGAAAGAGTGCAATAAAGATAATGTAAGATAAATTATGTGATAAAGAGTGTATGTGAGGGTAGAGAGTGTGTGTGTGTGTGAGAGAGAGGGATAAAGTGTGAGAGAGAGAATAAAAAAATATTATATAAGAGAGTGTTTTATACAGTGAGTGTTTGTATGTGTGGTTGTGTGTGTGTGTGTGTGTGTGTGAGAGGGGAGAAAGTGTGTGAGAAAGGTGAGAGAGTGTGTGAGAAAGGTGATTGAGTCTGATAGAGAGAAAGAATGTGAAAATATAAATATGGTATTCAAACATTACGGTACTTTGAAATAGTATTTCCTCAAAATTAAGTATCAACATGGAAACATAAATGAACTTACTGTATTTGTAAGAATGTGAAAAGATAGAAGACGTACACAAAACATTACTTTTAAATATCATATCCTCAATATTAAGCGGTAAAATGAAAACATAGCTTAATTTATGTATTTATATTATGTTACTATTTGAATAAAATGAACATCAAACCCATTGTTTGAAAAAAAATGAACACCAAGACTCACTAGAAAGTTAAAATGGCTATTTTTTTTTAACATTATTAAAGATCATTTGATCGTTTTTGAAACTATAGTACATAACAAAACAAATTTAAGCATCAATTTTTATGCGCGATACAAAACTTAGACAACCTTTTCATGAACAGCTTAACCTTTTAATTTTCAAATTATGCTAAATATTATTGATTTAAATGCGAGATAACAATAACAAAATTCCAATAAAAAATAAATGTTTCTCCAGTTTAGGAATCTCAATTTAGATGTGTTATGAACGGCATCCAAAGATAAATATTCATCCAAAGAGAAAATTGAGATGTGATCGGACCAACAAATAAAAGTTGAGCAATTATTTTTTAACCAAAGAGATATATTTTATATAAAGATTTACAGCCATGCAGCAAATAACGATTTCCATGGTGAGTAAACAAAGAATGAAAAACTGATAATTATCTGTGAAGATCGGGTTTTCGTGGTAAATTATTATTATTCCCGACATCCTGGTTTCCTAACAGTTAAAATGAGTGGTCGTTTGTCAAAATCTGTTCAGTCATTTCCTCGTAATTTCTAATACCGGAAACGGCTTACCAAATTATATATATAAGGATTATAATGATTAATTTATAACTGAACTGGTGTTGAGTATATCATGGGTTTGAAATATTTTACCATCTGCGGACACAAATATTTAGCGAAGTCCGCGAATACACATTATGTTGATACGTGACATATCTTACTATAGTGATCCACGCAAGGCTCTAACTCGTCTTAGTACTCGTCCGGCCTATCCGTATATTTACACTAAGGAGGTATGCACGAGGACGGTATAATTTAGAGGAAATGTATCCGTATTTACGTGAAGAGATGGTTGGAAACCATCTGGGGGGATGGAGATGGGAACCTTCAACGCACTCTGCCACGATTGAGATTTTAAACCCCGTCCTCTCCATCACCAGTAAACCATAATATACGAGGTTAACTCCTTAGCCCACGAGCCCATCCATGCGATTAGGGGGGGGGAGGGGGTAGGCCTATATAAGATTTAAAAAGACTCACGACATATTCCACGTCATTTGTTATTTTTGTAAATAGGGCGTGCAAACATTTTCAGACAGGATGGTACAAAAGAGAATAAATAGATCCCTCGGAGGGAGTGTGGGAGAAGGGCCAATTTTTTTTTATTTTTTGCAAAACAAGAGTTTTAATATCAAAACCGGAATATTATATTATGTACAGCAATACAGAAGAAAAATAGAAAATTAAATGTTTCAATCTCATTGTGAACATCACATGGTATTTCAAACTTTATTTTCACAGAGGGGGGAAATGGGGCAGAATGTAAAGGGGTTGGAAGAAGGATAACATTTTATGAGGCCGGGATTGAACAAAATGGAGCAGCAAGCACACAAAAGCTAAACTGTAAATAGGTTATTTATATAATACTATATGAGCATGCAGGGTCTCTTTGAATATGTTCAAAGCAACGTGTATAACATATGAGTTCATAAAATATTTACTATTGTTCTTATTGGAGGTAAAACCTGGTGGCTAATTACTTTTACGTTCGGTGCTCTGCCCCC
>CABFWO010000648.1:152088-170364 GCA_902155825.1 Timema genevievae | reverse complement strand
TAAAAGGAGAAGTAATCTGCTCTATGCACAAGGGGGTGAGGGATAGAATGAGCACACATTTTGCAGCAAAAAGAAAATACCTTCCAATAGCAGATCGCAGTTTCCTTGGCCGTTCTTCACGCTTTATCGCTCTGCAGCCGAGATCTAAGACAGAACCTTCCCTCGAATGAAGTGGCTTAGCTCTCTCTACCCCCTATAACCAACCCTTATATCAGGGAGATAACGACTAGCTATTTCCATTTGACATAGATCCTATATGTGATATTGAACGTAATTGTATATATCCTGCTATGTTTTAGTAAAATGACATTCCTTCAAAACCGTATGCCATTTTTAAGCTTAAGAATGCTACAACTTACTTAGAATCTGACTCTCGAGGTAGTTATTTAGTTTAAGTAAAAATGTAAATATATATACTCTCCGTTTATCCAGAATCGTATCAAGCTTACCCAATTACGCTATCATATAAGTTACGCCATATGACTGTTCAATGATATTCAGAGTTGTCTGTAAGAAAAATAATGAATATATTATATCCAGAATATTTTTAGAACTTTCTAATAAGCAAGTAAGATGAAATTTAGTGCAAATATAAAGGAATCATTCATTAAGTGCGCAAAAATTCAAACCAGGAAAGTTATAAGAAATAAAACAAAACTATACTCTTATTGTTTTAAAACAAGAATAAGACTACTTTTCCACCAAGCAAGTGTTGTTGTTAGTCATTATATTTAGATGGCATATCTATTATTAATTGCAAATTAACCCAACTTAACAAGGCCTAACCTTCCATACATCTACCGATTAAAGGTAGTTTTGTTATATTTCAGAGTTAACCAAGTGTAAAATTTACATTCAATTTTATTATAACTATTTTAGTTATTTTATATTCGTACGAATAATATCGAAGGGTTATTAACGACTTAATCTAATGTATATGTAAGAGAAGGGTCATTTTGGAGGAAGTATATCCAAATTAGTGTGGCAAAACCACCGGTAGTAAATCACATCTAGAAAACCTTCCCAAGTGCACCCAGCTGAGATCTAAACTTTGACTTATTCATTAATCCAACATATAATGGGCCTGACGCCGTAAACCACGTAGCCACCCATGCCGGTATTTTTTGTTTTAAACTTAATTATGTTGATAATACGAATGTTTTCTTAATTTTAATTCTTGCTTAGTGAAATTAATTAAATTCAAGTCCCCTTTGAGCTTTTTTATTTAGGTATGTTTTTCTCAACGCTATACTTTGATTAAGACCGTTAAAACCTGACCTGAGACTTAAAAAATGTCTTCTTTAGTAAATTAATTTGGAGTTGTTTGGGAAAACATATTGAAAAAATTAGCAAGGGAAGTTAAGAGAACCAAGAGTCACAAATTTACAGCAAAGTGTATATCCCCCATTGAGATTTTAAGATCATTATTTATTCTCAAGTATTGTTAACCATAAGACTATCCACATGATTATGCTAATGGGATATGGATGAGGAAGGTAGAATCTGTTGGAAGTGTATCTGCATTCAATCGGAGTGATTGTGGGAAAATCTTGAGAAAATAAAACCAAACATTCACACGCCCGACGAGGATTCATATATCAATCTGCCCATCAATAAACAGGCAAGACCAACGCCTCTGTCCACGTGCCCACCGGTCCATGGGGTTTATAATTAATTAATCAAGGGAATAGGATGGAGCCTAAAAACAAAGCGTCCGATATTTCTGATAAAGAAACTCGAAAATAAACTAACTTATTTCAATCGGGATGCCGACAGACAACACAACTGGTCAAAGCGAACAGGACTCCCCGATGTTCTCTTTGGACCAATATTTACACGATCTTTCCACGGGTCACAAGGATCTATTTGTTCAACGGTTTCGAGAGTCCAAGACACCAGAGTCAACGGGTCGCATATTGAAGATACAGTGTTTACAGTGGGAAACAAACTACTAGATGACTCAGGGTGGGCTGGCGAAATTTGCTCAAACTCAGAATGAAGGTTAACAATACTTATTAAATAGAGGAGATAGTAGAATGCAACACCAAGACCAAGGCTCAGTAGCCAATCAACATAGCGATACTAGCTTGCAATACTACCAACAAGGCTCAAGGTCAATCAGCATAAAGATAAAAAAAAACTCCGATGCCATTCATAAGGCCACTAATCAATCACTAGCCAGTCACTATGATTTGAACGTGATTTAGTTAGGATATCAATAAAATCCCTAAAAATACAATTTAATATATATATTAGAGTAAAGTGTCCAAATATCGAATACTTTTTGAGTTCTGCGCCAAAACTTTGTTGATGGAGTAACTTTTTATTTAATGTTAGCCATTGTATTTATTAATGTTTTGAACAAATAAACTAATTTTTACTATAAATATACCATTTTAAACCAACCGATAGTTCTACAGCAGCTTCTGTAAAGGCCCCCTTCACAAACTCACCATCGGTGAAAGGTTTTTTTTTATTCCTTGCCAGCATTTGAGAAACTTTGAACGAAACTACAGTAGCAGAAAACTACTCTACCAAAAATCTATGAATACCTAGGAAAAGGGCAGATTCACTGCGCTACAATTTTTTAAAAAAGCTAAGCTTCTTAAAACAGCTTGTATCTGCTCTCGACCTCAGTCTAAGCCTGCAATTGCATATCAACTGTCTGATTTTAATAGGAAACCAGTTATGTGAAAACTGGAAAATCATGTTACTACAATAGACTTTATAAGAATATTACAATTGTTCTTAGTCTGTTAAATTAATAATTTAAATATATAATAAACAGAATTTGATAATTAAATAATATTGTAAGCTTTTTTAACGTTTAATTAATGGGTTAACCGCCTCAGTGGATTAGTTAGCAAACGCGCTAGCTTCGTGTAGAGCTAGACTGCCGAGGACGGGGAGATCGAGGTTCGAATCTCGCTGGGGTAAAATGGGGTGGTTTTCCCTAAATGGTTTTCCACTCTCCTTCCATGCGAATGCGGGTTTACTTCCCCTGTATTCAAAATCTCCAATTCCTAAACTAAAGCACCAGGCGTACAACCCGAACGGGTAGTAAGACTCGGTGTTAAATAAAAACAATAGTTAATAGGTTTAATAAAGCATATTTATAGACTGACGAATTTAAGTGACTTTAAATTAATGTTTGTGATCGAAAGTGGGTTTCATGTACAAACTTGCATCTCTCTCACTCTTCGTTTGTTCATTAGCCACATCACCACTAAGACGGGAACCAACTAACAATACCAATTATGACCGGTCAAGGTTATATTGGTCACTCTAAAATATTAACATATTATATGAAATAATTTGTTGTATTTTTAAGTTTAGAAGACCCAAAGAACAAATTAAAACTACGAGTGAGTTTTCTTACGCTATCGACTGATATTTGTCTTGACATCGACTGGAGCTCTGGACTCTTACAATACACTAAGACTCCCGATGACTAGGAGAACCGGGTTCGAATATCAGTCGTGTACTTAAAAGGATTTTTACCTAAATATTTTCCACTTTTCCTCCAAGCAAGTGCGGGTGCACTTCCTATAAAAATTAACTTTCCTCATACCTAACACAGCGTATAGCCAGAAAAGGTAGTAAGACGCAGTGTTAAAAAAATAAAGATAATTATCTGAGAGATACAAGATCTACTTACACGTATTCATAAGTAAAGTCATGTGATCCACAACTGTCCCTTTTTATATATATTATCAAGAGGGTCTACCTATAAAATAATAATAATAATAATAATAATAATAAACATAGCAAAATGTTATCAATGTTGATATTTTCTAAAAGTTTCTTCTTACCAAAGTCTTTTTTTTTAACACCAGGGTCATTTAAAGACATATTTTAAGCGGTAGGGATGAGAAGGGCATTCAGAGGAAACGAACCCGCATTAGCGTGGAGGAGGAGCGAGAAATCAAATGATGAATTACCTGCAGAAAACACCCTCCATCACCAAGTGCACCTAGCCGAGATTACAACCTCGGCCTCACTGGCAATACAGTCTACCAGGAGCCCAACGCCTTGGGCCCCGCGGCCATAGCTAGCAACAAAGTGTGCCCGAGCTCTTTTATACGAACAATGTGAACACGTGGGTGACCTGGTGGTCTAGGGGTAAGGTGTCAGACTTCTGTGCTGAGGGTCCGGGGTTCAATCCTCGGTCCGGGCACAGATTTATCTGATTACCAAACCCTTCCTTCACCTCTGACAAGACGTGTATTAATCACAACTTCCATTTCATCTCACAATCACCCTACCATTGCACATTAGCGTAAGTGCGTACAACCCGAACGGGTAGTAAGACGCGGTGCTAATAACAATAATAATAATAATAATAATAATGTGAACACGTGATTATTGGTTTAGTAAAAATTAACATTTCACTCGTTCGTATAGAATATAGGTGGGAATATTAACAAAGGTATCTACAGTAGTAATAATCCAAGGACCTAGTTTAATGGGACGGTGGAGGGATGAGGGAACATGGAGGGGTGGTCTACAACTCTACACAAGTTAGCCAAGCGTTATAATTGACGAGCGCAGGTTGGTAACAATGAAGTGGATGTTTACCAGCGATAGCAGCCGCTACTTCAGCGCCAACGCGCGCCGCGGGACCGGAGGGATGGACAGACACATTTAACTCTCGCAGGGACTGACACTCAAATTAGTTGGCCTACAGATGATATAAACCCAGCGCCATCCAAACGTAAACGCAGAGGGGCAAGGAGGAAGACGGGTCAACTACTGTTCAAATATTAGTCTACACCTTTTTTAAAATTTACTTTCTAGTTTTTGGAAAAACACACCATTACAGTTCTGTTTATAAAACGAGGGAAATACGTCCATTACACAATTTGTTTCTTTAGGCGATTTTTTTTGGTGAAAAATACACACACCCACAAACACTTTTTTTTTCTGATACTAAAGGAATAATATTATTTCTTTAAACACTATTTTTTAGCACCGTGTCTTACTGCCTGTTCAGGAAAACGCATATGTACTAATTACGCTAATGAGTTAGGGATGAGGAAGTTTGAATTTAGAAGACGTGTACTCGCATTTTCGAGGAGAAAGAGAGAGCAGGAGTGGAAAACAATTAGGTAAACACCACCCTATGTACACCCGACCAGGATTCAAGCCTCGATCTCCCTGACATCGGCAGCCTAGTCTATAGAGAGAGTGACGCCTTAGACCATTCAGGCACACTATGAGCAGCGCATCTATTTTAGAGCACGTTGTGTTTTCTTTGCTTCACCTCGCCCGATCTATCAACAAATCAACACAGATGGGGTAGTGTGTATTATGAGGAAGACAGAATTTAAAGTAAATCCATCCGTGTTTCCAAGAAGTAGGAGGAAAAGAAGAGACACTTGAGGAAATATACCATCAGTACACTCCACCCGGAATATGAATCCTCGACCGGATGTGACGCCTTGGCCAACGTACCCACCAGTTAAGATGGTAGCATTTTTTTAAAGCTGATATATTTATGCCATATTCTATAACATGTAGTTGACCCACCACATACTTATTTGACATTTTTAAAAGCTATCAGAGTGTTGTTAAACTGAGGTAGAAGGGAATGCGAAATTAGGTCCAGTTTTTGTAGTTTTTTATAAAAAAATATTTTCAAATAAAGTAACTAAACTATTGCAACTGAAAATATGCTAAGTTATCTCAAAAATCCATAAATTTGTCAGAGGCATCGTAATATATGGGCAGAGCTTTATAGATAAAGATAAAGTTTTGCTTAAGTAACTCGATATGCATGACAAGTATCCAAACACTTAAGATGATTATAGGTAGAAAATTAAACCATAATAATAATAAATAATAATAATATTGGTGCGTCTGGGCTGCATCAATAGTAGCCCAGTAGTGGAAAGATTAGCCGGTACTAATGTACTGTTGCCCAGGGGACGCCCGAATGTACCAATAGGACATCCTTTCCGTGGAGGCTCTTTCCATGCCCCGAAGATGAGGGGATGATGATAGTGAATATGACGAGGTGGAGACAATGAAGATCTTAACCTAACTTAAGACTAATTAACCAAACCCAGGTGACAATGGAAATTAGTTTACTTTCGAGATAAATCCTTCGGTACCAGCTGGGAATCAAACCTGGGACCTTTAGGTCAGCAGCCAGGACCACTACCCAGGTGACAATGTAAATTAGTTTACTTTCGAGATAAATCCTTCGGTACCAACCGGGAATCAAACCTGGGACCTTTAGGTTAGCAGCCAGGAACCCTAGTCCACGAGGCCAGTTTGTTAAACTAACATAGCTTCTAAAGAAATATTTATTTGCCACACAAAATTAATATTTTACTATGAAATAAGACCAAAATAGCTAACGTTCTCTTCCATATCACTTTAAGATTCAATCTGACATCATTTGACGTTAACGTTAAATCGAGTGATTTAAAACTTTTTCTTTGTGTATTTTAAATCATAGCAATTTCTGATAGTAAAAAATGTTATTTGGAAAAATCCTAGATTCTAAATAAATAGTCATTAATAAATTATGGAAAATTTCCTTCAGTTAAATTTACGTTACCAGCATAAACATTAATAAATGAGTTATAATAAATCAATAACAACAATTCCAGTTACATTCCCCACACTCACGTATCGAATATAGTTCTTGGTGGTCGAATACAAAACTGCCATTAAAATCGGGGGTTCCCAGTCTAATGCAGGTCAAATACATTGATACTTCAAAATTATATTCAAAGCCTTTACCAATTCAACCTTTCAACCTGTGATTCAATATTACGAAATTTTATTTTGAAAATTTACCGAAAAATGTTTCAATTCTATCTGTGATAGTAATTTGCGGGCAGAATTTTGCGGGTTGCATCAAATGTTGGTTTATAGCTAGATATATCGTCACCCGAGAATACAAATGTTCTATCTCCAAAAGTGTTAAATTTAAGATATTTGGTGTTTACGTCTTATTATAATGTACATAGTTCACCTGCGGTGAAATTGAGACTACTGTATAATTACTTAAGAAGATACAAACTCAAGTTTTCAGCTAGTTACATTGGTTTTATACACAAGGTCAAACTTCAATGCTCTTTTACACAAAAGTGGAGAATTGGACATAGTATATTTGCGTTCTCGGGTGACGATATGTAATAAGAAACATATTTTCTGAGCTCTATGCTACCATGAGTAATTTTACCCTGTGAAAATGTGATGGGCGGGTAGGAAAAAAAAGCCATTAAACTTACTCAAAATAAAAATATACTATAAGTCATATTCATGCAACAGGTATTACTAACAATTAGGGGTTTACACATATTTACACTAGTGGAATAGGCATGAGGAATATATAATATAAAGGAAATCTACCCAAATTTGTGTGAAGGAAGAGTGGAAAACCATTCAATAAAAAAAAGCACTTAGTATACCCTAGTGGGATTCGAACCCCGATATCCTCATCGGTAATCCAATATGTTACAAGAGTTACACTTTACACCATGCTACCACCTAAGTAGATAACTACACAATTATATATATATATAACATTTTAGTTTCTTCGTTTATTGTTTTAATGAAATTTGAAATTGTTTAGGCACCATATATGTGATTAAACTTTATTATATTTCGGAAAATCCAAAGCTATTGAAATTAATTTAAGACTAAAAGACTAAGAATTAATTTAAGCATTATTAATGTGTGGGAATGGGTGTGTCAGCCGCAAAAATAGAAACAAAATAATAACCGTAAATTTTCCAGAAATTTTAGATCATTGAATTCCGTAAGAAGGGGGATGTTTTTGTAAATGCTTCGACTTTGATATTGAAATATTAACATATTTCTTATCTTCAGAAGACTAGGAAATCTGACGCTAGTGACACTTTTGCACTAAACCACTGAACGCTCGCTGTATTTGAGTATGAGGATAGAACTGAAATAGTAATTGCTTTAAAACTTGATATTTCTCGATTGCATTCATTGCATTTGACTGAAAATTATTCACAGAAAAGAAAAATGAAGATTTTTCAAAATGAACAAATTTTCAGAAAAGATCACATTACATTTTCCAAAACGGAATATTTTTCATCTCATATCTCTCGGGACGTCATCTAGTTTAGTATCGTGTGTTGACGTTCTTCAGTTCCAACAGAGCTAACTAATTTCTCTCGCTCCCATATACTACCTTGTTCAAGTGAGCGAACATAAAAGGTACCGCCGCTTGGTTGAATGTCAATATATTACCACTCTAGGTCCGAAGCTGAGCGCGGTGCTAAAATAAACTATCTAAATGTACAAATTATACAAAGGGAGGTTTGGTAAGGATACAAATACTAATTAATATTATTTTAACAAACTAGCTTATATAAAGGAATTGCACTCTTGAATTATACACACGCTTTAGTTTTTTTAATATTATTAATGTAAAAATTGATTGCATTATAATAGAGAACAATAATTGGCTAGTGTTTTATCATATTTTAACAGGGTTGTTCAGTGCCGATTGACAAAAGTATCTCCAATTAAAAATTAAACTCATAGGTACGTCAAACTGGCATTCGCTTTAACATTTATAAAGATAGAAGTGTTGAATAGAATTTAATTGAATTGTAAATTTTATCGTTTAAATTAATTCAAACATAGTTGTATAATTAGTATGCAATTAGATAAATCAATGAAACAGTCTCACCTGACGAGCTCAGAGATGATTTTTTAATTCTATTTATAAAAAAATAATTTATTGAATCTATTTAATTGTAACATCACAGTTGTACTAACTACTAATTGAGTCACTTTAGATTTTTTTAACTGCTATCGAGATAAAAATAATTTCTCTAGAATTATAACTTTGTGTCTCAAGTGAGTCTAAAGAGTAAAATATGTTTTGCTCACATAACTAATTGTAAGTCTGAGGCAAGAAGGAATTAAACGTGTCCCCACAAGAATAAAAAAAAATCTTAAAAAATAATTAAATTAAAAGACACACTTAATTTTTTGAACAATTATTTCTCTTTTTACCTAAATTTATCAAACAAAATTTTGTTGGCATCATTGGATAGAGGTCATCCATACACCACGTAACGCCTTTTCTTACTTTTATTGACCTCCCCTACCACACCCCCCATGTAACGCATAACACTTGAACTCCCTCCTTTCCCCTTCCCCTAACCTGTGTCACGTAGCTTTTCACAGAAAGAGTAAATGGAATTCATTATTTCAAAGGGAAGTTTTTGTTACACTAAAAGGAGGACTGAGATTTAATTCAACTCAGAATGTTTTAAGTTATCAATAAGCATGTTTACTAACGGTGAAAACATTAACAATGTTATTTTTCAACATTAGAATTTGAGTATAAGATCTCTGTTACCTAGCACTGTGATTCACTCCCCCTCCCCCATGTAACATCATGTAGACATTAAAGCTCACCCCCTCCTTCCCCTTCCCTCCAACAGGGTTACGAGGGTTATGGATGACCCCAAAGAAAGTATGGCAATATTAGGCAATGGAAAAATTTTCCATGCAAAATAAAATCATAATTATTAAGTACTTCTCTTTAAGTGGCGTTAGGGTGATTAATTTTTACCGTTTTCGTCTGCAATACCCTGAAAACCAAACCTTGGTTCCCGTGCTACACCTAGGCTCCATCTTGTTCCTAGTGACTCCTGTTCAGACGCACAGCTGGGCTCGAGGGTTTGCCTAATTAAAGCTCGCCAGGCGCAACGCTCCAGTCTAACGGAAGCGGACTTACAACAGCACTTGCATTCATTCATTATTCAACGGTCGAACCCTTCCTTCTCCTTCTCTTCCATCTTCTCAACCTCCCACGCTTCCTTGACTTTCGTAGCCATTCTTAATAAAACAACTGTTTCTTGATTTGCTTATTCGACGTATTCTGGATTTTTTCTCCCAACGGAATTGTAGCAAGGTAACAAATTATGAACATTATGTTAGCCTTACGTAGAAACCTGCAATGTGTTCTTAAGGAACATTAATTGAATACGTGTTCCTCATTAAGAGGACAATAAACCCGTTGAAGTATGACCCCCTAGCTATGTTGATAACGCGTCTGCGTATTGAGAAATGATTCACGGGTTTGAATCCTAGCATGGATTTTTTTTATCGGATGTGAAATAATGGATTTCCCTTTAAGACCTATTTTATAAACTAACGGCCAAAGGAATGAGTGTTGTTTCAGTCCCATAATTTTGTAAGTTGTATATAATAATTCGGTTCAGAAGGGCATGTTATTATTATTATTAGCACCGCGTCTTACTACCCGTTCGGGTTATACGCACTTACGCTAATGTGTAATGGTAGGGTGATTGTAAATCTGTGCCGGGACCGAGGATTGAACCCCGGACCCCCAGCACAGAAGTCTGACACCTTACCCCTAGACCACCAGGTCACCCATAAGGGCATGTTAAATACTCCAAATTAGTAATAATAATAACTTATAATATTTAATTTTGTTGAAATTACACTCTATACATTACGTTCTCATTCACTTATGAACGCAGATGCAAACATACACGCCGTAATAAACCCGCAAATCGAGTTAAACAAGGTTCACACTAAACAATGTTAGAGTGTCATTCCATTTAGTAGTGTGAATTCAGCCCCTAGAGCTGTCCCAATAGGATGACGATTTTGATTGTCAGTGGAAAAACTGTTATTTCATGAAGACTTCGCTAAGCTTACTTGAAAATTAATATACCCCAAATTGAAAGTGAAATCAATGATTCAAAACACAAATAATAACTAGTTTAGACTATATGGATTTAAATTTTAAAAATGTATATAGATTTGTACATATTATATTATAATAAAATTAACGTTAAACTTTAATGTGTTTTTCTATACAATTTATTATGTTTTCAGCGAGTTAGAGTAGGCATACTGCTTCCAACGCACATATTATTATTATAATATAATACTTTTTATAAAATAAAATAATTTAATTTCAATCCTAATCTTTAATTTCGTATTTTTTTATAAGTTAAAACTTGTGAATGGCAATAAATGTGTACTATAGTTTCCATGTATTCTGTATAGTAATTCATTGCCAGTGATAGAATATTTTCTTAGGAAAAACTATTTTTACAAATAGTTAAAAGTAAGTTAGTTAGAGGAATATTAAAAAATGTCCGCTTTTTATGAAATGAGTCAAATAAATGCTGCTCTACACCTATTTTCAATAACTTCCTATATAGTACCTCATTTATTTTTAAAACAGCCTATTTTATGTCATAAATGGTCGCTACTTGCCTGTTCTACAGCTAGCTTGCAATTCTACCTCCACTGTTTGCAGCTTGCAACTGAACGTTTTGTGTAATAAGCCTCTGTGCTCGTCTGTCACTTCATATCCATCTACCCCCTACCCCCCGTCTGCACTTCCCCTAAGTGTAATCTCCCGGAGACGAACCCAAGGAGTGATCACATGACCCCAAACCTCTCATCTCCAAGACAGATGACTGCGATCAACCAGACTATACGTTTCTTCGCTTTGCTCAAGCCACTCTCCTTAACTGTCCTGGTTATTATTAACACAACAGACACACTTCTCAAGTTTCTCCAGAGAGACTACTTTTTTTTTTAGCAGCACGTCTTCCTACCCGTTCGGGTTAAAAGCTTATGTACTAATTATGCTACCCGCCTCAGTGGCGTAGTTGGCTAACGCGCTAGTCGTGTTGATCTCGACCGCCGAGGACGGGGAGATCGAGGTTCGATTCTCGGTCGGGTGAACTGGGGTGGTTTTTCCTAAATGGTTTTCCACTCTCCCTCCACGCAAATGCGGGTTCACTTCCTCTAAATTCAACCCTCCCAATTCCTAATCCGTTAGAGTAATTAGTACTTAAGCGTATAACCCGAACGGGTAGTAAGACGCGGTGCTAAATATTATTATTATTATTATTACTAATTATGCTGATGTGTTTTAGGGATTAGGAAGGTTATATTTAGATAAAGTGTACCCATATTTGCGAGGAGGGAGAGAGTACAAATTTGGGGGAAAACCCACACTCGGTACACCCAACCGAGATCAGAACTTCGATCTCCCTGTCATCTACAGTTTAGTCTACTGTGAAAGTAACGCCTTGGACCATACGACCACCAAAGTGGGTTAATGTAAAATTATATAGGAAATGTATCCGCATTTGCGTGGAGGGTACGTGATAAATCATTTAGGGGAAAAAAAACCTTAAAACACCAGACCGGGATTCTAACCCTAGAATCCCCGTCAGCCTCAGTCCAGTTTAATACGAGAGTGACGGATTAGACCATGCGACCACCAATGTGGGTAATATTACACTTTGATTTGAAAAAATATAAAGAGGTGCCAAATATGTATATTCTAAGAAGACACTGGAATATGATTACTAATGTGGCCCAAGCAGTCATATTTTTATTTTTAGTCATGCAATAAACACAAAGAGATACTAAAATATTGACCTAAACGGTAGGACTCGTACCAGTGGGGATACGGTCCAGGTCATCAGGTTCATATGGTCTTGTTTGCCGGTGACTGGGAGGTTAGGCCTTAACTATGTCGTGGAACCATCTATGCATGTTTTTAGAAGGTGCATTAATATGAAATAATTATTTATTTGTAATAAAAAAGCTTTCTATTTGAATTGTGTGTGTTCATCTCTACCGTGGGGAATTCAATTAGTTTTTGCCTATGGGAAATTTAGATTGAGTGAGGGAAGTGAACAAAATGTTTCTAAACTTTTAAATCTGAATACATCAATTAGCTTACTAAAACATCTATTCTACGCGCACGATTGAATGGTAGAATTTAATTTGATAAATTTGAAAAAAATGAATGACATTCCTATACATTCTGTAAATCAAATCAATAATCCATCACATTAATTATATTGTGGATTCTCGCGTGAAGCAGTCATTTGTTTAAAATAATTCGTTTCGCCATAGCTTGCCTTTTGTTTCCATTCGCAAACTGCGCAACTATTTCAAATATTAATTTGCTATCGAATAATGTGGGTTCCCTCCCCATGTTAACCATTTGGTTTTGTTACGACTATAATATTTTCGTATTTAAATCAAAAATTGTAGGTAAACATTTCATAAAACAGTCTTAAATTGTAGTAAGGAGCGTATCTATCGATAACGAAGGACATTATTTCAATTAGTATGCTACTTACTGAGCTGTAACAAACAAACAGTGACTGATATTTTATAATATTAAGTCGAAAACAAATAAGTGTTAAGAACTGATTTGTTAGTAATAACAAATTGACTATTAAAAACCTCAAAATGCTACTTTGATCTCAACAAGATAGTCCACCAATAAAAGAGGTGACAACAATATTCTTAATTTACCTTGAAATATTGGTGCTAGATACGTTTTAAAGGCGCTCGACACAATGTGTCAGACCGCATTTAAGTGAACGAATATGGGGGATATTCGCTTCAAAGTAACGGGTATCTTATGTCAGGGTAGTATTTCTCTTCTACGCTGTAGAAAAATTAACTTTTTCCTTCTTGAATGTTCTCTCACAAACCTGTCATTAATCGAATCTATAACTTGTACCTTCCAAACATAGAGCCATATCGATTGATAGAGCGATCACATTTTAGTGTAATTAATTACTTTAGATGCCGGTTAAGTTCGAAAATACCTCAAGTTGAAATTCCTTAACACTTTTCTCGACACTAATTCTAAACAGCTATATGAAATAAGGAATATATTGTTGAGTGGAGTGAGCCTGGGAAATATCTTGTATAGAGATATTAGACGACACCTTATTTCATTGTGTATCTCCTATCTAATGAGCCAAGAGTCTCTGTTTCTATTCACATCACGGTTGAAACATTTGATACTAGAGAAAGTGGACCTTCCCCTTTCATAATAATGAATTAATTACTACGGAATTGTGTACTTGGTATATTTTAGTGTTAAGTAGGTTTGTTGTTAGGTTTCTGTTTAGAAGGCAGGAGCTAAATATTCCTAATAACAAAAATTTGTAAAAGGTTTGTTTTGAGGGTATGAATAAAGTTAATGTAGATAAAATGTTAAGACACCCCGATAAATGTAAGTGTCGCACTGTTTTCTTGCGTAGAGGAACGAGTACGATCGTCAGATAAGCACAAGTCTAGGTAATGACGCAGAGCTCTTGGGTTGAGGATCGTCAGATGTTCAGACTTATCTCCATCGTTGCTTGCTAATTACCATCTTGATTGTGATTATCAGGGGTTTGAGGGGGTTATGCTCTCCGCCTCCCCTTCCACACACCTGGAAGGCACATGAAGGTTAAGAAAAGGAAGATGCTGCGAACTATTATCTCCTAACATCAGTAGGGGGTAAAAATTGTATTGATCATATTATTTATTTTTGTGGCTATATCTAACTAGGTAGGACAGGGATTTCGAAACATATTGTCAATTTCTGTAATCATAATATTTTGTCCTTTCTTTTATGTGTTTTATTTTTCCCTTGTGTAGCCTTAAACTACCAGGTCCAATACAAAGGTTGATCAAATGCAATTACTGAGAATTTATCTTAAAAGCAGAAATTAATTTAAGGAATTATAATGAGTTTATTTTGTAAAACCCTCTTTTCACATTAAATTTTTTTTAACACTGAGATATCGTATAGCCCGAACGGGTAGTAAGACGCAGTACTAAATATAATTTTAAAAATACAGATGTAATTGATTTTTAATGATTAATTATTAATCAGCATGTTTAAATTAACAAAAAAGGTTGTCTTGTCGGAACTTTGTCAGGTTCACCGTTTCCAAGAAAACCACATGTTTAGTTTCAGTGCATGTTATTAATGCCTTGGAGCTAGGCAACCGGTTGTGCAGTGATAATAGACAGTTTCCCTGCAGCTATGTTCTTAGCATTAGGGCCAAGATGCTAGAGAGGCCTTTATGAATAATAATGATAACGCCAATGAATATCATTGCGTTTATTACCGTATTACGAATGCAACAAAAACACAACTATCTGTTTACAGTACATGATCAATATTACCTCCACCCACTTCAACACAGGACTGACGGACCCGTTTGAAGACACAAGGATTGCCAGTCCCCACCTGGCATGCATTTGAGCCAATATTCTTGCTGGTTGCCCACTGCTTACGCGTACACTTCAGTCCTCAAATGACCCCACAGATAAAAATCGAAGAGGTTTAGGTCGGATGACCTGGGTGGCCACCCCCTCCAATCCATCACGCTGGGTACCGTATCCTCTGACAACACGGCTCAATTGTGCGGATGCACCGTCGTGCATGTAACACATATTTCCGCGTACGTGCAGTGTGACACTCTTCCAGAAGGAATGGAACGTCTTCTTCCCTGACGCGCCAGTGAGACGTGCGGAAAGGATGTGTGGGCAACTCAGCATGTCACAAGAGCATTCCTGCCCATATATTAATTGAAAACTGATGCTGGAAATGGGATTTGTGGACAGCATGAGGATTGATATGTGCCGACATGGATTCAGTGTGTAAGTTGAAAACACCGTTTCTTGTAAACGTTGTGTCGTCGGTAAATAACACATAACATGCAAACCTCGGGGCATTGCGTGCCTCAAAAACCACTGACAGTATTGTAAAGGCGCAGGTCAATCTGGTTGAAGAAGTGCAATCTCTCTCGACGTAAAATGTGATTCACGGTAGACTGTGATACGTGCAGTGCAGCAGCAATTCGCCGAGTGGCTAAAACGCGGATTCTCATTCACGTAGTCCAAAACCTCATTTTTAATGTCTAACCGTGATCGGCCGGTATTACGAATATTTCTGCTTACAGCACCCGTTTCTCGCAAACGACGAACCGCAGCAACGAATGAACATTCAGCTGTTAAACATCTGGTAGGGAGTTTCTCCGAATATCGATGACGCGCGGCTACTGTATTACCCAACATTTCACCATACATTAAAATCATGTCATTAAGTTCTTCCATTCCATTGTGACGATTATGAGCTATCAGCGATACAGCACACCAACATAATGCTAGCCCACCGGCCACCCCACCTACTTCACATGCAACACTGAACAAATGGCTGCCTAACTCCAAGGCAATAACAACCTGTAAAGAAACTAAACTTGTAGTTTTCTCAGAAACGGTGAAATTGACAAGAGTTTTGACAAGATGACTTATTTTGTTAATTTAGACATTCGGATTAATAATTCATGATTAAAAATCAAGTACAGGTCACTGTTATAAAATTATATGCGAAAAGAGGATGGCAACCCCCATTTAATCAGTGAAGGGGTTTGATATTACCATACAGGTTTTTAAAGGTTTTACACCTTAGTTCAACAAAACATTATCCAAGAATTTTTTTATTATAGTTTTAAGTTTTTCCTAGTATTTTTCCATAAAAAACAGTTTAAAAAGCGATTTTCAAGGACTCATAACTTCTTTAGTAATCCCTTTCAGGAAAAAGTCACCCATATATTTCCTACTTAGATTTTCAGAAGGAATCACCTCCCGGAGGACCCTAGAGCGAAACCGACTCATCCTGAATATTATTACATTTGTAAGAAACTAACGCTTTCCCAAAAGTAGAAGTACTATATTAGTCCAGATGAATATGTACACACTTACAATTATCTTTAAGAGATCGAAAAGGAATGATGAATAAAATAACAATAACGTCAACTCTTCTTGGGTTGGACCTTCCTCATATGTGAGTAGTGGCTGGAGTGCAACTTATCCAGGAACAGAAACGGGTGGGGGGCAGTACCGTCGACTATAATGTCCGAGTTAGAAGTCAAATATTCCAGCACTTGGGACTTTTACCAAGCAGCTCTTTAGCGCAAGGCCCCAATGCCCCATGCTGCCCAAGTAAGCTCAGAACAGGCACAGAAAGGAATAATTCTGTTTAGTTTCCTTTTCAAGGTAGAAGCATGTGCCCTAGACGCGCTTGCCGACACTATCTTGAATAAACATTAGTTTTCATGGCTTAGTTTTTCAAGACAGGTGTGGCCTTTCGTTGTTGAAGTAGTCCACATTCTCTTGGCGATATCTAATGGAAGATGGCAAGACCAAATTATTTTGAGAACAAAGTAAGTTGAAGTTGCGATGTTTCAGTGGAGCTAATATTTTGATATTACGAATCAGACATAGGCAAATACACCAAAGATCACCTGATTCTTCCTGTCAGATGGATGTTGCCGAATTATATAACCATAGCGTTTCGTGCTTAGTTCACCCCAACCTTCCTTCCTCCAAATGGCAGTGCTGAGCGTAGAACTACCAATTTATATAGGGCGGAATCTGTTTTGACAGCTGTTATAAAAGCTACTAAAACAATGCATTGTTCATGAATTTGTGCGTAAAGCTTTGTTAAATAAATCTATAACTTTTAACACCCATTAAAATATGAAATAAGTCTAGTTAAAAATTAAAATTCTATCGATGTTGACCACAACCAAAATAGTCTACATTTGTATTTTCTAAAAGTTATTTTCTATCAAAATTCTATTATATTAGTCTATATCCAGTCGGGTTTATCAAATTATATTGAATACAGATTGTAAAATTAATTTAATTAGTTAGACGCGGTTATGATATTTTAATTCATGTGAATCACAAAAGATACGTAATTATAGTCCAAAGAATCATTCCTGATGGCTGCTGAATCATTTTCAAGTGACAAATGGCAACCTAAACCCGAGAATTGATACCTAGAACTTTGGCTTTGTTATCCTATATCTACCACAGAGCCATCCTGGTTCGCCTCAGTTTACAGCTTCATCTTTAGCTAGTTGTTGATGTATCGAGTCTAACTGTATTGAATAGATGTTTGATTTATAAAACAAATTGTATTTTCTACCGGATTATACTTAAGAGAGACTAGTATGTTAGCCTATGACTATGGAGGTAGCTATTTGATCCCCAATGTCAACCAACTATGGCTTTCTCATAATATGAGCTTAAATACAAATACTTGTACGGTTACTTAAATAGTTTTACTCTCGTCTTGTTTTTTTGAATCACAGAGCTTAAAGTATCCGATTGCAAATTCTGGCACCAGAGTTTACTGTCGATAAAAATAAAACTGGAGGAATTGAGTTTGACACGTGAAATACACGGAGTGTTGTTAAGTGTGCCGACTTAGCGAAAGTGGCCTTTTGTGTAACAGGTCTCAACCGTGGGACATAGCTGGTGATCCCACAGAGCGGTCAGCTCAAACACTTTGACCGTGAGCCAGGGTCTGATTTGCTGGCTGCAATTATACCTATCACTTGTTTAGTAGAGGCTGAATTAAGGGAGTCGGGGCAAAAACACGATAACCCTCATTTTATGAAAAAA
>CABFWO010000648.1:115437-144208 GCA_902155825.1 Timema genevievae | reverse complement strand
CCCCCCCCCCAACTCAGCCCATTGTCCTCTTTCAAAGAACAAACCTTTTCAGACTAGTAACTACTCAAAGGTATTTGAAGATTGTTTACAGCCAGATAATTTGCAAACATTTTCTTGAACAAAAAAAATTGTATTCTAAGTTTTCTTTGTAATTTGTAGTCTGAGTAGGCTCGTTTGGAGGGTTTCTTCACGGAGAGAGGTGGGTCCGCTAACTGAACCTAGCTTTGTGAAAGTCGGTTTATTGAAACTAGAAGGCTATATTTCTCGTTTTCTAGTAAAACCATCTTTAAAGTGGCATGTTTTTTAAAATGCCTTTTGGGACTGCACGTAGCGATCCCCGTGATGAAAGACTCAAGCTCTCCCAATGACGCAGACATTTTAACCTGGAGGCTGTAGGTCTGGTGTATACTTTGTCTGTAGACTAGGCTCATTCTGTGTGGGTTGTTTCGTGATAAGAGTGAGCTGAGCGCGCTGAGAGTGGTTTTAGAGATGAATGTTAGATTTTGAGAAAGTATACCCGCATTTGCGTGGAGTGAGTGGAAAACAATTATGGAAAAACCACCTTCAGTACACCCGACCAAGGTTTGAACCTAGATCTCCCCGTCATCGGCAGTGTAATCTACTGCGAGAGTAGCACGTTAGATCATGCGGCCACCAAAGCGGGTTTTAGGATATATTGTATTTTATTAGCACATAGAACATAAGGTATCATACTTAAATTACGTAAGAATTTTTTGGCAGGGTGGGGTTTCAGGTTTTTCAAGTTTTCTTATGAGGGGGAGGGAGGGAGGAGGTCAGAATCCATTTCACTTAAAGGTTTTTTATTAATGTTTATGATGAGAAAAAAATAAAAATAAAATTGTCAGAAAATAAATAGATTAAACATAAAATGTCACTTATATTTCGTTTAGCTAGCCTACTGTAATTAAAGTAATCTAAAATTTAATATCCCTCGCTTTTATTACCAATCCTCTAAAAATAGCAAACCGATTAAAATAATATAATTTATCAAAGAGTAAAAAATTGCACATGGTGGGGGGTGGGGGGATGGGGGGACAGGACGGAAAATCTTACCATTCCTTACGTGAAAGAATGGAGAGGGTCCAAAATCATGAAAGATTCATCACGAAATTTAAAGACGGCCCCTAACTAAAATGAATCTGACGATACAATCACACAGATTTTCTCATATAGTATATTGTATTAAGAACAACATTAAAAAAAAAATCTGTTATCAGTATTCTACTCCTGAATTTTTTTTTCCCAGAAAAATATTTTTTATAATATTATTAAAATTCATATACTTTTAAAAAAATTTGACATTTTAAAAAATATTCAAAATTTGACTAGGGATTTTAGGACAAACCGTTATTCAAACACGGTATAGAACAAGAATTGTTAGACTTGAAGACGGGCTTCATAACCACCCTAACCCCTTTAGAAGAGGATTTAGGGGAAAACAAATCAAGGAAATAAAGAAAAAACGGGTTAACCTCACACAGACATATTTTGTTTTAAATATAAATGCGTAGTTATTATAGAAACTAACAAGAGTATACAAACCATAATTATTTATGCTCGTAGAGTATGACTGGATAAAATAGTGGGTTTAATCATTTTAAATGGATTCCGGCATGTCAAGTTAATAATATGTAATTAAAATAAATGAGAAGAGAATTTTAAAATAAATTACTAGAGAAAATATATTACAGATTTTTTTTTATAAATTAACATCAAATTTAACTGTTAACATCTTTATTTCAATGAACTGGACAAATATAATGAATACCAATAGTATTTTTTTTTGTTTACGTTGGTTACAATTTAGAACATATTTATAAACAAAGGCAACATATGTTAATGCATTTTTTTAAATGACAAAATATGCAGATTGTGCGAGAAATGCTTCCAGGAAAATATTTTCATTTTGAAATATAAAATGTAGCGGACCCACCAAATTGGCAATTTGTGAGCAAAATATAAATACGAGTCTCGCACGGTTTACTTCAAGGTGATTTCACAATCATCACCGTAAAAATAGAGGGAAAAGGCGCGATGTTTCCCATTCGACGAGTCGCTAGTATTTTATTTATACTACTCGATTTAAACACGTCCCTGTTCAATTCGAACCGAAGATTGATTGATATTGATGCAGAGCTTGGCTGATGGAGCGTTAGGTGCGTAAATGTCAAATGTTCTTTACAATTTTGCCTCAAAATTTATTTATAAAAATGTGAACAGTGGCTTGGCTAGTATTATGATTTGAAAGAAAAAGAATTTAATAAAATTTTAAAACAGGTTTTTTTTAACGATTTAATTCAAACGGTAGGGATTAGGAGAGTAGTTTAAAGGAAATTCACTCTCTCTCTCTCTCATGGAGAGAGGATGAGAAATTAATAGTGATACATAAATGTCTAAAAACGCGCTTCATCGGCCACATGGTCTAAGGCGTCAAGCCCACAATAGACTATACCACCGATGGCCGGGAGATGAGGGTTCGAATCTCGGTAGGATGTACTGAGGGTGGTGTTCCCTAAATGGTTTTCTACACTACCTCTGGGCAAATTCAGGTAAACTTCCTCTAAATTCAACCTTACCTTAGTGCATTTAGTACTTATGCATATAACCCAAACGGGTAGTAAGACGCGGTGAAAGAATGTGTTAAACCCATCTCCCAGCGCATCTAGCCAAGGATAGAACCTCTAACTCCCTATCACCGACAATAGAGTCTATTTAGAGCATTACAACTGCGCGACCACTAATCCGAGTCAGAAAGTCAACAGCCATGTCGTAAATTGCGTACTAATTACCTCAATGAGGTGGTGTGGGATGTGTTGGGTTAACACTTTTACATTGGACTTTGTACCGCGGGAAAAAAATATAGTGCAAAATAATATAATATAAGAGCATTTTGGTAGGAATATACTTTTAGAAGATATAAGCACATTTTTTTGCGGTAAAATTCGATCATTTTTAATTCCACATTTAGAAAAAGTGTTGTAACTTAAACATTTTCGACCTGACTATTTTACTTGATCAAAAATAATTTAAGTTTATTTTCCAAAATAAATTAATTAAATGGCAGGTAGTTTACTTAGGACAAAAAAAATAATTCCAAATGGATCTTTAAGAGTGAATTAAAAATTGGGCTTTGGGAATAGTTTTTATAAATAAGAATAGGCCTACGTTTTTATTTTTAAAAATCAAAAATAATCTTAAAGTGTAGTTAACAAATAGTTTAATTTTTAAAATTTGCAGTTTTTTTTAACAATTTCGTTTAAAATTCATATATAAAGTGTGTTTATTGTGATAAACAAGGTGATGTGTAGTGTGCCAATAACGGGGAAATCAAGTTTCGAATCTTCGTCAGGTGTATTAATGGGTGGTTTTTCTAAGTGGTTTTCTACTCTCCCTCCCCAAATACGGGTACAATACCTCAAAGTATTCCTCGTCGCTAAAACCATTAGCGTAATTAGTACATAAGCATATAAACCAAACGGGTAGTAAGATACGATGCTAAAAAAAATATATGTTTGTTTTTATGAGGAAAACTTACTTAGAGGTTGTTTACTGAAAAAGCTATATTTGAACATTTTTTTTCCAGATTGTATGTACTAGACAGTAGGAGAAAGTTTGTGCGAATGTGTTATAACTTATAACATTTATTTTACCATAGTAGGCTATATATTACTGTTATTTTATAGATATTTAAATTACCTATCAAAAGTGACAGCTGCAAATAACTTGACTTGACGTACTCATTATGTAAACATAGATTTAGTAGTTTTTCTCAATATCCTATGAAAATAACACTGAAGTTACGAATTGAGCTGCTCGCTGAACAGAGGCGTGAGTCTGACCTAGTATCTCACGATATTTTGCAAATAAACTATTTATTTTGTGGAATTTTTACTCACACCATCATAGACTAGTATATCTATGAAGCGTAGACCTTCTTCCAAAAAAATTGTGTTAATAAATATGTCTTTTTTTTTTCGTTACTAGTCTTATGATTTCTCTTTGGATTTCAAGTTGAAATATTATTTCCTATTGTATTCCGTCTTGTATTTGAAATGGATATTTTCCCTTGATGATCAAGTTAGACAGAAAATAAATTGATACTATATTTTAAAGTACTTTAATAATTGTTTATGCTGTATAAGAGGTCAGTCTCGCAATACACATCAAATGTGTAAAAAATAGGTACTAGGTTGTTTACTTGGTATTATAAATTCAAATCACTTGAAATTAGCTATAAAATAAAAACAACTTTTGGGTGACCCACCTTTAAACATACAACCAGGTTGAAAAACTATGTATATACATCATTTGGCCTAGTTTCAAAAATAATAATAATAATATTTAGCACCGCGTCTTACTACCCGTTCGGGTTATACGCTTTAGTACTAATTGCGCTAATGGATTAGGAATTGGGAGGGTTGAATTTAGAGGAAGTGAACCCGCATTTGCGTGGAGGGAGAGTGGAAATCAATTTAGGAAAACCACCCCCAGTTCACCCGACCGAGATTCTAACCTCGATCTCCCCGTCCTCGGCGGTCGAGCTCAACACGACTAGCGCGTTAGCCAACTACGCCACCGAGGCGGGTTAGTTTCAAAAATAAACATGCCAAATTTCGTTAATATTGGTTCACAAATTTGGCGGATATCGTGAAACCGATATATATACTTTTGAGTGGACACCATCTTAAAATGAATAAACATGCATAACGTCCAGTCCCCGGCCGTTAATTTATCAATGTAAAAGGGTATACCCATATTTCACCAATGATAAAATTTTCGACTCTATAAGTCCAGTTCAGATATATATTTGAGTTAAATCAACATAATGTGTTAACAATTTTACATTTTAAATTAATTAGGAATGTCAAACTCCATTCTTAGATACCTCGCTCGATACCCTAGATTATCGCTGGTAACGAAAAAATCTAGAATCGATCTTAACTTTACGATTTTCGGTACTTTGATTTTTAACCATCAATGAAAGTACAACTAAAAACATCGCAAAATTCAGAAAAAGTTGTAATCGATTATCTCTCAAATTAGTTTATTTGTCGTTATTTGATAGTTAATTTGGTTCAGTTAAAAAACTATTTGGTGAATTTAAAAGAATTGTGTTTTTGACAATTATTGTTTAGTCTACTTTTATTAATTATTTATAAATGTTTGACTCAGTGAGGCTTTATTTATAGATAAAAATACATGCGTACTAGTGTTGTTCCTAAATTATTATTTTATTTATTAAGATTAACTTAAGAATCGGAATGGAGAAAAACAAGTATAGCGACATCTCTAAAATTAATGAATTTACTAGGAATTTAATGTGCCCTATCAAACACGTTTGTTTAGCTCATTACGTCACCTAAATTTTCACCAATATCGAATAATATTCACAGAATAATTCACTCAGAACAGAGGGGTGCCTCCAAATCCACATCCCAGCTGGATACTAATTACATAGCTACTCCTACATACATTTAAAATAGTCACAGCTCAGTTTTTACTTAATTATAAGAGGGTCGTTTCAGTTTAAGGGTGTCATCTTCAATATTTGAAAGAAAAAATCATTTAAAATAAAATCGGGATCAGCTAATCTATAAAAGTGTGTGAAATAGTGCTAGCTTGAAATGAAATACTATATAAAAAAACCAGACACAAGCAAAAAGGTTCAATTTAATGAGACTCTAAAGACTTTAACTTTCTAAGAAAATATTTTTTTTCTTGGTAATATCTAACTGTATTAAATAAGAGGATAAAATAGTTAAAATTCCTTTGATAAACAGTAACATGCTGTACCTTTTTCCATAGTCAGTTTATTAAATCAGTCTCAAAATTAATTTATAAACAAATTAAATATGAAGATGAAATTAATCTGATAAAATATGCTCTTATTGTCGAAATGGCGACATTTCTTCGTAAAAAGGTTCAATGACCGGACCACCATTCACAAACCCATGACCCTTGTAAGTAGTGTATCACCTTGTTCCGTGTTTATAGTACACCGCACCCTACAATCGCATCCACATATTTACGCTAAAGAGGTAGGGATGAATAGGGTGAAGTTAAAAGGAAATGTACCCACATTTTCTATGAAGAAAATTGGAAATATATTAAGAAGAATTAAAACCTCTAGCCATCCGCCCGGGGTACTCACTCCAACATGGTCACCGGAAATAAAATATAATGCTACGTTCTAGACTGGAACGGAAAGAGAATGGTTAACTTTGACTGGAACGGAAAGAGAATGGTTAACTTGACTGGAACGGAAAGAGAATGGTTAACTTGACTGGAACGGAAAGAGAATGGTTAACATTCCGTCTCATTCCACGGATAACTCCTAGTTTAGGTAAGTATTACAGCTTTAACCAGGCGTCACATCGTGTTGCGGTTTTATGTAATAAACATTAAAAAAAATTGAACTGAGACCAATGAAGCTGATTTACCATATCTTGAAAAATATAACAAAATGGAAGAAAAATAATAATTTAAAACTAAAATTTAAAAAAACTATTAAACTGGTATCAATTTCATTATTGTCAATTGAAGGCTGCAGAAAATCGTACTTGAATATGTTTTCTGGTTTCAGAGTTATCATATATTTAACTTCCCGAGTAATCAACCATGAGATGTGTGTGACCTTAAGTGTATTTCTTATGTAGGTTGGCAAGAAAAAGCCGTTCAAAAAGAGAGAAAGTTTTTGGCTTTCATACTATCACTAAGACACTATTCCATTGTTTATTTAATGTTTCAGACACATCCTCACGAAGCAATGCTTTATCATAAGACTTGTCATTTTTTCTTTACATTAATTTAAACTTTTGTCAAAAACTTCGAAAACGAGGCTACGTGTTACTATCAAAGTGTTTATTTTGTTCACAGACTGTACAATATTGCAATTCCGTGCTGGCAATCCATCACCTGTGTACAAGGCTTGTCGGCGGGGAAGCACTTATTTGCATTTCCATCATGGCGGCGACAGTGGGCAGAAACCTATACCTTGGGTCCTTGTGTCAAATAAGTTGCAAATGCATTAAGTCACCTCACCTCCGTCACACCAACTCACAAAATTGTGCCTCTCTTAGTAATGTGTGAATATTTTAATTTTAATAGAAAATCAACTTATTAAAAAAGCTTATAAATATTAATTTAAAATAATTAAAGCTATGTTTTGTAAAAAATTCATTACAATTCGATATATAGGAATAGTTATACATCATGACAATCAATAATACACACATGCTCAGAAACAAAACAATTAAAGTTAGTTTTACCTAAACAACAAATATAAAACGAGAAAGAATGTATAAAAATTAACAGTTTTAATGAATATCGACACACAGTTTGCAAATAATTTTAACTACGGCACTGTCCGTATGTATGGAGGAAACCACAATTCGATTAATTTAAATTAGTTAAAGGGTGACCTGGCGGTCTAGGAGTAAGTTGTCGGACTTCTTTGCTGGGGATCCGGGATTCAATCCTCGGACCAGGCACAGATTTATCTGATTGCCAAACCCTTCCTTCACCTCTGACAAGACGTTTATTAATCACAACTTGTGAATGTGTGGAATGCCAGGCCTCCACCATGGTTCGGATCCCACGTTAAACTGTAGGTCCTTCATTTAATCTCACAATCACCCTACCTAGCGTAAGTGCGTATAACCCAAACGGGTAGTAAGACGCGGTGCTAATAATAATAATAATAATAATAATAATAATAATAATAATAATAATAAGAAGAAGAAGAAGAAGAATTTTGTTGAAAACTCACACCTGGACACGAAAATAGAGCCTGGACCTGTGCTTACCTCACTAATGCTCTTCCACTTAGCTATTCAGGATTCGTCCCGTGCTCAGGTTAATTCTTCACTCATAGTTTAAGGTTGAGTCCGTGATGGATGTGTGTAAAATCATCAGCTACATATATGAGCGATCAATAGCATCGCGATCGATCGATAGTATAGCGAGCTCTCAGATACCGCAGCCCTCATCAGGCTCATATCGTTGCTCATATGTAGCTGACGATCTTACACACGTCAATCACGGACTCGTCCTTAAATTATGAGTGAAGGATTAACCTGAGCACGGGACGAATCCTGAATAGCTAAGTGGAAGAGCATTAGCGAGGTAAGGCAATCGTCCCGGGTTCGATTTCCGTGTTCAGGCGTCATTTTACAACTAATTTAAATTAATGTACAGTTTTGTATATGAATCTTAAAGCAAAATTGTAATCTAGTTGCAGAATATCATGTCTATCCCCCCTCCCCGTATCACTACGCGTTCGGGCTATCTGCGTATGTACACTAATGTGGTACGGATGAAGACGGTATGATTTATAGAACACAGCCCACATTAGCGTAGAAGACCAAATAAAGAACATCAACTTAGTATTTCTGGTCGGTATTAGATCCTGGATTCCCTGTCATTGGCTTGCCAGATAGGACAAGACTGTCGCCTTTGTTATCGTGCTATTTTAGAGCAAAACTTTTTTTGGTCATTAGAAATCTATTATTATTATTATTATTATTATTATCATCATCACCGCGTCTTACTACCCGTTCAGGTTATACGCACTTACGCTAATGTGTAATGGTAGGTTGATTGTTAGATGAAATGGAGGACCTACAGTTTAACGTGGAATCCGAACCACGGTGGAGGCCTGGTATTCCACACATTCACAAGTTGTGATTAATACATGTATTGTCAGAGGTGAATAAAGGATTTGGCAATTAGATAAATCTGTGCCAGGACCTAGTATTGAACTCCGAACCCCCAGCACAGAAGGCTGACAGCTTTCCCCTCGACCGCCAGGTCACCAACATAAATCCAATATTACTTCAGTACAAACAAGAGTGTAATTTTCTTCCCATGGTGATATCAACAGTGTTGTTGAATATCTGTCGAGGATATCCTGGAATTTAATGACAACTTTTTCTCCTCATTTTAAAAGTTCCTCATTTAATGCCGCTATGCTCATGACAGATATTTAAAAACACTGTTGATACTACCATGCGAATAAAATTAATATCTATGTTTGTACTGAAGAAATATTTTATTTATTTTTGAAAAAAAAAAGTTTTGCTTTAAAATCTGCAAAAATACTTACCTTTTCTCGCGTCCCTTTTATCCCCACCTTAATATTGGCCAAAAGAAAATCGTTATAATACATTGAAGATAAATGTATTTTAATGGTTTATTTATGATATTTTCCATAATAGAGTATTTAATAGCCCATCTCACGGCTGATTAGCTGAGGATATTAGAAAAAAGAACCAGAACCAGAAAACTTATCTAATTAGGTTGTCTTGTGTTCTTCACTTGAAAACAGAGAAATTGGGATTAGTATATTAGGTTTTAAAAATTTAAAAATATGTCTCTATTAAATTAGGACCCGCCTCAGTGGCAAAGTTGGCTAACGCGCTATTTTTGTGTTGAGCTAGGTTGCCGAGGACGGGGAGATTGAGGTTCGAATCTCAGTCGGGTGAACTGGGGGAGGTTTTACTTAAATGGTTTTCCACTCTCCCTCCACGCATATACGGGTTCACTTCCTCTAAATTCAACCTTCACAATTCCTAATCCATTAGCGTAATTAGTACTTATGCGTGTAACCCGAAAGGGTAGTAAGACATGGTGCTAAATAAATAAATAAATAAATAATATTAAATTGGGTTGTCTTTTTATTTTTTCAAGAGCTTTCGGAGAGAGAAAGTATTGCGTTCGTTAAAAAAAATTGAATTCAGTATTTTGACGGATATCGACGTTTCATGACCCCCTGGACCCGAAAAAGTGGTTCACGCGGTACCATATGTATGTCTGTATTTCGACCTTGGGCTGAAACCATTTTACCAATCGGGCTAAAACCTGGTATCTAGAGTTTTAATAAGGTTCCCTAGAGTTTTTTTTTTAATTCAATAACTAACCCTAAAATTAAAGGTATTTTACTTAAGGGTAAAAAGAGAAACGAGTCAATTTTTCGAAAGTTTATTTAAAAATAGTTTATAGGCACTGTTTAAACTTCTAAAAAATTGTGCATCTCACTCTACCGGGAAAATGACTTGGTCTTAGAGTGTACTTCATATCAGCGGATATTTCAAATTTTGTTATTATCGCCACAAATCTCTGAGATAAAAAATAACTCATCATTAAAAAGGGGTAGGACTAAAAAAAGCTTTTATTTGAAATATACTTTTATAAAACAAATAGTATCTAAGCTATAAGCAAATGTATATATTTTTTAATTCAGGTCTTTGAAAATTAATTCAATTCTTATGCTCTTTGGTGGACAAAGATGTTTCTATTTTTTCACTTTTTCTGTCTGTGCTTAGTTCCTAATCCAATTGAGTAAGTAACAGTGTATATTATGTCATTTGTGATCTTTGGTGTAGTGTTTCTACAACAATATATAGACCTATTATTTCGTTTCACAAATCTTGCGAGTTTTTAGTAATGTCTATTTCAAGATAAAAGCGAGAGAAATTCTGTGCAGTGCACCGTACCATTTGTTTTATTTGCGTAGACTACTGAAAACCGCACTTCTATGCGACATTTGGTTCGAGTTGTATACCTAGATTATGTGTTATCCGTGGGTTGAGACGGGATCTTGGAATGTGGATAGTGAATTTGGATGAGATAGAATTAAATTCATATTTTATTAGCATTTTTTGGCCAAATATAGACACCTCATTTTTTATTTAGAAATATTTAAACTTCGTTTGAACATATTATTTAAAAAAAATTATAACCTCCCAAATGAAAAATTAATTTGAAAAGTGTCGTAAGTATGCCCAAAGTGGTTCATCCGATAAACCTCGAATTCATAAATAGCGTGATAAAAACTTATAAAAAATTGAGCCCTGAAGTTTAATTACGGGTACCAATTCCAAGATTGGAAATAAGTTGATCTCTTTACCTAAGTTATTATGGTTATTGGTTACCCATAAAAACACAAAGACATTATTAATATTATTATAAATTATACGTATTTGGGATTGCCAGTGGTTAATCTATTTTAGTGTTTTTTCCCTTTAATATTATTTAATTACTAAGTTTGTTTAATTGTAATCTCCTGCACACTAAGATAAAGTTTTTATTTTAAAGGCATGTGGTCCTATGTATTTTTTCAATGCTAGCCTGTTAGAAGTATTGTCTGGTAACACTCTGGTAAAGAGAAATGAAAATACAAACTTTTTTAATGTAATTGTAAATGGTACTGACGGCGAACCAGTTTAAATTAAATGGTAGGTCAACTTTTAAAAATGCTCATTCCTTCTTGGTAAGTTTTATAAAATAATTTTCTGTGGATTTTGGTAGTAATTTAACGAATTTTAACACTTTTGTATTTCACAATCATTAAATAAAGTCACCCATAGCAATGGGACAAAAACATTTTTAACATTCATCGTGGTCATATTTTCTTAAAGTAATCAGAGAAATGTTGAAACAAAAGTAAAGCCTTAAAAGTCAAAGAAGAGGTCTTGAGAAAATAAACAAAGAACGAAAAGATAAATAAAACATCTCGACATTTACGTATTTCAAGAGAGTTCTTGATGATGATGCTCTTTCATATCAAGTTACGCTCGATGTTCAGAAAAAGAATAAAGAAAATGCATGAGCGGAGCAAATAGAAACAGAATAATGGTGTCGTTAAACTAAAAGGTTTCGCGAGACATCAAATGAGAACTGCTTGGCCATATACACTTTAATATAAAACTAGACCAGAAAATATTATAGTAAAAGCTACCGTATTGAGCAACAAAATGGATTGTCTTACTCTGATTGTGGTTGGAAGAACAGTAAATAAAGTTCAAACATATTTGTTTATGGTGAACAGTGATAACACTAATATATTATTTGTGTTATTTTATGTGTTGATAATATCTATTAAAAGTGACAGCTGCAGATTACATGACTTGATGTATGAATAAATTAAAATTGTTTTAGTAAATTTAGTAATTACAAGATACTCTTCTTCCTACCAAAATCAGGCTATAGTTAACTCTCAGAAAGTCTCCAAACATAGAGAGAGCGCCTTGCCAATCAGGGACACGGTAAGGGACCCTAGATTTATTTATTTTATCACCGCGTTTTACTACCTGTTAGGGATATACGCATATATGATAATGGTAGGGATGCGGAAGTAAGCATTTTAGAGGTAATATACCCGCATTTGCGCGGAAGGAGAGCGGGAAACAATTTACGGAAAAGCCAACTTCAGTAGACTTAGCCGGGATTTGAACCCCAATCTTCCCGTTTTCAGCAGGACAACACAAGAGTGACACCTTAGTCCATTTGTCCACTAAAGCGGGTCTAAATTTGACGTTATTTTAAGTGAGGCTGACTAAAAATTATCGAGCGCAATATATATTGCGCATCTGGGCTACATCGTTCGTAGCCCAGTGGTGGAAAGATTAGCCAGTACTAATGTACCGATGCCCAAGCGACACCCGAATGTACTAATCGTACATCCTTTACATGGAAACTCCACGTCTTGTTGAGATTATGGTAATAGTGATAGTGATTATGAGGGTGAGGAACCAGTAGAAACACTTAAACCTAACTTAAGCCTAATTAACCAAAACCTGGTGACAGTTGGGGCAATTCCCCTTTCGGAAAAAATAACCAAGGTACAAGCCGGAAATCGAACCCGGGACCCCTGGACTCGTAGCCAGGTGCACTGACCACTTGACCAATACATCACGGGGCCGGTTATAAATCAGAATGAAAATGGCAAATGAATGGAAACTAGTGTGGCAAAATCATCCCCTCCAAACACAGTTTGGCTCAAGTTGCTCTCTTCAAAGTCAGAATCCGCTCCATTATTATTTAAGATGGCTATTCTCGCCAATTAAAAAATATATTTTATTGGTTGGTCTTTTGGCTCAAGGAATAAATATTGTCTTAAAGGGCGCTATTAGAAAATGGGGTAGTAAGTGGCAAGAGCACTATATTAGGCTTAAAAGTTTAATTCAAATATCAATAGATTAGGTAATTTAAGAACAAATGCACCACTATTCGCATGGAGCAATGATAATACCCTATGTATATTCAACTCCACCCTCAAGACTCAAAGAGTCGCGTGGCCAGCGCTGTCTGTGAGATTTTGCTTTTAATCGAGAATTAATATTTCCCTCTCGACCATTACTAATGTTATTCGATGTTCCCAAGATAGAAAAATACAGTGATTAATTTTAATATAAGCGTATAACCCGAGCGGGTAGTAAGACGCAGTGCTAAAATAAAATTACTAAAGTAATAATATACGTGGGATTAGCCCTAAAGTTGTAAAATATTTTTAAAGATAAGAGTGTATTTAAAAAACAAACATGGTTATTGTAGTCTTAAATAAAATATATATATTTTTTACATTCATCCGTACTAAATTATTTGCATCTTTTCAACCATTTATATTAGTTGTAAAAGTTCTCATTTTAATGTATTCATACGACATGTGTAGTATACACATGCCAACAGCTGGCGATAATTTTGACCGTTTTTGAATACACACGCGCATGAATACATACACGTTATCATAACTAATCAATTAATTATACAATCAACAGTTACTTATAACCTAATTTTTCATAGGAAGGGCTTTTTTTTCATCTATGAAAGTTACTTTAACTACTTTCACGTATTCATTCAAGTCATGTGATCTAAAGCTGTCACTTATAAATTAAATCTATATATTATATAAAATAATCGTAATAAAATGATAGAATGTTCTCAACTCTAATAGCGAAAATATATAGGTTTATATTTTAAAAAAAGGCTTTCCCGTGAAAATTTTACTGCAAGCATCCCATAAAGTTTTTTAAATTAAATATGTACTAACTGCTTTTTTATTTTTACAGTTTCTCTCAAGCTATTAATAGGTATAAAGATATGAAAAAACAGACTGTTAAATGAATATGACAGGTACGATTCAGCTTTTATAAAAAAATGTTCAAATGTTCCGAGTGCTATTACAAGCTGGTCTCCACGGATGGCGTATGAACGAGGAATAAATTACTAAAAATAAACTATCATGAATGAAAGTAAGGGGTAGGTAGGAGGGATGGCAGGAAAGGAACGTAAATGGAAATACGCCGCGGGATTAACATTATTTACGTATTCACAGTATAAAATCCAAGATAGGAGGAAATGACGCACGCCATTTATATTTTATTTTAAGAGATGACTGAAAAATAATGGCTCACTTTTAAGAGGACCATTTTGTGACGGGGATCATTTAAACAAACTCTTTTAGAAAATGTTAAAAATAAGTGCCACTTCTATTTTTCTGTACGAGAAAATATATTTAAATGTGAAAAGTCAATTGGTTTAAGTGTAACGAATTTTTAATTAGAATTAGCCTTACGTGTACTAAAAGTGACCAACACAGGTTGGTAGCTTCAACCAAGTAACAGAACAGTCTCTAAAAAAAAAGGACTATTTTTTGTGTATTTACTTACTTTAGCAAACATACATAGCTTAGAAAATACAACAAGTTTTATGTGAAACAAATCTTTACCCGATTTCTTAACAATTTGTAATCACAGTAGCTAATTCATCATGTTTTGCATTAAAATACTTTAACAAGGAGAAGTACCATTCGAACTGGATTTTTACTTAACAAATGTAATATTAATATTTTTTGTTACAAGATAATTAGGGCGAAATTTAAATTCAAATTTCAGATTGGAAGTGGAACATTTTACTTCGTCTTTGGGTCCAGCATCTTCTGAATAAAAACTCATAAGCCCTTAAAATTTTCGCTTTACAAAACTAAATTATAAGCTTAAGACTTTCGCCTTTTCGTACAAAAGTCCTGTAAGAGTTCGCTAAAGGATAATCAAGGTAAACAGATATTGCCCGCAAAAGTGTGTTAAGTGAGGTAATGATTCAAAGCTGTCAACAGCATGAGTTTGAAAAGTAGGTACTAAAATAAACCTTCCTCGTAGAGGCAAAAATCAAGTACCTAACGGCTCTGAACTGATTAACCATATGTTTGAAATACATTTAAAAAATTTATACAGTAAGATAAAAAGAAAATTAATCATTATAAAGGGCTATATAACAATGTAATTTTAAATGTGATAATAAATATTAAATATTTTATAAAGTAATAAGGCGATCATATTGTAATCTTTACAAGATCATCTATAGCGAGTCATGACAATTACAAAATATCCGCTACTTAAAATTAATAGTTTTGAGATACCAACTAATCTAATTCATTGAATTAAAACGTCAATTTGATCGAATTAAAAAATGTTATCAATAAAAAAATATTTTAAATTATAACACAGGCAGAATATGTTATTTGGAGCCAACAGTTCAATTTCTGTTAAAAGTTCTGAGACATCAACACCCTTAAGACAGCAATACTTGAAATAATTTTCATATACCTAATGAACCCTAAAGTAAATACATTAACATGGTCTGGCTAGGCCTATTAATGGGACACTTTATCTCTATTATCTTGCTGATTATAATTAGATCCCCAAAAGCGTCTGAATAATCAAGTAAATATGTATATCCCTACTCGTGCCATAGAGTACGATACTAGTTTTAATGTTAATTGTTCAGCGACCCATCTCAGTGGCTGCATAATCTAATGTACTAATTTCACAATAGACTAGAATGCCGAAGACGGGGAGACCAGGGTTCGATCCCGATCGGGCGCACTGAGGTTGTGAGTCATGTTTTGGTCAAATACATTTCTTCAAGAAAAAATTGTAAGACCACAGATTACCGGCGTGCTGTAATGTGTTATAAAAGCCTAGAAACTTCATATTATTTAGGATGTATTTATTTTAAAATATGAATCAGTTTAAAATAAATAATGTTAATAAAAGATTTACATTTTAGATTAAATTATTTCAATTTCTTATATTTATGAAAACGTGAGAACAGTTTATTTTAAACAAAATTTTGAGGGTATGAGATTCAATCAGATTTTGAGAAACGTAGATCTAGCTAGGCTTAAACCAAAAGAAGATTTTTAAAAAGACAACGGAAAATTCTTAGATAATTAAATAGCTTTAGGGGTTTGGAGCTTCAGAACTTCATATAAAATATGCCGTTCGGTGAGAATATGTTCCTTCAACTAAACAGTTCCCTTAAAAACTTCAAATAAGTTGGAATAGTTTTCAAAAACATAAATAGAGCAACATCTTAACTCTAAGAAACACAATCAGAAAATTCAACATAGTTATTAACTAAGTGGCAACTAGTTTTGAAACATAATGTTTTCGCCATTGATGATTAAATGGACCCATGATCCCTTGATCCCTACCACCTCCGACCCTTCTACTCACCTCTAGGATTTCATCGCCGACCTTAAGCGCACCCGTCTTGTAGGCCGTGCCGGCGGGGTTAAGACCGACCACAAACACGGCCATGCGGTTGCGGTCCTTGTGCCCAGCCAGGCTGATCCCCAAACCATAATGTCCTCTCTCCAGCTGCTGTGTGACCAAGCGCGCAATACTTCTTCTTAACCTTGTCTGCAAAACAAAGAGATCATAACTGGTTACTCATCTGCCAGATGGCATAGAGGTATAAACATAAATAGAACCGTATGACCAAGCGCACAATACTTCTTACTAACCTTGTCTGCAAAAAAAAGAGATCATAACTGGTTACTCATCTGCCAGATGGCATAGAGGTATAAACACAAATAGCACCGTATGACCAAGCGCGCAATACTTCTAACTAACCTTGTCTGCAAAACAAAGAGATCACAAATGGTTACTCATCTGCCAGATGGCATAGAGGTATAAACACAAATAGCACCGTATGACCAAGCGCGCAATACTTCTTACTAACCTTGTCTGCAAAACAAAGAGATCACAACTGGTTACTCATCTGCCAGATGGCATAAAGATATAAACACAAATAGCACCGTATGACCAAGCGCGCAATACTTCTTACTAACCTTGTCTGCAAAACAAAGAGATCACCAATGGTTACTCATCTGCCAGATGGCATAGAGGTATAAACACAAATAGCACCGTATGACCAAGCGCGCAATACTTGTTACTAACTTTGTCTGCAAAACAAAGAGATCACAACTGGTTACTCATTTGCTAGATGGCATAGAGGTATAAACACAAATAGTACCGTATGACCAAGCGCGCAATACTTGTTACTAACCTTGTCTGCAAAACAAAGATGACAACTGGTTACTCATTTGCCAGATGGCATAGAGGTATAAACATAAATAGCACCATATGACCAAGCGCACAATATTTCATCTAAAGGCTAATACAAATAGAATGCTAAGCTAAGCTATGCTGTGCTGTGCTGTCATCTGCTAAGACTTTTGTCAATTTGGTTTCACACTCATTGCTAAGCTAAGCTAAGCTAAGCTAAGGCAAGCCATGACCCCTCTTTTCACTTCCAAATTCAGTGTTGTTTCTTTCTGGTCTGCACCAGTGAAGCTTAGTTATGATGGCGTTCTCCAAAAGTCTTGTTTAAGTTCAAATGGAAGTACTGAGAAAGAAAAGATTATGCTGTTAACAGCTGTTTTGAAAGATGAAGAAAATTTAGGAGGTGGGGGTTTGACTTGCTCAATTAACGCTTCCATTTTAATATAGTCACATTTATTAAATATCAAACCTAAATATAATACTACTTAAATACACGTGAAACAAACTGAAAACAAAACTTCAACACTTCTTTAGTTATTTTCAACAAACCAGCACTGTGTCTGTTCAACACGGATCCCAAGTTGCGTTACGCGCATGCGCATCGTAAGATGGCTCAAGATGGGAGATGGAAAAATTGCCCGGCCAGCAATCGGAAAAAAACATAGCGTGGCGTAGCAAGGCATGGCATAGCTTAGCTTTCTGTGTGAACCAACACATGTAAATACATGGTCCGCTATTTTTCTAAAGAGTTTGCTGAGCAAATCTTAACTTAGTTTAGCGTTCTGTGTGAATCGGCCTTTAACCTTGTCTGCAAAACAAAGAGATGACAACTGGTAAATCGTTTGCTAGGTGTCATTCAGAAATAAAAATGTAGAGCACCGTATGACCGAGGGCTAATTTACTTCTGATTCTTCTCTGAGAAACAAATATATGGCAAATGGTTATGATTGTGCTAGATGGCATAGAGATATAAACACAAAAATCACCGTGTGACCGAAGGCTCCTTACTTCTTACTTTTCTCCATAAAACACGTAGATGACAACTGGTTATATGTCTGCTACACATACAGGAGCCAAAATAAGAATATCAAAGAGGTATGGCAATAATACAAAACTCAACAAAAAAACTCTTTGTGAAATGTGTAAATAATGTATTTTTAGATACGTTCTTTCATAAAAGACCTTTATTAAAATTTCAATAACTTTTTTATACCTATTTTTAAATGACTGTATTACGTTGTTTTGGTGTCACTGTGTATTTTATAAGAAACAAATTATGTTATCAAAGAACCCAATATTAGAAAAGATGACACTTTTAAGAAAATCCTCTTGTATGCACCAGCAGGAAAGATTGAAAAACATATAAGTGAGAGTGGAAATCACCCCACTTCTAGGATCAATTTAAAAACCAGGGCTTTGGGGTATGTTAAGTGATGATAATAATAATTTGATGATGATATTGAGGATCTAGGCTACATTAATAATTGTAGTCCAGTGATGGAAAGATTAGCCAGTAATAATGTACCGTCGCCTAGGGGACACCCGATTGTACTAATTGTATGTCCTTTCAGTGGAGGCTATTTCCATGTTCCGATGAGATGAAATGATGGTGATAGTATGAGGGTGTGGAACCAATAGAAACACTTAAACCAAACGTAAGACTAATTTAACTAAACCTTGGTGACAATAAGGGTAATTCCCCTCTCAGGAAAAATACCATAGATACCAGCCGGGAATAAAATCCGGGACCCCTAGACTCGTAGATAGGTGCAACTGACCACTACACCATGGGGCCGGTTGCGTTACCCGATGGAAATATAAAGTCTGTTTAACACAATAACTTTTTAGAAAACATAGAGATCTAAAAAAAGCTTAGAGATGCCATAGAACACATTTTTATTTACGTATTGATACATTATAAGGGTATTATCTATTGTCTGTCGGATAAGATTGTTCCTATGGAATAGTTTGAAGCTTGTGTGTATAGTGCTTACAACTGAGTCATTAGAAGATAGGCTTCTTGATTTCATGCAGACCATTTATTTCTTGAGCACAAGGAACCTCCCATACGTCCTACATAATAAATGAAACAGTAGGTAAGCTGGCCAGGCAGAGGAAGAAACGCAGGTAGGTAGGAAGGAAGCATGACGGTCGAAAAGGGGGTGTATTTCAGCGGGTAGGTGTGGAGGGGTTAACGTGAAGCACGATGCATTCCACACATCATACATGTTGAATGAAGGTCTTAGCCAGGTGGCGAGAGGGGGAGACAAACGCTTGCTCGAGTTGGAAATGCTCCATTTCACAGCGCAAAGGGGCAGAACGGACGCGTGGATGTTTTTACGGCGGTGTTCAGTAAATAAACAACTAGCAATATAGTGTAATCGACCAACACCTTATTTAACCAAGCGAAGGAAGGTTTTTTTTTAAAAAGCATGATACCTATTCAGGTTGTACAAAAGGTTCTGTTTTAACTTGAACATTTGGGATTTCTGTATATCCGAATATTTGTTACGCGATAACTGTCAAACGTGTAAACCAAATTTTGCAGTGATATTCTTTGAACATTAAAAAAAGACTATGTAAATATGTATTTATGCATATCAGGTTATCCGTTTTAATATGTCGGTCACTCAAAAGATTCATTTTTAGTTGAGGCATCCCACCCGACATTTCTCTTTTGAGGTTTGTATCAGATAACCAGATGGCTATAAATTGGTTACTCCAAGTTAAGAAATCGCTACTACGCACCATGATTATTTCAAATATCTTATATTGATTTAGAATATCTCATCAAATATGCTGCAAAATGGTTCGGAAATAGCCAACAAAATGGTAATAAAGCATTATAGTGAAGCCTGATGGTTAAAAACTCATTTATTTAAAGCCCTGATATAGGATTATTCTGCCACCAAATTCTGTTATACTTGTTTTCTACATAGTTTAAGTAGACATCGAAAAAATAATTTTTAAATAGCTTATCAGGCTTATAATTCTATATATCCGAATCACTTCCATATCTACTTGGGCACTATATAGATATTTATTCTTAGAATCCATCAAGCCTCAAACCAAAGTTCATCAGAACACGTTGACTATCGTCTAACAGCACCTTGACATTCATGAGAAGGGCTAGAGTTTTAAATCTCTTAACTAAATATATAAAATTCATAATAGAAATAAAACCTTCTGTATCAATTGATCTTATTTTATTAAACTGCAGATATTTTGCACGCAGTTTCTAAACAGAGAAATTCTTCAGAATGTAATAATATTTATCAACTCCTTTTAATTATTTTATATTGGAATACCTTGAATTTAAGTTTTATATTATTAAACATTGCTCTTCATATTAGTCTGTAAGATTTCAAGTTATTGCAACATCCTAATATTCTTTTCTTATTAGTGATTCTTATTATTCTTATTAGAATGTTAGTGGATGAATGGGATTACAGGTTGTTTCACATTTCGTGTGGACCGGATGACAGGTATACCTTATTCCACAATTTGACTGCACCCGTCCAGCATGGGAGGGCATAATACGATCACATAGTCTCAAACTACCCCAATAATGAAACTTACAAAAATATGTTACACAACGTGGTGGCATAATACGGTGGAACGATAAAATAATCACCCCAACAACCCCAATTGTAAATCCCACACGTAGATGATTTGAAATATAACATTATAATTAGTGTTAACTTTTTTCAGAATTTATTAGTTACAGTGAAGAACGTAGTGAGCGTTACTTTTTCTAACTTTCTCAAACCAGAGTAACAATACCTATTGTATTATTTAGGTTTTGCGATCCTGACATAATCTAGCAATTGAGAACAAGATATCCTTACAAGATTTCCCTGACCCCGAGATTCAGTTTCTTAATAAAGTGAAAGTGACCTTGGCCGATTTCCTTTTAGCAAGGTAAATCGACCGAGGGGAGTGGACTCTCCTTTGGACCGCAGAGGTGGCAGAAGCACTCGAATCGGAGCGGCGCTCGCGGTCAAGCCATCAGCCAGAATTGCCATGTGATAGGTTCGTGCAGTTAAAGGGTATGGAGGTGGAAAAGTCACTCTAATTCAAGTTTTATCAGCAATAGTAATTCTTTAAATGTTAACTATAATCAATCATGGTAAAAAAAAACTAGTATTATTAATCTGTTATCGTTATTTCAAATAAAAACCTAACGGTTAATAGCGAAAGTAAAACTACCTGGCGCCCGAACACAATATAGCAAAGTCTGGTATCGATTTGTACACTAACGCACGAGAAACAAAGGCTATAAGCTCATATGCTGATCCGGCCAGAATCCGGAGCAAGGACGTCCGGGGCAGATGCTGAAAATATTGTCAAGAAAGGGGGGAATTTAAAAGCGAATGGGGGTGCCTCTCAATCATTTACGGCAATGCATTTTTATTAATATAGGATTGCTCTAAAATCAATTTAGAGAGGGAGGGGTTAATGGTCTAGTACAATGGTTCTTAACCTTTTATTTCTCGCGGTCCCCTAAATATCCTGAAATATTTTCGCGGCCCCCTTGTTTTTACTAGCATATTAATCATTAATATGTATTCTAAAATGGTGGCTTTATTTACTGATTATAATAACAAACAAATAAAAAAAGATAAATTAACTTACCTAAATGTATTTAATGGGACCTCTGCTGTTGAACACTTTTCATTAATTTGTCTATTCTTGTTTCAATTTTATTACTTAATGATATTCGCATGCAGGAGTCGATTCGAAATCGATTTTGCTGCTTCCTTTTAATATTTATCATTGTGGCCCTTTTCATATAAATAATTAGAGACAAAGGGCAGCAAATTTTGAATGGCGATGGTAAACAGATGGGGATCATTTGTACTATCCATGATTTCTATTATCCGTACTACCCCTCCCCTCCCCCGGAAAATCCAAGGTCTACTGTACTTATATGTTTACGATCAGCGAATTCTTTCTTTCAAAACGTAACATTTTAGATTGACTTTAGTAATGAGCAGATACAATTTTTAATTATTTTCCGAGGCCCCCCCAAAAAACCTTTCATGGCCGCCCGGTTAAGAATCGCTGGTCTAGTATTTGGGGTAGGTTTTTTTATTTAGAAATAAACAATTTAATTCAAACGATTGATAGAGAGGGCTGACGTTCGATACCCGACACTGCTGAAAATGTGTAACTGACCAATTATCGACTAGAGAAACGAGTGTTAAGTATTTATATTAGTTTAGTTTGTAAGCTGTGTACTTATATATTCAGTGTACTAAAGAGATTACTATGTAAGGTTCAATCATTATTTATAATGGATGGAAGAAAATGAGTTAAAAATATCTATATATTTTGACATTTTTTAGACTATTTGTGTCCAAAATAAATAGAGTTACTTAAGTACACATATTACTCTCAACAATAAATGAATATTTGCCATTGGCATAACGGCATTTCCGTTTTATTATCCCTCAATGTCCAGTAAAATATTAAGGGTTATTATATTTTTTAAAACATTAAGAAAATGTTAATAAGAAATTTGATAGTAATAATATTAAGTACATTTTAATATTCAGTAACTTATAATTCAATTTATTGGATGAGAACATATATATTGTGTGTGTGTGTGTGTGTGTGTGTATATATATATATACATTTAGGCGTGTCTATGCTACCGTAAACAATTTTATTAAAAATTTAAATAATACAGTGTCTTTTTTGAATATTAATTCGGCTACTTAGTAATCCGTGTGTTCTTTTGTGAATATTAGTTCAGTGTGTGAGCGTGCTACCCTTAGAAAATAAACGGTTTTTTAGTGATCTTAGAATAATTATTAATCTAATATAACATTAAAGCGTGTGATAAAAAATAGAGAGTGATCAGTGATCAATATACAATATTCAAACATTTAAGTTTTTTTGTATCAAGACTATAAAATATATCTTTTAACCCCAAGATTGTGTTGTGTTGCC
The DNA here is from genome assembly GCA_902155825.1 of Timema genevievae. NCBI lineage: Eukaryota > Metazoa > Arthropoda > Insecta > Phasmatodea > Timematidae > Timema > Timema genevievae. Next base: position 121,106 of record CABFWO010000648.1, on the reverse strand, counting down.
CTTTAGGCTAAACCTCGAGTTTTAGGATTTTTATAGTATTCCAAAAATCGACCATTGCGAGAAACTTATTAAGGAAGATTGGGACCGGGAGATGAAAATGGATGCAAGTGAGACCCATCCACCTATCATCATTAACCTGGCTGAAGACGATGAAGAGGACGATGACGAATATGAAGATGTAGAAATTCTTGCGACCCCGTTGAAAAACACTTAAAAAGGTACAAGCCAGTTCATAACGAATATGACTTATTTGTTGCAATAGTGTTAAAAAGGTTTATAACAGTGGTTTTTTTTTCTCTGGGTAATACTATACATTCAGATTTCTTACATTTATAATGTTATTAATAATACTACTAACAAATAATTATTTATAAAATACAAAAATTTATTATTAACAATTATTAATTAATAATAATAAAAATAATATGGGATTAAATGAAAAATTTTAAAAAAATTTAATATTGTAGAAAAAAATTAATAATTAATACTAGGCCTAAAAATAACATATCAAAGTCAACAATAAAAAAATAATACGGTAATTTATGTTTCTTTTATATACCTAAAACCCGCCTCGGTGGCGTAGTTGGCTAACGCGCCAGTCGTGTTGAGCCAGACAACCAAGGACGGGGAGATCGAGATTCGAATCTCGGTCGGGTGAACTGGGGGTGGTTTTTCCTAAATGATTTTCCACTCTCTCTCTCTCCACGCAAATGTGGGTTCATTTCCTCTAAATTCAACCTTCCCAATTCCTAATCTATTAGTGTAATTAGTACTTAAGTGTATAACCCGAACGGGTAGTAAGACGTGGTGCTAAATAAAAAATATATATACACCTAAATTATGACTGTTAAAGTGACAGCTTATAAACATATGTTTTTGCAGATCATATGGATCGGCGTAGAGATATATAATTTGGTCTGGTAACTTTTCAAAGCTGTTAGCTGTGAGCTGTCAGTCAGCACCAAAGAAGCCATGGGGCTACTGTAGTTAAACCCAAAAATGTAATTTTGATAAAAAATAAAATAAATAAACAGACCGAAAATGAATTTTATGGTTATTAGCACCACGTCTTACTACCCGTTCGGGTTATACACACGCTAATGTGTAATGGTAGGGTGATTGTGAGATGAAATGAGGACCTACAGTTTAACGTGAGATCCGAACCACGGTGGAGGCCTGGCATTCCTCACATTCACAAGTTGTGATTAATACACATCTTGTCAGAAGTGAAGGAAGGGTTTGGCAATCAGATAAATCTGTGCCGGGACCGAGGATTGAACCCCGGACCCCTAGCATAGAAGTCTGAAACCTTACCCCTAGACCACCAGGTCACCGAAAATTAATTTTAACTTACATAGAGCACGAGTAAGTCCCTACAACTCGCAGGACATCAAAGAGTAAATCACAATAATAAACACTGGCTTTTAAACAGTCCTTCTCAGCTGTGGAAATCCGGTAGGGATGGAGAACACATGATGTAATCCTTAATGCGGTCATCAACGTCTAGTCATGAAGCGATATTATACAGCCGCATGCGCACTGCAATGTTTGTCTGGAGATGCACGGTGGGGGGACAGTAAAGATAAAACTTATTATTTTAGTCCCCAAGCTCACACGCTTGCGTGTTGTCCAAACCCTGGGGAGACTGCACCTTGGGGGAATATTAAGACACTGTACACACTTTGTTCTAAACGTTTTCGTGTACACCACCTTCAGTCGGGTGATTTTTAATAAGTTGACATGACCTGGACGGCGGGAAGCAACGATGAAATTGGGTAAGTCCACGTAATGTTTGTTGGCGGGGATTGATTACTACATTGTATAGTCATCATGATACAAAACTAACTTAAATTAACAAGGAAAGCAGCCAGTACCCCTGGTCAAACATTTAACAACAATAAATTCTCGATCATACCAGAAATATTATATGGGATCCCTAATCCAGTAGACAGTCGTGCTACAGAATGAGTTACCAAGCCCATCTCACCCCGCAGATAGCAATTAATTTAAGTAGATAACACATCTCGAATCAATTACAATTTTATTGCGTTTAATATATGCTGTAAGATACACAACACCGTTGATTTTTAAAATAATCACACCCTTAACAAATGACACATGATTAAATAAATTATAAAGTGAATAAAATCCTGACTCCTATTACACTTGAATAGATTAATGCTACATTTGGAAAAAAAAAAGTCCTCCCACAATTATTGCAACATGAGCGTTTAAGATTTTCACTTGAATCAAGCTGTATTTTCAATAAGAGTGCCGGGTTTACTCAGCCCAAACCGTTTGACCGCGTCTTACCTGTCATTACATCCCTATTATTATTCACCTAGTTTGAATTTGCACCAATAGGAATGTGACAAATTCAAACTGAAGAAAATACTCTAAGATTCTTTGTTTCTTCCGCCTGTCGATTAGGCCGACGACTCTCTTTCATCTTGGTGACCCCCACAGGACAAGGAAACAATTTAAGGTGGGGATGTAGGGAACGCGTGAAAAAGTTAGTTTTTTTTTTCTGTTTATGAAGCAAAACTTTTTTTGGCTGAAAGAAAAACATAGAGTTTAGTTTTCTTCACATGGTAGTATCAACAGTTATTGAATATCTGTTAAGGGTGTCCTGGAATTTAATGACAACTTTTTATCTTCATTTAAAATGTTTGCCATCTAATGTCGCTATGTTCATGAACTGTTGATATAACTATACTAAGAAAATTAAACTCAATGTTTGTACTGAAGCAATATTTTATTTATTTTAGCCAAAAATAGTTTTGATATAAAAACTGCCAAAAAAACTGCTCTTAACTAACGTTCTCTACACTCCGACTTTAACTGTATGTTCCTCATTCTTTAAATATTACAGACAAAATGCCCCTTTCATATTCTTAAACTAATACCAATTTTATTGAGTGTAGTGAAGAAAGCATAAGAGCGCACTTCGATACGTTTATAGCACAATCTTGATCCTAATAGCCCGATTATTTGGCCGTGAGATGGGCTTTTTAATGTCGGACACAAAAACAGAGTCTTGCAACATAGACAGCAAAAATATACTTTTAGCAAGATCTCGTAAATTATTTTAAGCAGCGTTTCAATAGTTTAAACGTGCATTAAGTAAAATTAAACTTTAAACGTTTAGCTGGATGAACTTAGCTGTGCAATTTTCTTCCCTCTTATTTTAATTAGTGAGCTGTATTTAGTGTTAAATCATTACTTCCTTTTCGTTTCGGCAAACTTTTTATCCTTTGTAATACCAGGAGTCTGTGAATCTCTTATAAGGACCATCCGAGTCAAATTAGTGTTATCGGAAGCTGCTGGGCCATTTGCCGATAATTTTCTACCCGTAAAGAGTAACGAAACTATGTCACGTTTAGAGCTAAAGTGAGCCAAGCTACGTGCATATAAGATTTATCTGCTGAGCTTCGAATTTAATTCAAGTGTGTAACTATAGCATTCTACTTTAAATAGAAAAGAAATATTAATAATTTTAATCTTTATTCAGTAAGTGTATATAAATTAGGGAGGTAAAATTCTCAAATAGATAAATGCGTTTAAGGTTAGTTAAATCAATGGTATTCAGTTAATATCATAACCTTTGAATAATATTTTATTTACGCTTATATAGTGATATTAATATTTTATTAATTTATTTGAGGTAGTTAACCTACAATTTCTTGATCTCCGAATGATTATTAGAACACGAGAATTTCTATGAGAGAAAGCGAAAGGGCATACTTATTTTGCCTGGAAAGGTATTTTCACATAGCTTACATGGTTATTTTATATGCCACAATATACATGGGACCGAAGATACGTCTTTACTTTCCCTCCAAAGGAAGTTGTGCTACGGATTTTTATCATTCAAGAAAAATCCGTCGACCCCAGCTGGGTTTGAACACATGAACATCGGGTCCTGAGGCGAGCACTTCACCCCAAGACCATCGAGGTTGACTGATACCAATAAATACTTTATTTAATATAATTGGGTCCTTAAAAAAAGAGGTTTAGTTTTTAATAGATACTACTTAGTTATTTATAATCTATGCCAAAACAAAATCTCTCAGCTGTATAAATCTGTAGGCCTATTTGCATTTTTTAAGTTTGGGATGTGTGTAAGCCGACAAAGCCACAAACAATTTTCGTATGAATCAGATGGAATATTCCAATAATTACTATCTGCAACTCGTAGAATTGGCGAGTTCTCTAAGTTCTATGTATAAACATAACTATTCACAATGGAAACTTCGTGTGAAAGTGTGTAAGATTGTACACCTGTGAAGTATTGTGTGTAACATGAGGATCGAGCATGATGCTTGTATTGTGAATAAGATGGGAGTTTTTAACAGATAGGATTATAACTGTATAGATTTTCATCATTGAAATGATAAATTTCTAACAGTTTGTTCGGAAAGAGATATGCTGATACCAGCAGAAGAAATAATACGTCCTACATAGATCTAACAATCAGATTGCCAAGAAGTCCCTGGAAGGTGCCCGATCCGGTCTGGGAATAGGATATAAGGTAACCCATTACCTCAGTGTACTAAGTTTTACAGTTTTGGCCTTCCTGTTGGTGTGACAAGGTAAAGTAACTTAAATTCCTATTGTATTGTTGATGTCTGGTGCATGGGGCCAGGAATAATACACTTCCATTGTTGTGTGGCTGAGTGTACTAGTTATCGGTCCTTCAGACTGGGTATAGCCATTATGAATGTTATTCCTTTTGTTATATAAATATTTGTGATACTATGTAATTCATTTCTAGACATACTTGTTGGATGTGAGCATTTCTAACCGATATAGTTGTGTGTACTTGTACTAGGTCCTTCAGAACGTAATTCTAATAATTGTAACTTTTTCTTTGCAACATAAATAGTTGTGCTTTTTTTACTATAAGTTTAGTATTTATTCCGATTTGAACTTTACTCTCTTACTCCATACAGATTGGGAATCTTGTTTCGACGGGGTGAACCAAACAGGGGTCCTGAGATGGCAAACCATTCTTGGAGCGTCTAAAAATATTTGTTGAATATTGAGCTAGCCAAACAATTTTTTTTTTAAATTGTTATTACCATTGAGGAAAGGGTGGTTTAGGTATCACTTTTCATAAATGTCCTCTGCTCTTTACACGGTCCCTTATATGCACATAAATTAATACTTTAGGCATTGTCTTGTAATAAACCAGTGTTCCCTATGCCTCAAGTAATCTTCCTTCTCCCTTAGAAAAATGACCGATGCAGCGAGATTACTTATTCTAGTACTTCCCCTTTGGTATTCCGTTTTGTTAATTAACGTTTTTAGAATCTTAAACATTTTATTATTTATTCATTTGTCCAAAAATAAGTGAATATCATAAAGCAGGATATTATATATAAAACTAATTTTATAATAATAATATATAATAATTTTATTCTAACGAGAGTAGTTTTATATATATATATATATATATATAAAACTACTCTCGTTAGAATAAAATTGAGGGCAAATTTGGTTGAGGAGAAAATTTTGTTTAAAAAAAATATTTTAGATACGTCTTCTGAATAAATTGTAGCATTAAAATTGACCTCATATAATATGTTACTATTCCCCTCAACTAATATTGTGCCCTTTCGAGTAAAGAATCGTTATAATATGTATGATTTGAAACTTCTCGGGGGGGG
>CABFWO010000648.1:81185-115231 GCA_902155825.1 Timema genevievae | reverse complement strand
GGGGGGGGGGAGAATATATGAGTGTGTGTTAAGAAGAATAAAGAATGAGTGAGAAACGAGACATGAGATAAGAATCCATTTCAATTTGCGCCGGGAGTCGAGATGAATAATAGCCTCCAGGATGGACTGGTTGACCACACAGAGGGCAGAGCAGTCTGTCGCAGATAAAGGGTTAGGAAGGGAGGGGTAGGCGGGGGTGGGATAAGAGAGCCGACGGTTCGATCGATAAGCACGCCTTTCCCACCCCCAATTCCCACTCCCTTTCTTTCAACTCTCCATCGTTGCTTATTATACTCTAGGTTCATCACTGGTAGGGTTTCGCCACACTCAAGACCAACCACAAGCTTTTTTTTTTTACTTCATAGAAATTTGTTTTCAATTAGATCTGTTGAGAGGGAGCACAAGATGACTTAAAATATTACACGACTACCACCGGTAGAATTGAAATTACTATTTTTTTTCTCATTTTGCGAGAAAAATCAGAGATAACCATAGACGTTATTAACCATTTTAACACCCATACCAAAGATCATGTGGTCTAAATCGTCAGTATCACAACTGCTCGATTGCCGGAGATCAAGAGTCCAAGGTTCAAATCTTGACCAAGAGCACTGAGGTGGTTTTCTCCATGTGGTTTATAACTTTGATTTCCATATAGCTTATCCACGCAAATTTAGATACATTTCATATAAATTCTACCTTATTCATCATACACACTAACCTAACTTTATATATATATGTGTGTGTGTGTGTGTGTTTGCAAAAGCGTGTAGAAATGGGCAGTGAGCCGCAGTGACTAAAATAAAGGCAACTATATATGTAGTAAATGGCTCCTAACCTTTGGGCTAAGGGTCCAAGGTGAGATGTCAACCAAGGATTTAAAATGTTTCATTGGCTAATTAGGTTCGTTCTAATTCACTTTGTGCTAGACCATAGGATTTTGGTCTGGTTGTGGTTTTTCCTTTTTGAATCACGTTATAATTATTATAATGATGTGTAAGTCTCTCGTAGATTGTACACACAATAGTAGCATGAACACAAATATAATTGGGAATAGAACGATTGAACGTACACAAGTGTGTACAGACCACTGCTATCACACTCTTCTCTTCACAGTATTTAAAAAAGTATATCTTAGAATCTTTCTATTTGCATAGTTTGTCGTAATACGAGCTAGCACTGTGATCGCTGCGTATCGTGGTTATAAATAAAGTATGTGACGTGAAATAACAGCTTTTTATGATTGTTTTAGAAATACTGTTAGAAATCCTAAACGTAGCTTGGATAGATAATAGATTATAATATAGTCATTTTAATTTAACATCTAATACCATCAGTGATGACTCATTGAAATTAATAATTTAAGTGTGAATTTGGTATGAAAAAAATCCATTCGTATTTGAATAATTTAGAGCTACTTTAAATTAATGGGCTGTAGGATTAAATGAGATGCGGTTTAAGAGTTAGATCAATTATTTAGGCTTTTTACAATAGTGGTAATATTCTAATGATTTATTTTCAGTTGTATGCCAAGTTAAAAAAAATCCTATTCCTCTTCAATTTTAAATATTCTTTTATTTTTTACTGGCCTTAGTATACAATTATTATAAATGTCACCTTATTGGATTCAAACAAGAATTCCCTCAGATGTCGTAAGCTAGTTAAAACTAGTACCTTGGTACCTGCTAGCTCTAATCTAGTGGTTTTCAACCAAGGAGTCACGACACCATTTGGGGTCATGATGTGTTTCGGATGTGGTCACAGGGATTGTTGAGGTTATAGCTTTATATTTACTAGAATTACTATAAGAAGGTGCAAAATCCAACGTAATAGAAATGTGAGCGGTTAAAATGATTAACTCTTTAGGTTCCTTGTGGTTACACAACCATGACTTAGTTGACTGTGGCAGACCAATATTTGGGTGAGTGGCGCCAATGGCATAACATCCCAAAAACCCGTTGAGTTGGATGATTCTCTTCAGCGACATCATAATCACATTCATTATATCAGAAAGTTATAGTAATTAGAACAAGTATCGGTGGGCACGCTGGCTTAAAGTCACGCTCGTTTGTTTGGTTTGTCAGTTAAGTTAAGGTCGGGTTTCAAATTTTAGCCGGGTGTGGTGGGAGTGATTTTTTTTATAAATGGTTTCCAACTCTCCCTTCATGCAAATAAGGGCACATTTCCTCTAAACTCTAAAGTCTACTTACCCAACAACTGTAGTTAAATTCGGACAGCCGGACGGGTGCGGCGAAACAAATGAGGGTATTTATAAAACAGACTGTACTTTTTACTCCCAATATTCATCCTGTCAAACAGACGTGAGTACTCGTAGAAATGACTGTACTTTTTGCTCCCGCTATTCATGATGTCGAACATTTTACCATTTTGGGGAAAAAGCCTCCGTACACCCGACCGGAATTCGGATCCCAATCTCTCTGTAATCGGCAGTCTAGTCTAACACGAGAGTGACGCCTTAGACCATTCAGCCATCAAAGCAGGTATAGAATAATTGAAGCCATTGAAAAATTGAAAGAGTACCAAGAGGCCGCGTTAATTATTTTCAAAAAAATAATAGAGCCTTAAGAAAATCATTTGTTTGACTTTATACTAAGGTCAATTTGATGAAAAGAAAAAAATTCTAAGCTTAGCTCAAACTTTGTTTAAATAACTTTGATAAACGAAACTTTTTACTTTCTTATATTAAGAGAATGTAATGTGATGGTGAACAAAAATCGATCTCGAGATTTTGACAAATTTTTTCGTTTTATGAGAGCACGAACTTAAAAAAAAGTGGATTTTACACTTATGTCTGTCCATCCGTCCGTATGTCCGTCTGTTTGTCTGTCCCCGGCCACGAATTCAAAACAGTTTGAGGGACATTGTTCAAGCTTGACAGTTAGACTTATTAGGGCTATATCGCAATATGGTTGGATTTTTTACCCTAACCCTTCAATTAAGGGTAGTTTAATGATGAGTATTTTTTTAATTACAGTTTTTCGAAAATGGCTCTAATAATTTTGTTTAAAATGCTAATCTAGGATTTGTTTGGAATGACAAATAATAGCACTGTATAATTGGTTACTAGGCAAAAATTCGTTGAAAGGTAGTTTTCTGATGACTGATATTTCAAAACCTTTATATATATTTTAAAAATGGCTCTTACGATTTTGTTAAAAAAAAAGAATATCTTAGAATGTTCGACATGACAAATAACTCTGTATAATTGGTTTTGGGTAAAAATTCGATAAAGGGTCGTTTACTGAGGAGTTATTTTTGAAAATTCTAACTATTTTGAAAATGGGTATATAACTATTTTGCTTAAAATGTACATCTGAGGGGTGTTTGCTATGAACGTGACAAATAAACTTATATACTTGTTTTGAGGGGTGGGGGAATTTTACTATGGGAAGTTCACTGACAAGTTTTTTTTTTTAAATTTAAGTATTTATAAAATGGTTACGCTAGTGTATTAGTAGCGACGAAAGTAGAATTTATAAGAAAAATACCCATGTTTGCGTGAAGGAAGAGTGGGAAACCAATTAAAAAGAGCCACCCTTTATACACCCAACTGGGACCTGAACCCCGATCTCCACATTATTAACAGTCCGGTCAATTGTGAGAGAGACGCCATAGAACATTCGGCCACCGAAGCCGATTTCAGTGGTATTGATTAAACCCATGAAAACAGATATTACCACACATATATTAAAAGTTTTTTAGTAACTTTTATGGCTGTCAAAGAGGGTTCTATAATTTATACGATGTATATTGGGCCGTACTTATGATTTATTAAATGTTCACTTTTAAAAAAAATATAAACTATATATATACATATATCGTAACGAATCACAGTGACCCTTCATATTCTCTCGAGAGAGTGAGAGAATATGAAATATACAAAGTACCAACTAATGCAATATATAACCTAGACCAGAGTGGTCTAACTTTCGGCCCGTAGGCCAAATGTAGCCCGCAATCACTGAAAATACCGGAGAAAAATTAAAGGGAAACCCTCAGTGCAGATGTGATATAGATAATAATTTAAATATAAATATTTATTTTAAATGGTCACTATTAAATTTTACCATATATATATATATATTTGAATTATAAAAATACATATTTATAATACTAAGTTGTTTTGGGAAAATGTGTGTGCGTGCATATTTCATCATATATAAATTTGAGAGATTAATAAAAATATATTTTGACAGTAGTTTTGAAAGATTCTACTGTAACGTGTCAAAAATGACTATCAAACATTTTGACCCGTACAATCGAACAAACCCTCAGAATGGTGGAACTCTAACATAACTAGTTCTAATATGTTCTTAGCATATGTGGCAGAGATAGACTTATTGCAATATCAGCGGACGCCCTGCTCGACGACACCTCAATTGCACCAGCGAACGAAGTACATCAACCTTGGAAGACAACACAAGTTAACTTCTAATTCGCGAGCCAGTGGAAGAAAAAATGAGGAGAGGTCAGCTGGTCGGCGAGCGCGCACAGTCCGGTGCCTATGGAATTGATCATGTCGATCTCATTAATGAGTAATGTTATTGTCCCCGTTGCAGGCTAACTTAAAGCTCTATACTATTGATTGCACTGGAAGTACCATTTAGGAAAGTTCCGGCCATAGTATTAATTGCTTCTAGATGCCTGGTGATTAACTACTGACTAGGCTTAAAGAATCGGTTGCTCATCAAGGAACATATGGCACTGTAATTTCTAACTCTTTAAGGAGCTAACCCTCGCTAGCTAGCTAAAGTTAATTTTCTAACCTTGTAGCTCCTTAAGACTAGGACTAAGATTATGAGGTTTATTTTGGTATTAAATGTTATGTCATGTTGAAGTAAGCCAGACTAGCATAAAGAGTAAATAGGTAATTCTTGTCGACACTGTCTCTAATTTCAAATAACTTAGTGTCATTATCTATTACTCTATTGGGAGTATTAGATGCCGTCCTGTTTTAACGAGTTACGAGTTCTAGTGTTTACACCAATGACCTAATAGTGCAGGTTGTAGGGTGTACCCAGGTGTTATTTGAGGTGCTTCTCACCAATAGTTATCCATATAAATATTCATAATCAAATATAAATGATCTAATCATAACCAATGGATGGTTTGAATATTCACAATCTATATTTCTATTTACTTTATTTTGTCTTGTTTCATGATTAATAAACTCTTTTTGTTAATCATGTATGTTATTCCTGTAATGTACCTATATCCTATGAAGTAGTAAAAAGTAGGGTAGTTGTGTGCACTACCAATCAAAAATACAATTGATTATATGTAGTATTGAAAACAATTGTTTATTAAGTGTTCCCCGCTTCGGTGGCCGCATGGTCTAACGTGCTAATCTCGTGACGGACAATACTGCCGAAGGCGGGGAGATCGGGGTTCATTACCGGTCGGGTGCACTAAGGGTCGTTTTTCCTAAATGGTTTCCCACTCTCCCTCCACACAAGTGCGGGCGTATTTCCTACAAATTAAGCCTTACTAATCCCCAACCAATTAGTGTAATTAGTACATAACTTGAACAGGTGGTAAGACGCGGTGCTAAAAAAAATAGTGTTGTTTGTAGGCCAGCATTAAGTTGATGGGATTAATAATTCTGCCCACGGTCATAATAAGATTTGGCCCTTTGGGTGAAAAATGTCGGATTACCTTGATCTAAAAGAGTGTGGGGTGGACAGATCTATGCGACATGGCATGTGGGAAATGCAGGGTAGAGAAATAGTGGGGAAGGGCATTAAAAATACCTTTAAAACCATTGAATGTGTGGACTATACTATTAATGTATATTTACATTCAACGTTAAAACTGAGTTGCTTACCTATGACGTGGCGGCAACTCAAGATAGAATTTCCCATGTTAATGCATTTACGTTTAATTTGATGGATTTTAATGATATAACATTGAAACATAAACCATAAATTCTTAAATAATTCTAGAAATAGTCTTACATTGTCACAGACTTTTTTTTGCCTTAAAGTAGTTTTTTAATCGTATTTTTTTAATAGTCTACAACTAAGGCTATTTATTAGGTTTACTAAAAAAATGGCATGTATAAATCTTCCTGCCAAGATGTATATTTAAAAAAAGTCAATTTAAGCAGATGTACTATAGGGAACAAGAAAAAGGTCATTTTTAAAGGCACGCCAATGTTTTCCAAGCGCAAATGGTAACGTGTGTGTATACTCGTGAGAGAAAGAGGGGAAGTGTTATCAGCAGTTAAACAATAGGTCTTACAGGGCTAGCAATTAATTTTCTTCTCTCTCTTTCTATGCCGTACATTGGCGTCTAAGGGCGGTATCCAAGAACGTATAGTAAATACTCAGTGGACCTATAGTGTAGTCCCGAGAACACTAACGCTCCACTAAGCATTTACTATACATTCTTGCATACCGCCCTTAAGTGTGATAGTGCTTATATTGTTTAGTCGCGCAGAGTTGAGATGCAACCCGCTATGCAAAACAACTTCGAAATCACCAAGTAGACAGCGGCGTTTATTCATCGTAATAATATAACTGTTTCAGAGGTCTCGGATTCGATCCCCGGTGATTAAAAAATGTACGATTATCTGTGAAGCAGTGTGTCTGGAATGGGGTCAAACGCAACCTCGCGAGGACACATCAAGAGCTACTTGAATAAAAAAAAAATTAGCAGCTCTGTTTTAGAAAACTGAGATTAATGGCTGAAGGGCTTGTTGTGCTGACAACGTGACACCTTCTATTCGCAAATGTTAGTACTATCATCGCTAACAGTAGCGGCCGCTCGGTCGGTATAGCTCGCTTGCGGACTCGCACCACAGAAAGTAGAACTGTTTGTAATCCAGCTAAGCTTATAAAATGAATTCACTTTGAATAAAAAATACAAAGCTCTATTTTCGAGAGTACAAAGTAAACAAGGGGATGAGAATTAACATACAGCACGACATGAAACATTATTTCAAAGCTTTGTGGTGACGTGAACGGAAACGAATGTGGGCGAAGAGAAATTAACATCGAATTAACAAAAAGTACACAACAAAGAAGGTCGAATTTACTTTATACAGCGTAGCATACTTAACAAGGATGCGACTCCATTCTGGCGAGATAAAGTGTTAATAGATGGCGAACGAGTTGGCTTGAATCAAATATAACGCTTCCCTACCCTTATTTGTCTTGCTTTTGTTGAATTGAGATTTTTAAGTAACGGCTGAAACAAGAGGATAAGATAAAAAAAAAAGGACGTGTAACAATTTAACAGCTTATTAATCGGAGATTATAAACTGTTACGTTGGTTGAATTATTTTTTTTCAAATAATAGAAAACAACGTTATGTATTTAAAGAAAAAAAAAGTTAGAATTTTTGAAAGATGTATGAGTAGTTATTCAATTAAACTAGAAGTTCAAATTTATACAGGAAGGGTAGATTAAAAAAAAAAAATACACGGTTTCCGATCTCGTACAATAAAGTGAATGAGGAAAGAAAGTTTAAATTTTACCAAATACATTGTATTTTAGATGCACACAAAATCTTTTACTAGATTTTTTAATTATTTTTTTAGTGACAGATTAAAAATTTATATGTAATTGTTTTTCTTCTCTAAGCGCTAATTGTTATAAAGTTCAAAATAAAATTTCCCTTTCTCAAGATCAAACTTTTATTATTTAGAAGTAATTAAGACATAAATATGTTTTATTTTTCAGTAACTTTAAATTCACATGTCTTTTAAAACAAGTATATTACTTTTTTTTAATGTTCTTATATTTAAAAAAATACTCTAAACTATTCTATATTTTTATTTTATTTTCTTCCCCATAAACAGTAGCCTAAGATACCCAGTTCGATGCCTTTCCGAGTAATATCTACTACAATTTTTGGCTGGACATCCCAGGAGGTTGCCCCAACTTTAAATACTTAGCTTTAATTTGTTTCTTATTGTAACCGCACCTCTTTAATAATAAACATACACACCATAAACGGAAACAAGACGATAGTCTTTTCTTGTCTTGTATGCCTATGACTGGAAGATCCAAGTTAGAATATAGGATAAGTGTAGTAAGCTAATGTTTCCTAAATAATTTCCCAATCTTCCTTAACCCAAATGCGGGTACGTTTCTCCTGGTTATAAGTTCCTACTAATCGAAAATTAATTAAATAATCGACACATGATTTATCAGCAAAGATCACTGCCTTCGATAGCTCCCGTTCAACTGCACTAATATTGAATTTGTCTCAAGTGGTTTACAGGCCTATCTCTAAGAAATTGCAACAAGTTTTTTCTAATATAATTCTCCTTATTGTCTCCACTCTCTATAATTAAGTAATTACTGCAAGGCTTATATTAAATATACCCTTAAATAAATGGTACGACACATTCATAGATATTTTCTCATAGTCTTATAGTTTAAAACAAAGTTTAAACGAACCTGTTTTCAGTAAACCAACTTTAAATACACTTTTATAAAAAAAAAGTTATATTTTTAATTTTTCCAGATACCTTTTTAAACTAATAGCTTATTTTTTTAAACTACAAATTTTCAAAAATCAGTCCTTGATAAATAAACTCCCTTTAATTTGAGAGAAAGAAAATCACGTTTATTCCTCAAAGGTTACCACCATATCAGAATATAGGAAGCGCTGGTTTCACATCAAGAATGACAAATCTATTGATTGTGCGTGTGATTACGGCGTTACTAGAGCATGACTAAGCCTGACCCCACTTACGGAAGAATTAAGCTATACCTCAGTTTTAGCTTATGTGGTGCTGACTGACAGCTCACAGCTGACTTCTGACGGCTTTAAAAAGCTACCAGACCAAATTATGTATCCCTATGCCGAACCATATGATCTGCAAAAAACATGTATTTAGCAGTTGTCACTTCTGACAGTCAAAATTTAGGTATATACCTAAATGTTGACTGTTAGAAGTCAGATGTGAACTGTCAGTCAGCACCACATAAGCTAAAACTGAGGTATACTTGCCGATATTGAATCAAAGGAAAAAAGCCGCCGTTGATTGTCTGTGTGATGAGGATGTATATTGTATGTAAAGGCGCCGGCTATGCTTCAACAATACTAACTCAAACTTAATCACACCCTGCCCGTCCTCAATCCACGGTTGTGTGTTGCAAGACTTTGTTGACAGCTTTATTTTCCCTCGTCTCGAACCCCCTCCTCCTTAATACCGCCACTGACGTGCTACAGCGAACGTGCCGACCAACGTGGGTAACTATGACGTGATCAGAGTATGATATATTTTCTCATGCATAGATTTACACAGAACCAAAGTCTTGATAGCGTGAATGATTATATATGATACATAGGTATACCTCTGAGATTCTGTACGATTTCGAGGGGTAGATCACCAAACCTATCAAAGTATTCGACATGACCCCGTGTTTTTTAGAGCCCACCCAATGTGTAACCTTACCGTTATCTTCATCAAGATTGATGAAAGAAAACTTTTTATTCCATGTTGTTAGAGAAGATAAAGTGTCTCTTGCGAAAACACCTCTAAAGTAAGACTCGACGTCCTTTCATCTTTCGCTCTTTCACTAGACCGGTTCCCATCTTGCCTTTCTCTTTAATCGTGTTGGTTACAGCCCGGGCTGCGGCTTTATCAACCAACTTTGAATCATATGCAACAACCCTATTCCTAGCT
Organism: Timema genevievae; assembly: GCA_902155825.1. Taxonomy (NCBI): domain Eukaryota; kingdom Metazoa; phylum Arthropoda; class Insecta; order Phasmatodea; family Timematidae; genus Timema; species Timema genevievae. The sequence goes on along the minus strand of CABFWO010000648.1, from coordinate 105,570 downwards.
TTCTCTATAAGCTTGCAGTCGGCGGTATGTAATCTTGCAAGATATCTAACTTTAGAGTACTCGATATCATGCTTTTTACAAGCTTGGACTATCACATAAACATCTGGATCACCTCGTTTCAGTCGTTTAACCAACTTGGTACCATGAGCACGGCAATGTTAACCAGGAATATGAACTTCAAACGTCATTTTATTAATTATCTCGTTCAATGCCCCCCTACCATTTTTACCTAACCGCTTCATGACATATAATGAGTGTTTAATTACATATGCTTATTATATACCCATTCTAGTCATCATGAGACTTGTGAAACAGACGGATTAGTTACCTGTGGTGGTAGCAACTTAAAAGTGGGGAAGGCACTCCCTCAAAGACATGGTATGTTGTTATCAGAATACGATACGTTCTTATCATATGTGGACCCTCAAATTGTTGGAGGACGAATGCTATGATCAGTCTGATATAGGAACCGAGCGGGTTACGTTTCAGAAACGTGTACGTCTACTTAAAATCACTGTACCAACCTAAACAACAGTGTATATCTCAAGTTATTGCACTTGTAAATTTACTTTCCATGCTCTGACAACTATGATATCGCTCCTCCGACCGAGACGAAGCCTTACTGTGTTCAGTCTTGACTATGTCGCCTGTGATAGTCATTATAGCAGGGAACCTTATTTCATTATGGGCGTTCAAAGAGATGTAGACTATTTATATCTTTGCCAGACCTACTCTAGAGAACCTATACAGATGCTTAACCTTCTCATCCTTTTAGAGATGGACGATACAAACTTGAAACATGTGTATGACGATCATGTAAATGCGGGCATGACGTTTCGGAAGTTTAAATGGTTGTATTCTTAATTCTGGAAGAACAAACATGATTTTGTGGTTATTAGAAAATATATTAACGGCGGAAGGTACAAGATTGGGTGGGTTTGATACCTTTATCTTATCTGATCAGACGGGTGTGAATCTGATTCCAGTCCCTCAAGGATATATTATCATATTAGGAGATCTGTCGGGACCAAGGATGCTTACCACTGGGCTACAACGACATGAAAGACACTATACATACTAACTAACAGATAATCACTCTCAACAATATTAAGGATACAATCTATAAACGAGTGGATGCTCTGATTGAGTGTATAGAAAAGGATCATGTCATGACCACAAACTTTAAAAGTATTAGCAGACATGGACTGGACGAGGTATGGAAGACGTGTCACCAAAAGGGGGATAGTCTCGGTTAAGTTTACCAAATATTGGATTCTTCGTCCTAAGCTAGAGAAGTTGGTGAGTCTGTCACTCGGTTTCAATCTGTTTACGCGGACTTGGATGATATTTTGGGACGATACATTTTTTTTAGCCAGAGTAATAGGTGACGAACGGTACTACGATGTGTAATATCGTAGAGCCAATACAAAGTTAACCTCCAATGATGCATCTAGAATGTATGTCGATACTTTCCTTCACACGACATGTGCTCGTTCAGATGAAATTTTTGGCATACGCTATGATGAACACATGACAATGCTGGGATATACTCGTATCCTGTTTGGCGAAGGTGACGGGACTGTGAGTGTGAACAAAATAATTGTTCCTTACATTCAAGTACTTTAGGAATTACTATTCAGAAAAGAGCCTTCGCATTGCACTGAGGAGTATACTTCCGTCTTCAAGTCTATGCCAAAGGAAACTAAGATCATCTGTTCAAGAACGATACGTGCTGGGTCTAAGTATCTACACGTTACTAAAGACTTATTTAAAGAGGAGAATGAGGTTGAGGTAGAAGGTATGTTAAAGATTGATAGAGGAAAAAGGATAAATACAGCTATAGGGATGATCCTAATAAGTTGAATGACCAATTACATTTCTTGAACACCTTATCCCACGCAGGTCATTCTTCCCCTGACAATGAGATCATGTTTATAATTGAGAAACCACGCGAAGCTGGTATAATTTTTTAAAGTATTTTTTCCATGCTCTTTTTTTTATCATAATAGATTGCACTACACCCAGTGAGGGTTCGTTTCGCCAGAAGACATGTTATGTAAGAGGACTGCACGAAATGCTACAAGCCGCTCTGATACCCCACTCTAATCGGACAAAGAATATAAGTACGTTCTAACAGTCACAGATGACTGACTATTCTAAGCGTGTTTGGACTTTACCCTACAAGAATAAGACGGAAACGAACGCTAGTGTGGCTATCGAGCACGTCCTTTGACAGGTGACACCAAACGGTTTGCTTCCTGTACATCATCTTCAGACCTATAATTGAACAGAGTTGTACAATATGAATATCAAAGCTCTCATGATAAGGATGAGGCGTCATCATTATTCAACGTACATCAATGTCAAGGCTATAGTCATTGAACGATTCAATCGAGCACTTAGGAATATGATGTGAATACGATTCATGACCAAAGGATCGTATCGGCGGATTGATATAATTTGTACTTACTCAATTATTATAATAGTTCAGTACATTCTACTATCTAGATGAGACCTATCGATGTTAAATAATAGTCTTGTTCATACCATCTAACCGAAGATTTAAAACTGTAGATCCTACCCGCGAAAGGTTTATACCTGGCGATATCATACGTATAAGCAAGAATAAGGATGTTTACACTAAAGGGTATAGAGCCGATTGGTCTAAAAAAACTGTTAAAAATACGCAAATTAGCTTGAGAGTTGGATAAAACATCACATACAAACATATAGCTTGTGGAGGTTCTCAGATGTAAAGAAGAAAATCTTACGTCGAATAGTTGGGGTTCAACTCCTCGTACAATTCATGGATCAATGTACCAAATAGTGTACAAACATTTTTGAATAAATATATTTAAAATGTATATTGTTTTCCTTTACCTTAGTCTTCCACTTTCGGAAGGCAGGGAACATCGGGGGCAGAGGAATTATACAGTTCAGGGAGGACAGCTGCAAATCGTTATTTTCATTTTGGTGTGTTTGTTACAGACAATGACGCATTAAAAGGTGGGAGGGGTGAAATTATCCAGTGCCAGGGGCACAGGGGAGGGGGTTCGATGGAAGTAACTATCAAGGTGTCAACAAAGTCTTGCGACATACCGCAGATCGTGAGTGGGTACGGTGTGATTAAGACGTAGCCAGTATTACTAAAGCGTAGCCAGCGCTTGCACATATAAGATACACCCTCATCCCAACAACGATCAAAGACGGATTTTTTCCTTTGAAGCGATATCGGCGGGTAACTTCATTCTTCCATAAGGGGACAAGACATACAGCATAGATACGCCCTAGTAACGGCTTAATCACAAGCCCTAAATAATATATGTCCCTCATGACGCGAAGCCAGCGCTTCCTTTACACTAATATATAAAGTGATAAAGAAATGTAATCAACTCGTTTAAGCTGTAGCTGAGGATACAGACAAAGTCGGGCAGAGAGACCAATTGTTGAACCCAATTTTTATTTTAGTTTAGGAGAACATAAAGTGTAAAGATTCATTATAATATCTAGGTCAAAAATGATCATTATTAAAATATAATTTCTATACGAAAAAGCAAAATGAGAGTAGATTTATTTCAAAGAATATTTCATTCAGTAACAGTACATTCCTAATGTTCATAGGAAACCCGATTAAAACTACAGATAACTCAATCTAAATACCGGTCGAGTGACTGAAAAAGTTAAATTTCTTCCAGAATCTAATTAATTGAAATTATGAATCTCGTACGGTAATCTTCCAAGCTAGCTTAAGACAGGCAAGACACGCAATGTACATGACAGCACGACACGCAAGTTGGAGGGCCGCTATTGCTTTTCTCCTTCCTGCAAAATGTAAATCCGAGAGTGGCATTGTCTTGACGTATGGAGGAGATAAAAGAAAGTTACCTTTCCTCAAATATCAAAACTTCACAGGTATTTTTCCCCGTGTTTGTATAAATATCGTGTCTAACGTAGAAAAACAATATATATTTTGTATGAGCAACACAATATTTCAGTGCTTTTAATTTTAGCATCGCGTCTTACTAGCCGTTAGGGTTATACGCGTATTATTAGACTAATGTGTTAAGGATGAGGAAGGTATAATTTAGAGTAAGTGTGCGCGCATTTACGATGATGGAGAGTGGAAAACAATAAGTTTGAATAAGCCACTATCAGTACACCCGACTGAGATTCAATCCTCTATATGCCTGTCATCGGCAGCCAAGTCTATTGCGAGAGTGACGCCTTAGAGCATTCGATCAGTGAAGCAGATTATTTAACCTTGAGAAGGAAGAGTTTTGGTAAAAGGGAATAACGCACCATTTTCAACGTGAGTAAAGTATGTATATATGTTGGACGCAAACACCTAAAACGACCAATGAACGGATTATTTGCTCAACCCTAGGATTGGACTTTTAAAATGACCAAAGCCAGAAGTTATATTCAATTTCGGGCTTTGGCCGTCTCCAAATAGCCAAACCTAAGATTGTGCCATTACTAAACGACATAGTTGAACATACAGTCGTCAGGTAAGGTTTGGCTTTTAAAAAAAATTGGTCAGGTGGTCTTGATAATTCAAAACACATTTGTAATCTATGTCCGGTTCTGTTTGCATATCAATGAGATCCGCTTGCCCTCTTGAATGCATGTGGTTGATCAAAATTGGGCGCGCGCCACCTGCTCAGTCTGGTCGAGAAACGAACTAAAATGTTATTTCAAGCTTCGACCGTAAAGTAATGGTATAATCCTAGGTTTGGTTGTTTAGAGACGGCCAAAGTCTGAAATTGAATAGAGCTTTGGACTTTAGTCATTTTAAAATGTCAAATTCTAGGATTGAGTAAATAATCCGTCCATTGGCCGTTTTCGGGCTTTGTGCCCAACATATACTATATAAAATAAGGAAACCAACTCCAGTGTATCCAAACGGGATTCTAACACCAACTTACACGTTAAAGGTTACAAAATTATAGTTAGGGTTTAGATCCGTTTCAGTGGCCGAATGGTCTGGCCTCTAGAATTTCCAAAAAACATGTCATCAGTAAAATACCTTTAGGCCTGCTTTCCTACAATACCTAACAAACAAGTATACAATGTTATTTAACATGTAAAACAGTCCCGATATAGATTATAAACAAAATCGTTAAAGGAATTTTAAAAAAAATTCTTAAAAATAAGTTATCACTAAGCTTAGTTCTAGGGATTTAACAAAAACCACAATTTGCCGACAATCCCCCCTCCCTCCCCAGCATAGATTTGTCATCCCTAAACTAAAGAGAGACTGGACAAGCACAATATATGTATATGGGTTGTTTGTTAAGGAGAGAGGGCGGGTTGGTGTCACTCAAAGCACAGTCGGTTTGGACCGGTCAAAAGCCTTCAGAGAGTCGGCCGCGTTAATCCTTCAACTAAATCCTATCTTTACAAAAGTTGTAACTTGCCAAAAGATCTGTTCCCATCGAATCAATTACCTTGATTAGTTCTCAATTTAAACCTTCCAGTTGTGCCAAGACAGGGAAGTTAAATCCTTGCATGTACATCTCTCTCTCTTTGTGTCTTTTCCTCTCTTCTACCCTCGCTGACAAGAGAGCGAACGTTTCGACCGACCCACAAATACTCGCTATTGATTGGTTGACATAAGGGGGGGTTAGAGGTCTGCGGGAGGGTGAATAGGGGAATGTATCATTCCGTTGGGAGACAACGATGGTAAGTAGCACGCGAGCTTGTTCAGCAGGTTATTTTAAATAAACATCTTTTTTTTTTAAACACCTGGGATGTACTAAATTAAAGGCACTCCCTCCCAAACTAGTGTTAAATATATGTATGTTATGTACATTAATTGTTTAACATAAATAGGAGTTGTATAGTAACAATTAACTAAAATGCTTTTTACTTTATCTAGACCCTACGGAGAGAAGTGCCTATTGTGATCGCAGAAAAAAAAATGGAATTAAAGATTTTTGATAAATGTCGATGTTGCCTGGGCCAATGAAATGGAAAAAGTGGTTTCCACGATGACGTATGTCTGTCTATGTATCCGTATCTCAGCCTAGAGCCGAATTCTTTTACCGATCGGGCTATAGCTTAGCAGCTAAGGTTTTAATAAAGTTCCCCCGATTAATTTTTGAAATTAGTTATTTAGACTTAAAATTTAAGCTAGTTTACTGAAGGGCAATAAGAGAAAAAAAATCGATTATCTCTAAATCCGATCCAACGATTTTTATTAAAATTCGTTTCTAGTCATTTTTACTTTCTTGCTATTTTACAGGTAGAGAAAGTATTGTGATCGTTAAAAAAAATCGAACTCAAGATTTTGATGAGTTTAAACGTTTCATGACCCCCCCGAATCCAAAAAAATTCTGTCTGTCTGTCTGTCTGTCTGTACCTCTGACTAGAGCCTAAACTATTTTACCGAACAGACTAAAGCTTGGTATCTAGGGTTTTCATGGGGTTGTCCTGAAGGTGTTTGGATTTGAATATCCAACCCAAAAATTAAGGGTAGTTTATTGAAGGGAAAAAATAGAACAAATGCATTTTCTAAAAATCGGCTCTAACGATTTTGATTAAATTTCATTTCTAAGCATTGATCAATATTATAAACAAACTGGCTCTCATTTTTTCGGCAAAATGACCAAGGGTTCCGGTCTGATGCGTAAATTCTCATTTTTTATCACATCTCCGAAACTATTTGAGATATGAAATTACTTATCCTTGCAAATATGTAGGTCTATTTTAAATAAAAATATTTTTTTTGAAGCATATTTCTATAAAACCAATAATTTTCAAGCTAAACGCAAAATTTATTTTTTTAACTTTTCGAACACTAAAGGTAAAGTATTGCGACCGTAAAAAAAAAAAATTCTAACTCGAGATGTTGATAGACGTCGAAGTCTTAGGAACCCCCGAAACCTAAAAAGTAGTTTTTTCAATGCCATCTGTCTGTGTGTCTGTTTAACCCTAAAATTAAGCGTAGGTTAATAAAGGGCGAAAAGTGAAAAAATCTATTTTCTCAAAATCGGCTCTAACAATTCTGACTAAAATTCGTATCTAGGCGTTAATTAAAATAATTAACAAAATGGATATTTTCATTTTCTTATGAAAATTAATTTTAGGGTACTTTACAGAAACGGAAATTTCCTTATCTCCACAACTATTTAAGATACTAAATATCTTTTCTTTGCAAAAGTAGTACTATTAAAAATAAAAAACTTTTATTTGAAATATATATTTATAAAACCAATTTTTTCTGAGTGATTGGAAAATATATTAATACAATTTTGTAAGCTTTAGTTGTAGAGAGATATTACTTAAGTTTTAACGCATTAATTCTTTAATTCCATAGAGTAAGTAAATAAGTATCTCATAAAGTTTGTTCTTTTTTCTTCAACCTCTTAGGGAAAATGATTGTACAGCAATGATCTACCTCTATAATTTTAGACTCAGTGTCGATATTTACCTTTTTTATTGGTCTAAATTTATAATGTGAAATTTAATAAAAATGCGATAACCATAAGATGTGCAACCTCTAATAAAATCTCGAAAATTTTAGCTTGAAGTCGAAATTTTAATAATAAGTATTGACCCTTGTGAACCAAATATCGTTTTTTTCCTCTCCAAACATACTAGTGAGGAATTTAATTCTTTAAAAAGAAAAGAAAATCATAAAATTTAAATCCGGCAGTCAAAAATGTTTAGCGTAAGTATAACGCAATTTTTTCTCGGGTTTGCTAGTATATATTATTTCGTTTCACATATATTACGAGTTTTGAGTAAATATCTCTATTTTTAAACAATGGAGTGAGAAAGTCAGTGCGGAGTTCCGTACCATTTATTTAACAATCCAAACAAAATGACTATTTCATTTTTCTGGGAAAATGACTTCGAGAGTACTTTACATAAGCGGATACCTATAATCTTGTTCAAATCTCCGCAACTATTTGAGATAAGAAATAACTTTTCATAGCATAGTTGTAGTACTAAAAAAAATAAGCCCTTTATCTGACATATTGTTTTTATAAAACTAACAAGTTGTGGGCTTTTAGCAAATATATATTTTTAAATTTATGCCTGAGATATCCGTTGATGATCCTTTTTTCTCAATATGTCTGTAAAATTGTATATTATTTCATTCAAGCTCATTGGTGGAATGTTATGTTTTTGCAACAATGTATATAAATTAGTTTCACTTATCCTATGAGTTTTATGTATGTGTCTCCATTTTTAGATAATAGAGCGAAAGCGTATGTGAAGTGAACCATAGCATTTATTTAGTAGTTTAGCTTAATCATTAAAAAATATATTTTTATAACGCAGGAACCATACGTTAAAATATATTACCATCACTTTTAAATATTTTTTCCCCCCGTTTAATCTAAAGTAGAGTGGAGATTATTTCAAGTAGACCGTAACTCATATTTTTATGCTCATTCATGTGGGTAGATTTAAAAAAAAAGCCTTTAAAAGATTTGCTAGTATTATTAAAACAGGTATTACTGATTAATAATTTTATTTTTTCTACTTATTTTAAAAATCTCTCCTAAAATTATTTTGTTGAATAAAACTGGTAACAGGTTTTTTTTTCTTGCAGCGGGTTTACATATATTTTTTAATCAGAACTCAGCCTACAGAGATCAGATGACCTATACTAATTTACTGACGCTTTTTAAATGAACTAAGTAACGGACTGAGTTAAATAAAACCTACTTAAGAAACAATTTCAGATATAATTTTAAGACATTTTGAGAATGGTTTTACGCACTTTCCAAGATTTTGTGAAATAGATTACAAAGACTTATATAGAGTAGGGAGCTCAATAATTGCAAAGGTTTCATAAACGTTCGCGGAAGGATTCTCGTAGAATGGATGTAGCAAGTCCCCATCCGCTCATTCTCCTTTTATCAAAGTGAATAACGAAGCGGGTAAGAAAGGGACTTAGGGAGAAAAGTCCTCCCTATCCGCCTTCACCGTGGGTAGCGTGGTATTACGTAAGCGGCGACAGGAGGGGATATTAGTCTGGGGCTAGACAGGGCTGACGGACCATAGGAAATGAGGAAGCGGGGCGGGGGGTAGGGACCTGAACAATGGGGTACCATGTCCCATCGGGAATATACCTCATTTATCAGAGTGTATTGAGACATGGATAGAGAGGCGGAGCATAAAACGTGCATTCAAATACAAGTTGAAGGAAAATATTGAATCGATATGTGAAACGTTATTACCGACATTGTGGTTTTATGTAATCCTTCTTCCAAATCTAATTTAGTTAAAATATAAATTAATGTTATCCTTTTTTCATGACCACAGAGTCTTACTAACTATTCAGATTATTTGCATATATTACCATAGCTTAAATGGGGTAGGGATGAGTAAGAAAACTTTTTAGAGGTAATCTACCTGCATTTTCGTGGAGGTAGAGTGAGTAACCATTTAGGTAAAACCACCCTGAGAAGACCCGACAGAGACTCGAACGCCAATGTACTCGTCTGCAACAAGCCGGTCTAACACGAGAGTGACGCCTTATTTAGTGTCCCAGAGTGGACCTTATGAAATAAAATACTAATAGAAAATAGGAAGGGCTTATAACGATAGAGTTAGCTAAAAATAGAAACTTATAAAATATAATTTGTATTTTAATTGTTCTTAGAGGTTGAGACCTTTTCTTTAATTATAATGGTTTACAAACTGCTCATGCATTTTATGAAAAACCTCAACTAGCCCGAAGAAAAGTCAAATAGGAAATTAATTTATTACTTTAATAAAACATGACCCACCTCGGTAGCCACGTGGTCTAACGCGCTACTCTCGCCGTAGACTAGACTGCCGATGACGTCCACGAAAATACGGGTACATTTCCTCTAAACTTAAACAGCCTAATCCCTAAAACCATTTGCGTAATTAGTACATAAGCGTATAAACCGAACGGGTGGTAAAACGCAGTGCCTAAAAAAAATAAAACGTGTGATAATATTTTTGTATCGCTTATGTAGACGGAAAGGCACAAGGTAGGAATGTGCGAGATCGATCTTTTTGGTTCGAGACGAGATCGAGAACGGGGATTTTAGAATCCCTTACTTCGAGACGAGAACGGGAATTAAAAATTTAAAACTAATTAATTTTAAATTTGCTAATATTACGTACCTTAAAACACTGACAATATTCAATTTGCTAAATGAATACATAGGCCCTAATAGGGGAAATTTAAACAAATATTATTTTATAAAGTTGAAAATTTAAGCAATTTTTAATACTTTTGTTATAACTTAGGCTACTTAAATTATAAACATTTAAGAAACACATATTAAATCTAAATTTATATCTATAATAGGTTGACATGCATATTTATATTTGAATAATAAAAAAAAACATGAAAAGCAAGTTTAAAAGTAAATTAAATATGGAAAAAAAGCAATTCCCGAAATTTTCGGGACTACAGAATATGTTTCCCAACAATCGGGTCGGGAACGGGAAATATTTTTTCCCGCGGGAATTCCGAAATTTGGAAATCCCACACATCCCTAGCACAAGGTAATAAAAAGTAGAGTCAAGAAGAGCATAAAAAAATCCGTTAATATTCACGCTAACCCGATACTATTATTATTTTTATCATTTTTCCCCAACTTTAATTAAATGCATGTAACTGCCATTTCATATCACACAGTAAAATGAATGTCTGTCTCATCCTCTGGCGAACTTACACCCAGTTAAATAATAAACAAATCGTGGGGGGGGGGGAGAGGGCGGAGGGGGAATGGGGAAGGTTTTACTAGCACAGTTGGCACCAACACAACTCGTTCAAAACTATCAAAAACCGGGAGAGGGCGTTTTAACAAAATTACGTAAGTAACAAGTTTTTAACTTGTTACAATTAATTTTCAGTACCATGAATTAATAAATACAAAATGTTATGACAAGCTGCTGGCTAAGGAAGTGTTATTTTTTTATAAATTAGTTTTTAAATTAATCTTATGTTAAGTTTAAAAACTATGTTTAAAGAAGCATCTAAAGCTATATAAAATTACAACTTTCACTTGTTAGCTAGATAAGTAATAATTAGATTTTAAAATATCTTTAAAATTGCATATTTTATTTTCATCATTCTTTGTATCTTACACTTTTAAGTTTTAGGTGTCTAAATTGACACCATCTGTCAAAAGTAATAGGTGCAAAACACATACCTTGTATTTACGAATAAAAAGAGAGATATATAGCTTTAAGACAGTCAAGACTCGCATCAGTAAGTTGGCAGACTAAACGTCAAGTTTATCTCGTTTAATTACAACGGGGAGGAATGATTTGAATCTTGGATGGGTGCTTGAAGGTATTTTTAATAAATAATTTCCCACTCTCCCTACATGCAAATAGGGGTCCATTTCCTTTATAATTCTTCTCTCCTCATCCCTACTTATATAGCATAAATAAAATGCGTTAAGCCCGGGCGGGTATTAAGATGTGGTGGGTATAAAAGGGGGTAGTCCAGTGTTGATAAATAGTGGACCAACTTCATTAATTTGTCTAATGACCAATGGAGCATGGGTGCGATTACTCGCCGGGCCAGAAGTGTGTCAATGTTTAAATTGAGCACGTTTCCTTCGATTTGGTGACAAATTAATTGTTTCGAGGTTAGCACTTGTGCATGTATCATAGAGTTTCGTTAGCAAACGCAGCTGGTAGCCAATGGATATAAATCGTAAAACAAAACACGATAGCGACTGATGCTATGTTTGCCTGTTAGAACTGCAAGTTGCACGGCATTCCAGGTTGCAAGTGTTTCAAGATGACCGGTTTTCTAAGTAAACTAAAGCTTGATTCATTCGTTCACCGAAAATATGAAGCAGAATCTGTTTTAAGTGTCACAGCAATTCACATACTAGAAGAAGCTAGTTTACTGAAGGGCAATAAGAGAAAAAAAATCGACTATCTCTAAATCCGATCCAACGATTTTTATTAAAATTCGTTTCTAGTCATTTTTACTTTCTTGTTATCTTACAGGTAGAGAAAGTATTGTGATCGTTAAAAAAAAATCGAACTCAAGATTTTGATGAGTTTAAACGTTTCATGACCCCCCGAATCCAAAAAAATGCTGTCTGTCTGTACCTCTGACTAGAGCCTAAACTATTTTACCGAACAGACTAAAGCTTGGTATCTAAGGTTTTCATGGGGTTGTCCTGAAGGTGTTTGGAATTGAATATATGATGCTTTGAAATACAAACTAGAAATGACTGTCTATTCACATATTTTATTTTGTAAGATTTTTGTCACGATGGATATTTTCAAATTATTTTATTGAGTTGTTTAGTGAGATAAATCCATGCAGCACGAGAAGGAAACACATACTTTTCATTTAACGAGTTATTTTAAAACATCTAACTTTAGTAGACGCCGCCGTTTGTTTGTATAACGCTTTGTAGACGTATGTGCAATGATTGAGACGGTTGGGTTTGAAAATTTAAGGGACCTCCCAAGTAGACCGATGCTTTGCAGAACCGATAAAGTCGAGGTTAAAAAAATATTGTTTTCTCCTCTCTATTTTTCAAACTGTACGGGTTATACGCTGTATGTAATTATATAAAAGGGGTATAAAAATAAGATGGTAGAATTTATATCTTGATTATATTCCTCACCAAGCCATATCTTATAATTTTATAAGCCGGTGATAGAAATTACTAGTAAATGGATGAACAGATTTTGACAAATGGTTAGGGATGCTCGCCCCCACTGAGGCTTCCGCTGATTTGGGGACTATTAGATCCAGAGAGCGGTGGGACACCCAGCGGGGCAGGGTACGGGGGGCATATAATACCCGGGGTGGACCAACTAATAGGATAGAGAATTATTATAAAGTAGGAATTTAGGACAACTAGTTTAAGTGTTACTTTCCATACTCTAATTTTGTAAAATTAGACAAATAAATTGAAGTAGACAAAACACTGTAAGTAGAAATAGGTCCTGAGTTACATACTAGGTATCAGGACAGGTAGGCAAGGATAAATAATATCCTCAGATGGTAGGATGATACATGAGAATGATGGTGAAAAGCAGAGGGGACCTACAGTTTAACGTGGGTTCTGTGTAAGTGGTAAACATAAGTCCAGGATATTATTAGTCTTAATGTAAGAAGGACTCTAGTGCAGCATCGTCACGCACTCAAAAGAACGGCATATCTTTGACAACCAACAGCGGTCTAATAATCTCAATGTTGACTAGGAAATTAGTGTTCAAAGATATTAGTGCTATACATACCCTGATTTTGGTTGGAAGAACAGTAGAGAAAATCAAAACATATTTCTTTGCGGCCAACATTGATAATATTTTCTTATATTATTTGTATTATTTGATAGGTATTGATAATATCTATCCAAAGTAACATCTGCAGATAACATGACTTTATGTATGAATATATAAACATTGTTTTAGTAACTTTACTAACTAGCTTCTACTGTTCTTCCTATCAAAATCATACTATACTTTATTGAGCCCCTCACACCTTTTGTTATTTACCAAAGCCTTCACCGCATCAACACCGGTATTTATTTAATCCTCTTTTAAAAAGGAAAAAAGAAAGACAATTAATAAGCATATTATTATATCAAAAACCTTTGATTATTTAGATGGTCCTATATTTAATACTGGTTTAAGCAGTGGCATACCTAAATATTTGACATCTAACCTAACTTAACCTAACCTAACCTAATATATTATTATTGTCTTTATTTACATGCGAAATTAAGGCATAAGCCTTCTCTTACATTTAACCACGTCTTAAGTTAATATTACACTGCATTAACAATATATATGCAATCAAATTTATAAATGTTCAAAAAGCTACACTAACAATTGAGTTCTGATTTGTTTGGAGGTCTGACTTTTGTACTCTCTCTCTCTCTCTCTCTCTCTCTCTCTCTCTCACTCAAACACACACATACTTCCTAAGGGCGGAATTAACAAAGAACCACTACCTAAAGATTTCCTAAGAACTACATAGCGGCGTTGACAGAGATTAAAAAAACAAAAAGGACGGTAATGACAGGCGGCACTGAAAAAGAACCACTACCTAAAATGTCCTAGTCTAAATATATCCTGCCACACCGGGACCAGGGTTTGAGCCCCAGACCTCTAACACAGAAGTCCGACACCTTAAAGTCTGTTCAGCGTAGGAGTCGTTTCTGAAAGGCCTTTTTCCTTACCAGAAATCTATTATATAGTAGGATATTGGTAGGAAAAAAGACCTTTCAGAGAGTAATTCCTACCGTGAATGGAGTATACCCTTAGACCAGCAGGTCCCCTCGCTAAATACATTTAACCTTTCAACAGTCGTAAAATACCAAAGTTCCCAAGAAAAGACCACAACAATAAATATCCAACTCCCAGTGACAGACAGAAACTGATGTGAACTATAACTAGGGTGACCATATGTACAGTTTTATGTGGGACTACCATTTAGTTGGGGTTATGTCCTGTTGTACTACAAAATAGGCGGTAGTACACCCATAGGTACTGATTTTTAACCTAATACTTCCAAAAGTACTTATTTTTGAATATAGAGAAAATATGTCGAATTTAACAGCACTTGCTCATTGAATCCCCTCCACCATATAGTTATTTTTTTTATATAAATGTTGAATTTACAAGTTCTATTAGCCAAAAGTTAAGAACAAGTGAAATGACAAATTTAATTTCCAATCTAATCTGTGATGAATATAAATTTCCATGGGAAGGAAAACACGTAAACAGTGATTTTATTAGGAAGTCCGTTCCCCTACTGGACTCTTATTCTATAAAAGGATTTTGGTAGGGAAAAACTACGTTTTATGACATATTTCCGACTAAAACCAGTGTATACTTATTCTTTACTTTTCATAATTTAAAGTTTTTTTTCATACTACTTATTATTTGTTTCTCGAGTTGATTTTACTTTGATGCTACGTATTATTAGGACTTTAGTACTGAAGTATTAGTTTGAAGTGATTACCAACCAACACCCTTAAATGTATTTGTAGTCAATAATGAAAGTAAATACATTTAAAATTTATTTGTGTGTCTATACGAAAAAAGTTGTTCTTGATATTCATATTTGTTCCTTGAAATTGACGATTAGTTTTATATCACCGCGTCTTAATAGCCGTTCGGGTTATACGCCAAACTAATGTTCTTTTAGGTACTAGAACTGATGAAGCTCAGTTTTACCTTGAATTAGCAATGAAAAGGAAATTTTAATAAACAGTTTTTGTGCTTCAACTTTTTTTTTCTTCCCTCCCTCCCTTTATTATTATTTCCCTATATAATCTATTTATCATTTTTTCCTAACATGTATATGACATGTAAGATTTTATTTAGTCCTTTCTTTTAAAAAAAATATTGTCATCTATAAAGAACAAAGGATATACAATAAAGCTATTATGACTTTTGTACACAGCCTGGAATCGAAGTTGAGATCCCATAAACGTATAGCCGGATACAAATGGAAATGTCTTTATCAAGTTCAAAAAGAACTCCCCATCTACGACCGGAAAAACAAGTTAGCCTCCCAGCAGACCTCCCCCACAGTCACATCAAATCCATTTCCTTCGGCACCCGCGCCGCTCAGTAATTTGGTTTCCTATGACTGCATAAAGTTTCCCTTAATAGTAGCTGGTAGCAACCGGAGCCACGTTGCACAGTAAGCCCCGTGACCTTTGACCTTCCAACCTTCCCGTCTCCCTCCGCGTGGCTGTTCATCCCCCGTGTCACATATGAGAGCACCTGGTTACGCTTCAGAGACTAAACTTAGCTTCCTTCTCAGACTTGCGGTCACTTCAAGGAATCTCCGGGCCTTTGAGGTTTGTTAGCCGCCATACAAAGGAGCGGTTTTCAGAGTAGGTAATTAATTACGAGAAGCACAGATGGGGGAATTTAAGATCAATAAAGACTTCAACTAACTTTTATAAAACTTTCCGCTATGGTTTGTGTTTTTATGCCAACACGTCTTACCACTCTTACATGCATTTTAATTAAGATAATTTGGTATGTATGAGGAAAAGTACCATCATTTGTGTAGAGGGAGAGTGGTAAAATATAATGGGAAATAATAACCTCTGTACACTTTACTGGAATTCAAACCCGGGCCTACCCATAGCCGGAAAACCAGAGGTGAGGAGCCTGACATTTAATTTGTGTGCTCATCAATGTGTGCCTATAAGGCGATAAGTTGTGTAAAAAATTAATAAAAGTTATCAGTACGTTAGTAAAATTCTATTGCTGAATGATCTCTATTTTTCTTTAAAGAATATTGTTTAGTATGAATACATCAACTAATTTTAATTAGTTTTAGTTGGTTATTTTAATTGTTATCTCTAGGTGTCAGCACCGCACTGATTTCTTGCAATTTGCGTCAATTCTTCCCCTCCTTCCCTAATGGCTCTAGGCTCGCTTGTCCCGCGCTTTTTTATCATGCGTATGTGAACTAAACGTCTCTAGCCTAGGGGCACACAGCAATAAGAGTCTCTGGTGTAAAATAGTGTATTAGTCCTCAAGAAACAAAATTGGAGCGCCCCAGCCAGTATCTCTTAGCTCCAGGTATTCACATCCACAGTTCGCAATGGTTAGTTAATTAATTCGTTTTCTCTGTGTTTGATAATTTAACGCATGTGTAAAAAATCTTGTCTCTTAAAACCTCAGAGAATATTTTACAAAAATTATATTTCTTTCCGTGTGAATAACATAACATATTTCAAATGAGCATATTAGTTTCTTAATATACAATTCATCATTTTTTTATACACTTATTACACATATTATTTCAGTCGGTAACGCTTATGTCCACGAAAGTAAATCCAGGTATTCCCAGATACCTCTTTCACAGTAGCCTAATGAATTTACAACCAGATTATTGGGTGTTGTGTCTTTTCTAGAACCAAGATGGTTTGTAAGTACTGTGCTGATATAATCAGTTTGTTCAGAAAGGTCACGTTAAATAGACCTAATTTGAAAAAAAAAAAAGCTCTAGTATTGTGTTTGATTTATTTTCAATTAAAAATGCAGTTTTGATACAATTTGTATAAAAAATGCCTACGTGTTCTTTCATTATGTTTTTTAAACACCCCGGTGATTTTTATTTGTTACATTCAGATGGACTAGTGGTAATTAGCCCATGCCCATGTTTGGATTGCCCTCACGCCAGCTTGTTCTATGGTAAAAGTTGACTCCAGGTGAAGTCCTCAATAGTTAAAGACATATTCGATATACAGCTTCTTCGTAGAAAGTAGGACAGTATTCCCGTCGCGAGATGAGTTTAACTGACGGGTTCAATAATGATTGAAAAAGACAATCGGACAAGTTCCAATCATGTTTGCACATTTAAATGTCTAGGCATTGTCCATGTCTATGAATCTAATGGCCTTTTCTGTGTGTAGGCGACGCCTGAGATTTGCGCAACTCCTTTAAAAATGTAATCTTCCTAAAATCGATCCTTAAGTTGAGATAGTAAAAGTTGCTGATTGAGTATTGGCACTAAAGCGTACGACATAAAAACTTACGAGCTATTGAGCTATAAAATCAAATATGAAAACAAATGGGAGGAATAAAGGGAATAAACAACGTAAAAATCTATTGGTGACAAAAAATAAGATTATTCGAAAAACAAAAACCTCGTCAGAGTCTCGCCAAGAGAAAATGCGTAACCGTGCTTCAAACCAAAATAAAGGCAGCCAATGAACAGTAACTACGTCAAAAACAAAGGTATTGGTGGAAGGCCAGGCAAGAGTGTGTGTACGCCATTATGACCTGGGAGATCTGACTTTGATCACAACCAGCTGCACTAAGGAGTTGTTGTTTTTCTAGATTAAATTATGGGTTGCTGATGGCCAGCTATATAATCCAGTTTTCACAGGCCGGGCCTTATCTGGCAGCTAGAAAAGTTACTAGATCTTCTTTCACGTATTCATACGCCATGTAATGTGACATAAAGCTGCCTCTTTTGATATGAATTATCAATACCTATAAAATAACACTAATACTATAGTAAAGTGTTATCAACGTTGATTGCAATAGAAAAAAGTGTCTTTTTTTCTAAAAAGTTCTTCACATGAAAATATTATTTTATTAATAGCGCGTGGACTACAAAAAATAAACTGCCTTTCACACATTAACACAAGGAACAAGGAACGAAATGATTATGTTAGTAGGTCTACACATCCGGGTTATAAGAAACTTACATTAAATTAAGAACACAATAAAGAAAACGAATTTTAAGAAAATTTCCCAGAGCTCACCCGGAAAAAAGATACGAAGAAATAAGTAAAAATCCCAAAGTTAGAAACCACCCTAGGTGCACACGGCTGGGATTCGAATCTAGTCCCGACTTTCTTGATTAAAACTAAATATCAAAAGTCCGCGGCTTCTGAACCACCCCTACAATAATTTTCAATTTGTTTTAGAATGTGTACGTTTATCATAATATACACTATTTAAGGCATAAACACACACACAAACTATCAGTTTATAAGAAATGCCTCCGAATCAGCGTGGATAAAATATGAGAAAATTACGTGTAAAAAGCCACCCCAGAGCCCCAGGTCATGATTCAAATCCCGGCCTACCTTTCAATGGCGACAAAGTTTGATGCGAATTTAGCGCCTTTAGACCACTCGGTTTAAAAAAAAACTAATTTTTAGTGTTTTATTTTATCCCGTCTCATTACTAGTCCGGGCTAAACGCTAATTATGAAGGTGGAGGAAATATATCAGAAGTTGAGTGAAGGGAGAGTGTGATATAATTTTGGAATAACCACCCTCAGTACACTCAGCAGGGATTCAAACCCCAACCTTCACACCACCAGCAAACAAGAACAGACTAGCTTAACTTTTAGACCACGTGCTCACCTATACGAACGGATAACAATTAATTACAAACAATACAGGATGGGATGGGGGATTGTTAAGTAAGAAGAAACTAACTGGGATTGATTGACAAAAAGACAAACGTAATCTCAGTTGGGATCTAGACCTTAACACAAGTTTATTACAAAGTACAATCCGTTTATCCTGATGGGTCGCAAGCTTACCTTGACTGATTTGTGGCCAAATGGTCCAAGGCGTCACTCTCGTGTTGACGGGGAGATCCCGGCTCAAATCCGGTCGGATCTAGTGAGGGCGTTTTTTTTCCAAAATGGTTTAGCACTCTGTCCAAGCAAATGCTGGTAGACTACCTCTAAAATGCTTCCTTCCACATCCCTACCCCATTAGAGTAATTATCATTATATGAGTGTAACCTGAACAGGTAGTTAAGACGCGATTATTAAAAATAAAATATGGTGTAGGCTAATATCTATAGGATAGTCAGTCAAGGCACATTTCATGGTAAACTGAGTACATCCACGCGGCTAAACCTACTATTTGTGACGCAATTTAAACCTTTGTTAATCACGCTTGGCGACTCGCAGCTCCGATAACTGAAGAGGTTTAATATTTGACGAAACTGTCGCGAAGGAGAGCAAGGAGCCATCGTAAAAAAAAGTCAAGCTACCAACTGAAGTAAGTTCCTACAGATCATTCTTCTAGAAGGGATTAATGCGAAGCAGTTATTTTTGGAAAGATAAAAAGAGGGTTGATATATATTCGGGTGGTTTGAAAGATGGAGCGTGGGATAGTGACCTAGCTAGCCGAAAGCACAGGGGAGGATGGTTGTAAAAAATAGTCATCACATTTATTTTCATCGTAAACTCACTTTAACTGTATAAGAGTAATAGCGATACTGCCTACATGTCATCCCGTATTATTTGCGACTCAAAGTAAACGAATAAAATATCGAGGGAACGACTCTTGCGACTGACACACCCGCCCCACGCTCAAAGTATTGAATTAAATTAGCATTTATGTGTATTTTTTATGTGTATGTGGATTCTTAGATAAAATAATTGAAAATAACAAATTCATGATACGACACGATCATACATACTTTCTTAGATAGTCTATTATAATTAGAAATAAAACATTCAAGAATAAACTATCAATAAGCTACCCTTAAATTATGTTTTTTCTAAAAAGTAGTATGCATTTTTTTTTCACATAAAGCACTTTCTTGATACCCATGTTAAGCAACACCGTAAACAAATTTGTGAACGATTTTAATGTGCTGGAAAAATCTTCCATCGATAGTAAACTACACTTAAATTAATTTTTACACGAAAAATAAGTGTAGGCTACAGTATTATTAATAATAACATTGTGTCTACTCAAAATTAGTTAAATTTCAGCTAATTCCCGGTTTCCCTGGAAAAAAAATTTTCCAAAAGGCTTTTATTCCGGTTGTAAGACTTTGAACAAGTGATTATGAATGAAAAGGTTTTATAAAAATTGTTTAGAACATGCTACCAAATTGTAGTAATTGATCAAGTTTTTTTAGCATAGTGTCTTACAAACCGTTCGTGTTATACGCTTATATACTAATTACACTAATGGTTTTAGGGATTAGAACGGTTATATTCAGAGGAAATGTACCCGCATTTGCGTGAATATAGATTGGCAAACCAACTGGAAAAACCACCCTCTGTACACCCAACCGAGATTCGAACCTCGATATCACCGTCATCGGCAGTCTAGTCTACTGCAATTTATAAAGTATTGTTATTAAATATTTCTAATCAATGCCTAGGTTGGTAGACTATGGGAGTCCTACACAATTCATTCCACCCGAAACCTCAATTATGTCTTAAAATACTTTAAATTATTTCAAGATGAATCTTTGTTAACAAAAAAACTCTCTCCTGTTGGGAGACTTCACCACGAACCACTACAAAATGGACCCCTCCATTCCCCCTAAAAGAAAAATTCAGGGCACAACCATGGAATTACTCTTCATCCTCATCACACGGTCTGGATCAGTGTGGTGTGCGCTATGCCACGAGTATAAAATATATAAGTTAAACAGCAGAATGTATAAAAATGTACTTCATCCAGTGGTGGTGGAACCTTATGTGTGAAGGGGGTGCATGAGGAGAGGGGGGTTATAAAACTAACTGTCCTCTAATTCAAAGGTTGATCCGAAGTTAATTAATTCTGGAAAGTGTTTTAAAATTGGATGCCCCTAGGAGCTATTTTGAGAGGTCCTCGTATGGAAATAATTTGAAAATTATTAATCCTCTCCAAGGTATCCGAAATGGTCTTCCACCGGAAAATTTTCGAAATTTGGGTACCCCTATAAGCCATTTAGTGTGGTCTCCACCTTTAAATTTTCAACAGAAGGCAAAATTCAAAGGAGAACAAGATTCGATCCCCGTTTGTATTCAATGAAGTTGCTAATTCTTTACGATACAGTTTCTCATTCTTTCACCAGGACATGCTAGTAATTTTCCTTAAAAAAAAATTACTTATAATACCTTCGATCAATATCCAAGAGTATAAAAGATAACGTACTAAGCATAAAAGTATATTAATAAAAAACCTTAATTTAACA
Organism: Timema genevievae; assembly: GCA_902155825.1. NCBI lineage: Eukaryota > Metazoa > Arthropoda > Insecta > Phasmatodea > Timematidae > Timema > Timema genevievae. Next base: position 84,168 of record CABFWO010000648.1, on the reverse strand, counting down.
CGAAAGCTGTGTAGGAGAAACTAACCAACCAATGCACCTATTAGTGATTTAGACTCTACAACTTGCTACTAGAACTTTTTTTTTCAAGTAGCCTAAATATTATCAGAGCAAAGTGTACGTGTTGAGTGGTCCTGTCGTTGTAGATTTTTAAATTGTAAAAAACTTATTGAATTGGAAGCGATTGAAAAAAAACAACAACGCACGACGCTATTTTAGTCTATTCATTCTTTGGGTTTAATTAACCTCCCCTATAACCCCACCCTCACCCTACCACAAAAACACAATCCCACGTGAGTGCGGGGGTTTGAGTTGATGATACAAGGAAACCATTCAACAATTCGACTAAAGCCATTAGGGCGACAATGACTATATTCCACGTGGAGAAACAATGACTTCTCTTTTGATTAAATCCATACTAATTTTGAAAACTATTTCATGAATTTAGCTAAGCGATATGTGTGTGTTTTCATCGTTGTTGGGTGTAGATGGAAGGGGGTATGGGTGAGGGAGATGTGAGCCAAGTTGTTGATTGGAAAATAGAAGAGAGACAAAGAAGGATTAGTGCAAACTGCCACTTCTACCTTAAAACATGTCAATACCAACATAGGATGAACGTCACCACAAATGAACGTCCTAAGTCCCACTTGGTCCAAGAGGCATCACTCTCACAATACTCTAGACTGCCGATTACGGGAAGATCGGAGTTCGAATATCTGTCGGGAGAACTGAGGTTAGTTTTTCTGGAATGGTTTTACACTCCCCCTCCACGCAAATGTGAGTACACATCCTATAAATTCATCCTTTCTCATCCCTAACTAATTATCGTAATAAGTACATACACGTATAGGCTCACTTTTGAATTTAAAAATTCTTTTAAATTAAATTTATTTTTTAAATATCACAATTTCGGCATAAGACCAAAGACTGTTTCAACGACAACTAAAAAAATCTAATTGCGAATACAAATGATTTAAAAAAATCAGTTAAAGTGTTTTATCGTTTTTAATAATAACAAAGAATTATAGAGTTAATTGAATACATCAGTCGTTTTAGCTTTTAGATGATGCGCTAAAAATATATATTTTTTTTTTGCACCGCGTCTTACTACCCGTCCGGATTATACGTTTATGTACTAATTACGATAACGGTTTTAGTTATAGAGGAAGGTTATATTTATAGGAAGTGTACCCGTATTTTCGTAGAGGGAGAGTGGAAAACAATTTTGAAAAAACCACCCTATATACACCGGACCGAGATTCGAACCTCAATCTCCCCGTCATCGGCAGTCTCGTCTACTGCAAGAGTCACGTATTAAACCACGGGGCCACCGAAGCGGGTAACTAATATATTAACGTATCTTTTTTTACAAATCACCCCACCTGTTTTTAAAGTACCGTATTTGTACAGTATATTATTTACCCGTTCCATTGCTTTATTCTGCTTAATTGTAACGTACCATCGAGACAAATAAAAACACTTTTCTTCAACACAAACAATTGTTAACAATCCTACCAGCACGGCACGTGACACAGTGGACTACTTTACATATAATAATAATTATTTCTAACAGGAGCTTGATTCGACCATGCTTAATTCACCTCGACGTTTTCTCGACGGTTGGCGGTGACGGCCACTTTCATCATCAAATAAAAGATAAGAAAACCTTTAGCAAAGGAGTTATCTACCTAGCTGTAGCTCCTTGCTCCTGCTTTTGTTCAATGAGTGAACCCAAACAATCTTTGTTGTTTTATTTTCCGTTATACTCTACGTTTTAGTTTATCAAAACGTGAACTGATAAAACGGCCACGTGAAACGTCCCTTATTGTGACACGCGGGATTTAAAAAAAAATACATTTAAGACCAGCATATTTTTTTTAAAGGGGGTCTTTTGTAGATTAAGGAAAGATTTTCTAAAATTCGGGACTGTCCCAGAAAATCCGGGACGAATGGTCTCCCTAAATTAGGGAATACCTGGACGTGAATCGTGAATCAGACTCCCGATATCAATGTAGTACACTTTTCTAAAAAACTGTACGTCAATTTATGCTAAAAATAATTCCCACTTCATATGCTCTATATTATTGTAAAAGAATACTAGAATTATCCATGTATGACTAATTGTTTGTCTACTAAAATATATTTAAATTCAATATAATTTAATCCAGATATTTTTTTTTATAAACCAAATATTTAAAATGTTCACGTCCAGGTTGCAATACGGCATCCTATGAGAAGTCCCACAGTTAAAAAAAACTAAAACTTTTCTCAAATAATAATATCATAAGCTCTGCAACTGTCACGATTAAAAGACTTGTTTTTTTTTGTGCATCGCGTCTTACTATCCGCAGATCCACCACTAATTGGGTGGAAGGATGAGAAAGGTTAAGTTTAGACGCAATACTTGTATTTGCATAAAGAGAAGGTGGGAAACCATTTAGGAAAAACCAGCCTCAGTACACTCGACTGGGATCTGAACTCTGATTTCTCCATCACCGGCAGCCCAGTCTGATGAAAGAATGACTCATCAGATTATGAAACTCCAGATGTGTTGTTTAGCAGATCATATCAATTACGATTAATGTAGTCAATGCTGGCATACATAAAATAAGATATATAATTTAAGACTAACATATATATATATATTATATGCCAACATTTTAAAGTATCCAAACCCCAACAATGAGACCTGACAAAAGAGCTCCAAACTTGGAAGCGGTGACCACTTTAAAATAGATGCGTATAGATAAGTTATCAGAAGTTTTTATTAGGTTTTGTTTTCATGTTGAAAGAAACTTTTAAAAATCCAATAGGACTTCTCTACCCCTCTCTTCCTTCCACCCCTTTTCACATCACATAAAAAAATAAACGAGATCGGAAATGTTGTGAAAACGCAATTTAATCAAATGAGTCAAGACAATTGAGCGTGAGAAGTAAAAAATGCGCAGTTTCCACCCAGCAGTCTAAACTTGAAAAAAAAAAAAAA
>CABFWO010000648.1:23604-66330 GCA_902155825.1 Timema genevievae | reverse complement strand
GGGGGGGGGGGGGTTTCGACAAGTGATTAATCAGTTAGATTTTCCTCATAGTTTCTCAACGTTGATGTTGGTGCATTTCCTATATTCCTATAAGCTACCCTTCTTATTCGTACCCTTCAAATCAAAACGTTAAAAAACCCTGTGTTGAACCTCCTAGAACTGGATTTTGATAGGAAGAACAGAAACCTATCTGGTAATTACTAAAGTTATTAAAAACAATTTTAATATATTCATACATTATGTCATGTTATCTGCAGCTGTCATTTTTGATAGATATTATTAATGACTATAAAATAGCACAAATAATATGGTAAAATATTATCAATGCTGACCAAAAAAAATTATGTTAGTATTTTTTAAATTGTTCTCCCAACCAAAATCAGGTTCTCGATTAAAATAATCTCTTTTACACGCACTAGACGCAACATTAATTTATTTTCTTCTTCTAGAATTGCGCATATAGTGAGTGAACTCCAAAATTAATCGTTCCTCGCTTGTTTTTGTACAAAGTGAAAACTAAATTTTGACCCCAGCGGGATTTGAATCAAAGTCTCACAGATTATGAATAATCAGCATCTGAAGATAAAATACTCAACGTTCTTGAAATCAGCCGAGGCCAACAATAACTAAGTTAATCAAACGAAGAACGTCGAATAAATATTGCTTGTAATTAAAACTGAAAAGATTAAAAGTCCTCGGGGCTCTATATATAATAAGTTATTATATAATGTTTACCTAAAATTGTAAACTGTTTTAATGGAAAGTGAAAACCACGGAACCAAAATAAGCTTTCGAGATTTCCTAAAATAATAATTTAAGTAAAATTCTGTATCTTTTCATAAGTTTAGCGCCCTTTCCTGTTATTTGTTCAAACCAATAAAAAATACATAACTCAAAATTTGTGCTACCGTGAGTTTGACTGGAGAACCTCCATTCCCCCCGTGATTAAAAGAATGATGGTGAGGGAGGATGGTGAAGGAGTAGTATGATGATAGAAAACGAGGGGCTGAGAAGGAAGGAGTGGGAGGTGGGGAGGGGGGGATTTGTGCAAATGAATGGGTGTAAAGCGAGGTACGTCCGTATGCTTGCAATGTCTTAAACCACTTTATATGGATCAAGGGGAAAATAAAGTCGATTAAAGCACCTAATAAATAGCACACCTCTTTTCATCCCTTACAACTTCCTTGGCATTTACTGGTGAAGTTCTGTGAACAGAAGACCTCGTTCCCTCTATTTTCTCATCGTTACTCAACTCTTTAGATATCTCTCTTTGGATTTCAATTTGAAATATCGCCTATAATTTCACCTTGGATCTGAAGATTTTTTCAGCATCGCGTCTTACTACCCATTCGGGTTATACGCTTATGTACTAATTACGCTAACGGATTATGAATAAGAAATTAAATCAAATTAAATGTATCACCACGCCTTACTATTCGTTCGGGTTATAGGCTTATTTAAGTACTAATTACTCTAGTGCGTTAGGAATTGAGAAGGTGGAATTTAGAGGAAATGAACCCGAATTTGCGTGGAGAGAGAGAGAGAAAGAGAGAGTGGAAAACCATTTAGGGAAAACCACATACAGTTCACTCGATCGAGATTCGAACCTCGATCTATTTCGTCCTAGGCAGTCGAGCTCAACATGAAACTAGTGCATTAGCTAACTAAGGGCCAGTTTCATAGTCAGATTTAGTACGCCTCAAGTGCGGCGCTATACTAAATACAAGACGTCACTTACCTGAAATTGAATGGAATGGGCCAGTTTCATATGCGAAACTGGCCCATTCCATTTTGGTCTAGGTAGGTGTCGTCCTGTATTTAGTATCGACTCGCACTTTAGGCGTACTAAATCTGACTATGAAACTGGCCCTATTTCACCGAGGCGGGTGATTATGGATAAGAAAGGTGAGGTTAGAGGAAGTGTAACCAAATTTACGCAGATATAGAAAATGGGAAACCATTTAGGAAAACAGAGTACAGGAGTATACCCGAACGGGATCGAAAGACGAACTTCCCATCATCGGCGCTCAATTGCTAGAGTGACGCCTTAGATCATGCGGCCACTGAAGCGGGTGATTTGAAGTTGATATTAATCCTTGGTTATCAATTTTGGCAGAAAGCAAATAATACTATATTCAATAGGCCATTATATTTATAGAGAATAAACATTGTTCAAGCGGTTTAAAACGTCAGTGTCGCAATATATGTCAACATTCCTAAAGAATGCGCTCTGGGTGCTCAATCAAATGCTTAAGAGTTTTGAACCCAAATCATTCGAGACGAGTTAATAAACTAAAAACCTTTTGAGACCCAACTATAATAAAACATATATTCAGATTGAAAAACTATGTACACGACTCGTTCGGCCTAGGTTCAAAGAATCTGTTACCAAATTTTGTTAAAATTGGTACACAAATTTGATAGTTATCACGTAAAAAAGATATGGGCAGAAAGACACACAAAATGCCAAATGATCATGCTAAAACAGAACCTCGCTACACTTACTCCATTATAAATGTTAATTAAAACAGTTATTAGTAATTTGGAATTTTTCTAAAATGTTAGTTATTAGTGAGCGTGTATGATTATTTATTTAAATAAATGTACGGTCCCCCAGACAGACTTTCTCGTTCTTTTACCTAAAAATAGAAATATTTACTAAAAACTCGCAAGACCTTTGAAACGAAAAACTATAAAAATATATATTTGGAAATTATTGGTTTATAAAAATTCATTTCATTTAAAAGTGTTTTATTTTTAATAGGCTTATAATTTTTCAATGATAAATAATTTTGTATTACAAAGCGTTGCGTAAACATTATCATCATTGTTGATATCCACCTGTGTAAACAACCCTCTAAGTCATTTTATCGGGAAAATTAGTTGCGTCATTTTGTTTTTAATATTAAAAAGTGTCTGGATACCAATTTTAATCAAAATCTTTATAGATGATTTAAAAAACCTCTTGTAAACTACCCTTAACTTTAGTGTTGGATAAATAATTCCAAACACTCCTATGGATAACCTCTTAACTACCTTAGATACAAAGTTTCAAACCTGGCTAAAATGTATTATTATTAGCACCACGTCTTACTACCCGTTCGGGTTATACGCACTTACGCTAATGTGTAATGGTAGGGTGATTGTGAGATGAAATGGAGGACCTACAGTTTAACGTGGGATCCGAACCACGGTGGAGGCCTGGCATTCCACACATTCACAAGTTGTGATTAATACACGTCTTGTCAGAGGTGAAGGAAGGGTTTGGCAATCAGATAAATCTGTGCCGGGACCGAGGTTTGAACCCCAGACCCTCAGCACAGAGGTCTGACACCTTACCCCTAGACCACCAGGTCACATACCTGGCTAAAATAGTTTCGGCTCTAGGCCAAGATACAGACAAGACAGAATCGAAATCCCCCCCTTTTTTTTGTTGCGAAAGCACATAAAGCGTAAATATTAATCATAATCTCGAGGTCAAAAAAGTATCATTACAACGTTATCTCTTTAGGTATATGAAAATAATTGTAAAATTATACAGATCTCCCAGTTTCTGAAATATTCGTTCAGCGTGACTCTGAGAAGAGAAAATAATGACAGCGCCTCCCCTCTGTGTCAACGTGCTGACCTCCAATGAATAAAAATGGTCAAATCTAGTAGCAAATACACACACCACTTTTACGGTAATTTCAATTGATTAAACTTTTAGTTATTTTAGATCACTTGTGTTCCCTGCATAGCTGTTGTTACCCAATAAATAATTTTGTTCTAAATGACGTATATTAACCAATACATACAAATAACACTTGAAGGACCTTGAAGGACCCTTCCTCCGGTTTATGTTATATCGTTTTTTTTCTGGTTTTAAATTGTCCAGAGTAGTTTTTTTAAATGAACTATTTCGAGCAAGTAGGAACACTGTTTTTTGACTTTGTATTAAAAGGGATAATTTGATCCTTACAATTTTTAGATTTTTTTAAAAGAAGGAGGCTTATACTTTAACAGTTTTTAAAACTGTTCTACTGGCTGTTGGTGGGACACACAACATGAAGTTTAAAATAGCGATGAATTTTAACAAGAAAATATTCTGGTACTCACATTATAGTTCCATTTAATGGAGCTAAAATTTATGAGAATAATTATAAACACAATTATTACACGCGATGCTGTAATATATAATATAATATTATCCACGATATTACGGGAGAACATACCTCACATACGAGGATAATATGATACACACGATACTAAGGATAACATCACCCATGATACCTTGCCATCTAATCAAGGTATTCAATAATAAAAACAAGTATTTTCTGTAGGAATCTCACACATGGGTATCTCTTTATTTTATTGATACTTTATAATGAAGTTGAGTAAGATTAACTGAAACAACAATTGCCTGGAAGTCCCAATTGCTAAAACCCTGTCATCATAACAACTACAAAGATTTCAACTGTATAAAGGGTTTGTTTCCTATGAATAGTGAATGAATATATTTATGTGTGCTCTACCGGCCATTGTTATAATGTCGTGTGATGCAGGGTAGAAAATGGCCGCGACGGACATACCGCGGCAGGAGTGGGCCACCAACACCTTGGTAACCACTCATAGCATACGGACATTAACAGTTGTCCGGGCAGATCAAGAGAAATCAAAATTTAAAAATATCAACTTACAAGATCCTGATCAAATTATGAAATAATTCGATGACTTTTTGGAATCGGGTTTCGATCAATATTTTAAGTTCACGAACCTACAATTTTTTTTTATAAGACAACAATTATAAATCGCGAAGATGCTACTAATCGACCAAAGAACACTAAGAAAAATAAGTTGACTGATTCCGAAATTCCAAGTAACAATAAGTTAATCTCTATAAACGAATATATACAGTGATCGCTTGACGGTTTAGGTGATTTCCCCTCTTCCGAAAAAATTAACAAATCAGGCGACAATTCCAAATTTAATACTAGCTCTTTGTTTAACAATACAAAAATTATAGTTGAGTATCCAGACGATCTAAAAATTTCTTTAACATTTGATAAATTTTCAGAAACCAGTCCTAAGATAATTACTAAGTTCATTAGCCCATACTCTTTTGTCAGTACAAGTAAATCTCTTGGCGATGTTTCGAACTGTTCCATTATTCCAAGTTACAAAAAGTTGATTCCAAAAATTGAATATTTTGAATGGTGGCTTAGAAAAATGGAAAATTTCCCTTCTACCGAAGATGTCAATGAGGAAGAAACTACATCCTGTTCAGGAAGACTCTTTAGGCGAATAGGGGGATGGCTTCAAAAATTAAATATTTTCAAAAAAATTTACAAGTAGAGTATCTCATTCAAAATTTTAGTGTTTATTTTTTAGCTATAACCCTTCAAAATTCAAAATTTGTTAAGTGAAAACAGTAAGTGATTAAACTATGTCAGTGTTTGAATAAATTTCTGAGATAATCTTTATAAGATTTTTATCAGCACCTTCCTGTTAGGCTGCTATTTTTTTTTAGCACCGCGTCTTACTATGGGTTTATACGCTTTCTGTATTAATTTGCTTGTGTGCATGTTAAAACTTTTTTTAAGTATCATAGAAATAATTCTATTTGTTAAATAAATAATCAATTTCTCAATTATTTTTATATTGTTTTATTTTTGTGTGCAAATATTTATAGATTGATTTGCGTGGATAAAATAAATGGTACAGAACTCCACACGGACTTTCTCGCTCTATTGTCTAAAAATTGAGATATTTACTCAAAGCCAGTAGTATATGTGAAAAGAAATAATACTCACTAGCAAATTTGAGCACAAATTTCGCTATACTCACGTAAAATATTTTTAGACTCCCGGTTTTAAATTTTATAATTTTATTTCTAAAGCATTAAGTCCTCATTTGTATATTTGGATCAATAAAAAAAATCAATATTGGTTCCACAAAGGTCAACACTTTGTATTAAAACATTAACTTCCGGTAAAAAAATTTGAAATTTTATTAGGGGTTGCACATATTCAGGTAATCGAATTTCTAATAAGTTCCTCATTTATAAATTTTGACCAGTAAAAAAGGTTAATATTCACTAATGAGTCAAAAATGAGAGAGATTATTGCTGCACAAAAATTTCACCTAAAGGGTCAAAGGAAAAAGAACATCAACGTTTTGAGATATTTACTAATATATAATTATTCCATGGAATTATAGAATTATTACGTTAAAACATAAGTAGTGTCTCTGTACAACTGCAGTTCACAGAATTGTACTAATATAGTTGCCAGTATCTCAGAAACAATTGGTTTTATAAAAATATATTTCATGTAAAAGTTTTTTTATTTTTAATAGTGCTACAATTTTGCAATGATAAGTTATTTAGTATCTCAAAGAGTTGCGGAGATTCGGAAATTTTCACTTCTGTAAAGTACCCTAAAAGTCATTTTCATGGGAAAATGAAAATAACCATTTAGTTTATAGCTTTAATCAACGCATAGATACGAATTTTAATCAGAATCGCTGGAGCCAATTTTGAGAAAAACTTCATTTTTTCTTTTCAACCTTTAGTAAACTATTAATTTTATGGTTAAACAGACACACAGACAGACGGCATTGCAAAAACCACTTTTTGGGTTCGGGGGGTCATGAAAAGTAGACATCCATCAACATCTCGGTTTAGATTTTTTTTACGGTCGCAATACTTTATCTTAAGTGTTGAAAAAGTTAAAACATATATATATGTATATATATATGTGTATATATACATATATATATTTGCGTACAGCTTGAAAATTATTGGTTTTATAAAAATATGTTTAAAATAAAAGATTTCCATTATAAATAGACCTACATATTTGCAATGATAAGTAGTATTTTATATCTCTAAGAGTTACGGAGATATTATAAAAAATGAGAATTTACGCATCAGACCAGAACCCTTAGTCATTTTGACGAAAAATTGAGAATAGCCATTTGGTTTGTAATATTGTGAATGTCAAGAGATGAGATTGAATCCGAAATTTAATCAAAATCGTTAAAGCCGATTTTGATAAAATCTATTTTTTTCTCTTTTCACCCTTCAGTAAACTACCCTTAATTTTAGGGTTAGTCCTCGGGGCAACCCTATGAAAATCTTAGATACCAAGTTTTAGCCTAATCGGTAAAATTGTTTAGGCTCTACTCCTAGGTACATACATACATACATACATACATAGATAGACAGACAGACAGACAGAAATTCAAAAACAACTTTTTAGGATTCGGGCGGTCATGAAACGTCGAAATTCATCAAAATCTGGATTTCAATTTTTTTGATGATCACAATACCTGTAAAGTAGAGAGAAAGTAAAAAATGTGTCCTAGACGGATATTTAATATCCTAGACCTTTAGATGAGATTACAGCTGCTCTGCTGGTTGAGATTTTAGGGTTACTATCTACATTCAATACACACTTCTAACGTTTCTTCTAATATTATAGATTTGATAGTTCTAACTATACCAGCAAGAGTGAGCTTTGGGCATATTCAGTGACAAAGATAAATATAATTAAAAATGTATTTAAAAAAGTTGCCAAAAAAATTGATTTTTAACTAATAGAACTTGGGCTAGTAAAAATGAGGTATTATATGAAAAAAATGTTTTACGTATCATTAGTATTGTATGGTATTTTTTGTAAGATTATGTTTATGTTGTTGATTTCTTGGTATTTGCGAAATATTTTTTCCTGATTTGATAAAATTTTAATATGTCAATCCTAAAGTAAAATTATTCACAGTTATTAAAGCAATATGTCACGGGTTAGATAAATATAAAGTTTAATTTGGATCGGCTTTAGAACGGTAATTAGTTATGCTGTGCACATTTATGTTTGATAAGTTGAAGAATATTCAGGAAAGTTTGAGATTGCTTCCAAGCCATGTGTGTGTCAATGTTAACATAAATATTATTTATTGAAAGGAAGTTTGATAGTATTAGAAAATAGTTCTAGTCTATCTTGTTTAGTAAAATACTTAATGGTTTTGATTACATTTCAGTTATTCAAAGAATAACATATTTATAGTTGTTTCCGTTTCCATATCTTACTACTTGTACGGGATATAAGCTAAACTGCGCTAATGGGTAGTTATAAAGAAGGGGCAATTTAGAATAGATATAAGCCTACCTACATTTATGTGAAGGGAGTGTGGGGAAACCATTTAATAAAAACAACCTTTCGGTACGCCTGGCCGAGATTAGACACCCATTACCGGTAAATTAGATTATTCGGGTCTGACACTAGGTCTGCGTGACCAAATGAGCAGACTATTTCCTACACTTAAAACCTGTTTAGCGAATTAAAACTAGCCGCAGGCCAATTATTATTCAGAGTGTTCACCTATTAGCCTATAGTTTTTTATATATATTTAATATGATATATAAATATATGTATGCACATCTTTAAAAAAAATATTCAAAGGCGTCAGTCCACAACCAAGTTATACCGACTGAGTGTCCGTTAATATAAATTTTAATGAGCTTGACGCCATATGCAGAGAAAATAATTGGATATCATCAGTGGTGACCTCGACTAAATAGACCAACAATGGATCAGATTTTTACTATTTGGCCGATATTAGAAAAAAAAAGTGGGGATACTACATGAAGGTTGATCAATTAATCATACATATATTTTAAAAGGGTCTATGAATGAGTCAACTAAAACTTCGTATAGTTTATTTCTCTTAAGTTTGGGGTAACCAAGAAACTTGTCAAAATAACTTAGGTATGTTTGGCAGATACGCGTGGCAGGGTACGGGTTGGAAGTAACTTATCAGTTACTTTTGAAATACATAAAGAGTTGAAACAAGGAGATGAACTTTCCCCATTACTTTTTAATCTAGCCTTAAAAGTATGCTATTGAGTAGTAATCCAAGAGAGTAGGGAAGGGTTGATTTTGAACGGTACAATGCAGCTATTAGAATGTGTAGATGATTTAGCTTTGTTGGATGATAGTGACGAAGCTGTTGCAAGAAATGTAGAAATGTTTTTAGAGGTTAGCAAGGAAATATGTTTGGAAGTGAACGATGAAAAGCCTAAGTATATGATAACACATATAATTTAGATTGGAGACGATAATTTAGAGATAGATGCGAATACATATAATTTGATAGGGTTAATCAGTTTAAATATTTAGGAAAAATTTTAAATAGCAATAGTGTTATTATATTGTAAATCAGAATAAAGTGGGGAAATGCATAATATTACGCTGTCAGTAAGTTATCGACAGCTAGCCTGCTTTCAAGAAAGGTAAAATTCAGAATATACAAAACAATAATCTTACCGGTTGTTCTCTATGGGTGCGAGACGTGGTCTCGTACCATACACAACGAAAAAATTCTGAGTTTTCAAAAACAAGGTTCTTATGTTTGGTTCAAAAAGGGATGAAGATACTTGGAAGCGAAGGAGGTTACATATCTATTAGATACATACCCTGTACTCGTCACAAGAAATTGTTAGGATAATAAAGGCGCGTAGGTTACGATGGGCACAACATTTAGCGCGAATGGGAGATTATAAAACCGTGTTCAGATTAATGACTGAAAAACACAATGGGAAGCAACCATTGTTAAGACCGAGACGCTGATGGAAGGATAACATTAGGATGGATCTGAAAGAGATAGTGTGTAATAAAATTGAGTGGATAGAACTAGCTCAATGTAGGAAAAGGTGCGGCAATTAACTTTCAAGTTCCAAATGCCATAGAGTTTACAAGCACAATAAAAATAAAAATATTTTAATTTGGAATATATTTTTATGAAACCAAAAAGCTTCTGAGCTATAAGAAAACATATATTTTTGATGTGGTACTTTGAAATATGAGATTGATTATTATAATCTTTGGTGGACAGAGAAACTCCTCTTTTCTCAATGTTTCTGTAACATTGTATATTTTTACATTTATGCTATTTTGTGGAGTGTTTAAAGAAAATACCTGTGCGGTACAGCGTATCATTTATTTTTTATCAGTTTTACTCTCTCATGTTTACACATAAAACCATTGTGTAGTTATTATTGTCCTATTAAAATTGTTAGAGAAGCTACTACCTCAGATATAAAAATATAAGTTTGAAAATGTGCGTCATTTTAACCCAACCTATCCCCCATTTTAACCTCCATGTAGGGTAAAATGACGCAAATGAATAAATTTTGTTTTATTTTACATGGAATGTAACAATGCGAAGTTTGTAATAAATTGGTATTTATAGGTATTATATATGTGACAATAAATGTGACCATAAATTTGATCTTAATATGTAATGCAATATATTAATTCTGAAAATTGAAAAATGACACCTGGACACGGGAATCGAACCCGGGACCTTTGGCTTAGTACGCCAATGCTCTAACCACTGAGCTATCCAGGATTCGTCCCGTGCCCAGGGTCATTCTTCACTAATATTTTAAGGCAGAGTCTATGATGGACTTAGCTGAAATCGTCGGCTACAAATATGTGATTATATTAATATCACGATCCATCGGATAACGCAGCCATCGGCGACTCGGTAGTTGGCATATTGCTGCCATTTGTACAATTATTATAACTGTACAGAATTGCATATTAAGAATTAATAGCCAAAGCTATTATTTATGCTTTTAGTGGGAATTACTCCATCTAGATATCATATTCTGAAAATTGAAAAATTACACCTGGACACGGGAATCGAACCCAGGTTCTTTGTCTTAGTACGCCAATGCTCTGTGTGTTCGATTCCCGTGTCCAGGTGTCATTTTTCAATTTTCAGAATATGACATCTAGATGGAGTAATTCCCACTAAAAGCATAAATAATAACTTTGGCTATTAATTCTTAATATATTAATTACTATAACAACTTTCCATTAGGTGCACTAAATTCCCCCACTCTCCCCTATATCTTATACCTGTGATTTTGCCCCTCTTGAAAATAGAGCTGTACTGCGCCATTTTTGAAATACCCTGATACCATCATAACATAATTTATATTCCATTCACCATAGTAGTGGTGGGCAAAAGCTACCAGATCTATCTAATCCCATGTATCCATTCGCCAAACCATATGATCTGCATTACCATATATTGATTTGTTGTCACATGTGGCAGTCAAAACTTTAACAGCAAACAATTTGTTTTTAATTGCGTTTTTCTTTTAACATTTTTTTTTACATCTCCCACAAGGTGTCAGTTACCACCACTCCTATGGCGAATAGGCTTTACATTTGATCAAACCAAAGTAATCATACCCAGCGCAGCACACACTGTTCGCACACAAATCTTCCTTGCGAAATATTTCATCAGTATTCTGACAGCGTGAGTGACATGTTGATCTATGAAAAACATCGCTTCGAACGCTCCGCAGTGTCCCTGTGTAGACTAGGGTCAGGGGAATCAGACAGCTGAACAGGATCCGACATGGTCTCGCGAAAATACCTCATTCAACCAGTCTTGTCCGCAGAGACTGTTTAAAGCTTCCGTTAACGATTAAAACCCACAAAGAGAAATAAACAAAACACGTGTGAAAAGCCGCCGTGAAGTCTGTTCTGCGTCCTAGTGGCGTCTATCAAATATCAGGGATGGCACCTTTCTCGACTTGAAAACCCGGCCTTTAATGAAAACTGACGAACCACTAGCGTTGCCGCCCCATTTAATACATCAACTGTGGTGTTAAATATCAGTAATATATAAGCAAAACACTATCTACAATTACGCACCAGATTCTGAGACACATTGCTGCCCAACATGTGTGTGTGTGATTGCTCAATGTATAGTCTAATCCTGGTACGTTAATAGATCAAAAACACATGGAAATTTTATTTTAACACTCAACATTTACAAATGTAGCCTATCATCAGCATTGTTGACCGGCCTCATGGTATAAGTTTAGAGCCTTGGCTGCTGACCTAGAGGTCTCGGGTTCAATTAAAGAGTGATACCTTGGGTTTTTTTCGTCGAAAGGGGAATAATTCCCAAAATTACCAGGATTTTGTTAATTAGGCTTAAGTTAAGGTTAAGTTATTCATTGGATTTACCCGTCATATTCATTACCATTATCCCCTCATGGCTTCGGGACATAGAAAGAGCCTCCACGTAAAGGATGTACGATTATTACATTCGGGCGTCCCCTGGGCAAAGTTACATTAGTATTGGCTAATATTGCTGCAAACTGGGCTACATAATTGGTGTAACCCAGACATGCCATTAACCATTATTATTAGCATTGTTAATATATGTCAAAAGTGACATTTGAAAATTTGATGAACATGTGCGGCAACAACACGATATTTAAATAAACACGTATTTTCAGTTGACATTCTGATGGAGTGGTTGTGTAGATAGGGAATTATGACACCCGGTAGGGGATTTGGACCCTGGTATTTCGGCTTTACAAGCCAAGCTCTCCCCCGACTAAACCTTAAATGACACGAACACCTTGCCTCTGTTTATAACAAACACACCATATCATACTACCAGTCCGGGATATAAGCATTTGACCAAGCTTATGGGTAGGGATAAGAAATGTATAATTTAGAGGACATGAACTTAAATTTGCGTAGAGTAAGAGTGGGAAACCATGTATGGAAAAGTACCCTTAGAACATTCGGCCGGGATTCGAGTCCCGCCTTCCCCATCACCGGTAACCAGACAACACAAGCTTGACGTTTTGCCCACGGTCCCATTGGTGTGGGCCACAACGACCATTGTATGACAATCACATTACACCAATCATATTTTGGCAATCATAATTTACCTATCATAGATTGGCAATCGCAACATACATTAGCCATCTACATCATTTGAATAAAAGTACAAGCAAATTATACAAATGTGGTTCACTAGATAGATGTTGTTAACATACAATTTTTAAATGAGTATATAATTAAAAATTATAGCAAAGAATAATAATGTATGTAGATATGTTTGAATATCAAACTATCGAATTTTTTATTTGCTAATTAATAATATTCTATGAGAAGTTATGACTTTCCAGATAATTTAAACGAAGTTAACACACATCCTTTAGCGCGGAAACTATGATATTGATTCGAATGACAACAGTTCACTCCCAACAAATTAATATTTATACATCCAAGGACTATTGTCATTCGAATGACAACAGTTCACTCCCAACAAATTAATATTTATACATCCAAGGACTGTTGTCATTCGAATGAAATTTATGTCTCAACCCTCAGAGACAAAAAGTCACCCCTTATTTCTACGCTGTTCTATCAGACTTAAAAAACTAAATTCGACCCAATAATGATTAGAGTACTCACTTATCACGTATAAAATACTACTTTCCTAAAGTTCAATAATTATATAGAATGAATAATGTGTGTTGTCAAAATAATGATAAAAAAATTACTTTAGAGTAAAAAAAATATGCTAATATTAAAAATCTATTTCTAGACATAAAACTGAAAAAAAAAAATTACTGAGTTGAATCGCGCTGCTCAAAGAATGATTGCAATATTTTCTCTCGAAAGCGTTGCTTGGTCCAGCTTATCCGATGTCAAATAAATAAACTTTGTTTGCTTGTCCAATGTTCAAGTCTGAAGTAAATCCCAGAGGAAGTTTACAAGTTTTGTGATATTTTTGCAAATCTTCAGCGTTTTTTTTTAAAAAAGAGAACGTAGTTAATTTCTTATGACAATAGGAACTTTGTTATCATAGCGTCAATACATTCGCCGATTAACTTAAATTTTTATATAGCTGTTAAATTTATAGTTGTACATATATTGTTGTTTAAAAGCCCTTGCCAGTAGCTAAGGATGATTAGCGTTGTCTGTATTGCCTCATCTACTTTTATATCATTCGAAGAATAATAAACTAACGATTTATTCAGCTCGCAAGACTCTAGGTGCAAACGCACTCTCAATGTTGCAGTGGCCAATGCTATTTTGGCAACGTAAGGACAGCGATCTATGGATGGCTCATCATTTATTGACAGTTTTAAAAACCCACACTAGCTTTGACCCTTTTTGATATTGCAAGAATTATTAAAAAAAAGTGTTACCTATTTATAAATTTTACAAAATTAATGTTATAAAGGGTTGAACCACTTTTTAAGTTTTGAAATTCCCTAACATTCACAGGTTTCCCATAACAAGAAATATGCAATTTTTTTCAGTATTTTAAAGACAAAATTGTAAATAAGATACCCCAAAATTTGCACTTTTTTTTATTTTGTTAAATTATCGACAAGAGAATTATTAAAGATAAATATGTCAGTGTTCTTAGAAAATTCAAACTAAGTATGGATGGAGTGAGTAATAGGTTATGATATTTTACTTCGTATTTCGAAAATTGTTGCAAAATTATGTGAACATTTCTGTAACATTCTAAAATTTCCTTGGCAGAAGGGTGGTGTTATTTTTAACGGATGGCGTCATTTTTGACAGCTGCCATATAACTTTAGTGAAATTTTGTTAATGGTAGCTACTATAGAGTACAGTAATGCTACTATTTCCTAGAAGGTTATTCTTATGGCAACCCGACTATAATATATTCAATCTTGCGTTTTAGTGTTTACTACCTGGGTGATGATCAGACAAATAACGTATCTGGGTGATGATCAGACAATTAACTTACCTGGTTGATGATCATACAATTAACTTACCTAGGTGATGATCATACAATTAACTTAACTTGGCAATGATCAGATGAATTACTTATATGGGCGATGGTCAGACAAATGCCTTACCAGGATGATCATACAATTAACTTATCTGGGCGATGATCAAACAATTAACTTAGATGGGTGATTGATTATCAGACTAATAACTATCAACTAGGTTTGAACCATGGTTTCTTGATCTTTTCTTCAAAAGAAATAACCAATATTGTTTTCTTTACGCAGTGCTGTTTGTGCGCAGACTTAGGATTAAGAATATATCTCAAGGTTATTCCACAAATTTACATTAAAACATTAACAAAAAATTTTATTCAAGAGTCGCGTAACGTACATTATAAGCGGTGTTATATAATCATACTACTTACAAACTAGCTTGACCTTGAACAACGAAACTAGTAATGAAATATCTTAAGCATAGGCTAGGGTTGGATTTATGCATACTGTAGGATGGCAAATATGTGTAAATATTTTTTTTAAATTTACTACAATAAGTAGAATCATGAGCTAATTATTATTGTGGTTTATAAATTTATATTAGAGTGCTAGTACATATTTCTTCCTCCCTCCCCCTCACCAAGAAACACTGGTTGTTTCACAGGCTGTGAAGTATATGAGCTATTTATAAACTCGGTCTTGTCTTGCGCCAATAGCTAGTAAGTGACCACAAATATAGGTACAATTCTTCTAATTCCTACCTTCTTTAGCATTATCCACACCCCATTAGTGTAACCAAGCTGTTAGTTCAGACAGGTAGGAAGACGGAAGGGTACGGCATTTTATCAAATGTCACACTCTTCATCCTGTTTACTTAGGCTAGATAGTTTGAAGCACAGGCACCAGAAAGTATAAGATAAAATACCAATATAAGATGTATTTCATACAAGTGCCCATCTCGACTTGTGACCAAGCGAGGCACACAACTCGCTATCTCCTCAAGTGCGGGAAGTCTAAATTTAGTCCCAAGTGTTGCGACGTCCTAGGACGAGGCTAGTGAACCTAACCCAGATTGTTTTAATACCTCAAGACGAATTACACAAGATTAGGTGCGCGCTAGCGTGACACAGAATGACCCAAAACTCGGTCTAGTGTCAAGCTCATTTAGGGCTAAATTCATAGTCATATTTAGTACGCTTCAAGTACGATGCTATACTAAGTACAAGACGACACCTACCTAGACCAGAATAGAATGGGCCAGTTTCATAGTCAGTTAGTACGCCTAAAGAGCGGCGCTATATTAGGAACAAGACATCTACCTATACTAGAATGGAATGGGACAGTATTCCATGCGCTACTGGCCCATTCGATTAGAGTGTAGGTGTCGTCTTTAATTCAGTGTATCACTATCATTATGAGACTGACCCTTAGGGCCAGTTTCATAGTCAGATTTAGTAAGCCTAAAGTGCGAGTCAATACTAAATACAGGACGACACCTACCTAGACCAAAATGGAATGGGCCAGTTTCGCATATGAAACTGGCCCATTCCATTCAATTTCAGGTAGGTGACGTCTTGTATTTAGTATAGCGCCGCACTTGAGGCGTACTAAATCTGACTATGAAACTGGCCCTTAGTCTGGTTTGTCGATTACGGTGAAGTCGGGGTTTGAATCAGGGCCGGTTGAAATGAAGGGTTTTTTCCTAAAAGGTCTTACAATTTCCCTTCAAGTAAATACTGACACATTTCCTCTCAATTCTACCTTAACCATTTTTAATACCCCTAACGCAATTAATATATATGTCAAAAGGCATTTCGTCATCTCTCCCCAAAATATGATTATATTTTTCCTATGCCAAGATAATTGGCTTTTCGTTCATCAAATTCACCATGCTTACTTATATATATTTTAATAAATAGATAACAAAAGTTCCTAAATGGTTTTACAAGCCACATCCAAGCAAATGCGAGAACATTTCCATTCAAATTTACCTTCCTAATCTCTATCCCATTAGTGTAAATATGCGGGTAAGACGCATAGCAGGTAAAAAAATAACCAATCATGGACACTTAAACATATCGCTTATGTAATAGACCTATGTTTTAAAAATTATTTCAACGTTTAAAAAAGTAGAGCTATGATATAGTGACGCGAATTTATATAAATAAATTGAAGTGTTTGTTATGAGAATTGCGCAATGTCTATCGCACGCAAAGGTCTGAAATTTAAAAAATTAGTAGCTCCTGTGCACGAACGTGTGCACCTAAAAATGGTAATTTTATAATTTTGATTAAATGTTTTTTAATTAATAAAAACAGGGTCAAAAGAAAATAGGCTATGAGCAACGCAGTGATTAAATACACTAATTTTAATGTGAAAGTGTCGGGGACGCCTGAAATTGTGTTTTTGTAATTTTTTATATCAAAACATATTTTTGGTCAAAATAAATCAAATATTTCTTCAGTAGAAACATAGTTTCATTTTATTCACG
Organism: Timema genevievae; assembly: GCA_902155825.1. Lineage (NCBI taxonomy): Eukaryota > Metazoa > Arthropoda > Insecta > Phasmatodea > Timematidae > Timema > Timema genevievae. The sequence continues at coordinate 49,270 of CABFWO010000648.1, read as the reverse complement.
TGGTAATCTCACCATTTCTTGAAAATCTGTCAAGGGTTTCCTCGAAAATAACTTTCTCTTCTTTTAAAAAGTTTTACATTTAATGCCGCTATGCTAATGAAAGATATTCAACAACTGTTGATAATAACATGTGGGGGGAAAAATATATATGGTTGTATTTAATTTATTTTGGACAAAAAATTGTCTTTCTAAAAAAAAAAACCCTGCAAAAACACCGACCCTTCCTCGCGTCTCCTACACTCCCACCTTAAAGTTACCTTTCACGTACAGTCATTATTGATTAAATTAAACACTTTTTTTTCAGGTACCATTGGGTACTTCAGATAGTATTACATTATATCAAATATCTTTTTAAATTCGGGAATTTATCTGGTTTTTAATACAACAAGTAATATATCTACAGACAGCTTATGGACTTGTTTAACCTAAGACAACATGACCATACACATATAAATTTTTTAGTAAGTTGATAAGTATTGGTAGTGAATCAAACTCATTCCCATATTGGTTATTTCATTCTCCTCCCAGGATATAAACACGGTCCTTAATGATTCCAACTAGATCCCACTAGGTCACGGGAGAAGGCAGGATTAAAAAAAAAGTTTTTTATCAACACACTCTTAGAGACTTATCTCAAAAGCCAAGACGAAGAGAATAAATTCTACGGCATTCACTTAAATAAAATATTAGTGCTATCACCATCATGAAGAAACGAAAACATGAGGCCGGGGTTTAAATTAATCTTCCCGGGTAGAAGTCAAACTCTGGAATAGTAAAAACCCGCTTCGGTTGCCGCGTGGATCTAACGCTCTACTCTCGCAATAGACTGAACTGCCAGTTTTGCACTCTTCCTCCATGCAAATGCGGGTGTATTTCCCTCTAAAATTAAGCTTCACAATTCCTAACCCGTTAGTGTAATTAGTACATAGGCGTATAAACTTAACCGGTAGTAAAATGCGGCGCTAAAAAAACAAGCATAGAAAAAAAAACTCTGCCACAACATCCACCAAAATAGGCGTCGATACAAGTCTGATTAATCAAATGAGAATTGATACATGTCCACTGAAGTAGTTGAATGGGATTCAACTAATCTATCAAAGTAGTAAAATGAACTAGTAAGATGTATCTTGCAATGAGCTAGACAAAATTAAATTACGTTGTCAAATGAACTAGTAAGATGTATCTGCAATGAGCTAGACAAAATTAAATTACGTTAACAGGCTACAAATTAAACTATTGTTTTGTTTATTTGTACACAGAACCTTAACAAAACAAATAAAAACAGTCATCTACCTTGGAAAAATGTGCTTCATTTCTTATGTTTCCATAAATATGTTTGTAAAGTTAAAATAGTATATGCTATTTGATGAAAACTACCTGAAAATATGATGTGTTAACAATAAAAAAAATCTGTATATATTTAAATGATTATTAAAAACTAAATTTCCATGACATTTCTGGGCTACCTAAAGTAGATTTACGACCTTAGTTTACTTGGATGACAGCTCAAAAAGTTACTAGAAATAATCCCTGATGTATCCCTACCCAAAGAGCTGGTATCTGTCAATTTGGATAACTGTAATGAAAACATTTGGTAATGTATGAATGTGATAGCTAACCAATGTAATTTAGACCAATATTATTTATATTTATTCGAGGTCAGGAACAAAACTTATTTATCGTTTAATTCCACTTAAAATAATTACCATTCATAGCACTTTCACTAAAGGTCTAACGAATATAGCTTCAAAATGGCGACCGACGAATTTAAACCGTGTGATATAACATGATGGAAACAAGTTCTTCACAATGATGAACCCACGCAGTGGATAAAAATATTTTATTCAGTTAAATATTTCAAAATACGATAAAATAATTTACTATATATAATAAAAGACAAGTATTCTCTCTCTTCCAAGTAAATACGATGCCTGTATTTAAAGGTATTAATGTTTGCACTATACTACACATTAAAGATAACATTTCAAAACGAAGAATAAGTACTTTTAATCATGTTAAAATATTGTTTCGGATTGGGCAAAAATAAATTATTATTCAAAGTAATGAAATAGTGTGAGTAAACTTAAGTTTACGTTATTTTATGTAAATGTAAAATATAACATGTAATTAAAAAACTTATCATATATAACAAAACGGTGATATTGTACAAGTGTTGGCAACCCTAAACCTAAACATATGATTTTTGAACTATCATCCTGGTAAACACCTATCATGAACAGACTTTAAGTTATCATTTTGCCTCTCTAATCCACGTTTTTGTGGGTAGAAAAAACAGTGGCTGTGACCACGTAGAGCAAGGTTATTCAATTAGTTATCCAAGTGGGCCACTCCAAAAAATCATATTATTTGGCGGGCCAGACATTTTATTCAATCTGGCAGTAATTGGGAACGTTATTAGATTCTACTTTTGTAGTTTAAAAGAGGTGCAGTGGTGAGCAGTGAAAAGTTTTGATACTATATTGATATAATTGAGTGAGATTAATTTTCATCATCAAGCTTCCTTTTCTTACTACTCAAAGTAGAAAGTGCCATTCTAGAAAACTTACAAGAAGACTAATTACAAGCAAAACACTCCGCTATTACTATAAATAATGCACGAACAGTAAGCCAGGCAAATATCAACTGGTGAGACATCGGCTGCTGTTGGGTGGAGGGGAGAAGAGGTGTGAGTTACTCTCAGCCACCCTGTCGCTGGGCTACCTGCATTGTTCAAGGTCAAAAGTATGAATATGTTATATAGATCAGCTACTGTGTGGTAGCGCTTGGAGGGAGAGATACCGGATCTAGAGTGGGGGACGCACGCCGCTGGACGGTAAGCTCGCACGCCCTTGTAGACACACGATGTTGGTGGCATGGCGCCAAAGACCGAAAACACGGGGTTTGCAGCTTCCCCCACCTCTGATAAGAGACTGAAGATCTCTATGGCCGTTCAAGACCAGGTGCCTCTACATATCATCTGAACTACACGACTCATCTCCAGTGATACAGTAGAGATGGACTTTCAATCCGTGGAGTTTGGCGGGCCGGATGTGGACCACGGGCCGCCAATTGAATAACCCTGATGTAGAAAATGCAAGACTTAATGGTGACACTGCTGCAAACTTTTCTTTAGCACCTCGTCTTAATACCCGTTCTGGTTGTAAGCTTATGTACTAATTACACTAATTGGTTAGTGGTGAGTAAGGTACCAGCATTTGAGTGGAAAAAAAGGGGGGGGGGAGAGAAACAATTTAGGAAAAAAACTCAGTACACCCGACCAGAAATGAACTACCATTTCCCCGTCAGTGGTAGTCTAGGTCTATTGCGAGAATAGTGCCTTAGACAATGCGGCCACTGAAACGGGCTGCTGCAAACTTAATAGGTGAAACAAGGAGGAGAATGAGGATCGGAAATATAACAGCATTTGTTTTGAGGAAATAATGCCAAACTACACATATAAAATATGTTATTCATAAGAGAATCGGGTCATGACTAGAGCGCTAGTACCACAGAGTAAAAACCAAGCACACTACACAATCCTAGGTCTTACAATACTCTTAATGGATCTAGCTTTCATCAATGCTGAATATAAAACCCAGCCTGTGCCGTGACATATATAGTAACTACGCAATTAATTACTTTAAACCAACAAAAACAGCGGTAAGGTAAGCTCGCGGCAAGCAGCTAAGCCTTATTAATACCTAAGATTGCAAGCTATTTCATTATCTAGGTAGCTGTTTCGTTTCGGAATATTTACAAACGTATTACGTAGTCCCACTCAAAGTATATTAAAATCTACATAACTAGAGACCTAATAGAGGCTTACCTGTTCCTAGCTACTACCAAAATATCAAAAGGTAAAGCAATTAGGTCTTATTCAAATATGTTCAGATAACATCTCGTCCCTTTAATAGATTGAAAACGAGACTAGTTCATCTCAACGATATAGCTATAACCCGGTTTTCTTACGAGTGAACATTTGGAGAATCGTTTATAAAATACAAACATATTTTTTGTGGTCAAAATTGATTATATTTTACTTAATTGTTAGTGTTATTTAGGTATTGTATTTCAAAAGTGATCACATAAATTGATATACGTGAATACGTTAAATTATATTAGTAACTTTCTAGCTGTAAGATTGGTCTATAAGTAGGAAAATTGGGGTATTCTGTCTAATTTTCTATGGAGAATATCATGAAGGTGGGTTTTAAGAATTGTTAACAACACCCAGAAACTATAAAATGGAGATTGTTCAGAGAGCCTAGAGAAGAACTGGACTGTCAGTATGGATGTGGATGTCACTTAGATGTGTGTCGGCTAAATAAAGACAAAGTCCTTAAGCGATACTTAGAGCTGCTTCTACAGATACAATATTTTCTTACCAATATAGATTTGATCTACTATCAAGTACTAGAATATATGGGATTGGGTAACTAGTATTTTTTTTCGTTCCTTCTTGATACCATGGTTGAATTAACTAATTTTGGAACCACAAGGTAGAGACAAAAACTCATATATATTATATTTGCGGTTCCACAATTTTCTGGAAAATTGACATTTTTAGGATCCAATGCTAAATAATACAGTTTTAAACAATTTACTTACTTTTAAAGAATGATTAATGATTTTGTTACAAAAACCTCGGGCCGAAACATAGCATAAAATGAGCTAGCATCTGAAAGCCGAGTTTTCCCAAATATTTACGAAGTTTGGAAAACTACAACACGCTGCAAAATTTATTTAAAATTATTTTTTTCGTTGTGATAATGATGATGATGATGATGATGAATCTTAGGACATGAAAATCATCACAATTTAAGATACATTTTATTTATTCTATAATAATTCATAGAGAGTAGGGGAAGTACGTTTTTTTAAGAAAGGTTGAACTTAAGGAATATGTATAAGAGCTTTAGATGGGAGAAAAACAAATCAAAAGCATAGTAGAAAAACAATGGGTGATCGTGAAACCTTCGATAAGCTTGTATATCAATCATGGCCCCAAAAAGGTTGCCGACCCCTGGTTTAGGCCGTCACTCTCGCAGTAGAGTGGGCTGCCGATAACTGGGAGATCGGGGTTCGAATCTTGGTCAGGTGGACTGACGGTTGTTTTTTTTTAAATGATTTTACACTCTTCCTCCACGTAAATTCGGGTTAACTTTCTAATCTAAGTTCAGCCTTCCTCATCCTTAAGTCATCAGCGTAATTAGTACATGTGCGTATAGCCTGAACAGGTAGTAAGACGCGGTAGGGGGGAAAAACAACACTTGTAAAATAGTAAAATTGTAGCATGTTGTTCGCAAAAAAGTATGTATTTTCTAAAAGGCCCTTCCTATCAATATCCTACTATATCTCAGAACCAGAGCTATAACCCTAAGGTCAAGTTTTATATAAATGACAAGTGAATTGTTTTTCATTAATGATATACAATTATCTCGCAAACGAAAAAAATCGCATGCCTTTAATTTATATTATTTCTCATCATATTTATTTAAGTGCCTTTATAGTTTAAGACGTAAAAGACGTTAGTCGCATCAGAGTATAAATATTAAAAAAATGGCATTCCCCTGGTTAGAGGATGGGAAAACAATCCTAGTAAAGCCAAGTGGGGTTAAACTCTGTTATCACACACACAGGTGATTACAAGTTCTAAGGCGTCAAGGAAAAAGTAGTATGTATTTCAGAATGTCGTGGAGGCCGGGGATTTAATTTTGTCCAGGTACATACACTACGGGGACGGGTTTTAACTTGCAATTTATAAATATAATTTTCCCATCTCCTTATCAAGCAAATGTGGATGCATTTCTTCATATTATTTTTCCTATGTCAACCACATAGATTAAACCGTTCAATCACCCTTCAATGTGTACGTTTAGGCTAAAAACTGGTATCCGAGGTTAAAGTCAGGCACAATAGCCGTGTGGCCAGCCTTACCAGAAGATGTTTTTTTAGAAGAAACTCCCATTTTATCATCAGTCGATTATATTAAAGTTTGGTCCCCGTTCCCACGCTGAGGACGTCCAATAATCGATACTCTCTTTCTCTCTCTCTAGAATAAAAATTCAAATCAAGACTTTGAAAACAATTTTTTATGGAGATTTCGACCGCCTGGCGAGAGAAAAATCATGTTTCCTTTTAGCTATGTAAACTCTGTTCAAAATAAAATCACAGCTAACGTATACGTCAAATATCCTGTTATTCTTAGAATGTAGACCTTGTATTACGTGAATGACATCGTGTATGGTTTTTTATCAAATAATATTCTCCACGAATAAAACAGTGAAAAAAAATCACTATTACAGTTTTATTCTAACTAGCATTCATTAGAGAACTGCTCAGGTTGCCAATAGTGGAATTTTGGTGAATTAAACCTCTAGAAAATGAAAACTTTTCTGTGATTAAAAATGATAACATTTTACCATATACATTAGGATAATTTTATAGCAAATAATAATATCTATCAAAGACAGCTGCTGGTCTCATGACTTGAGATAGGAAGACGTTAAAGTAGATGTATTCACTTTTCTAGCTGTCAGATAAGGCTCTTCCTAAGAGTATGTATGCTATGCCCAAGATTCCTAGAAACGAAACGATAGCAAGACGCGGTGATAAGAATAGAGGATGTATATTCACATTTGCGCACAGTGAAAGTGGAACGATTACCTTCTACTCCCGGTCGAAATTCAAGCCTCAATTATTCCCGATACCAGATAACCAGAAGAGATTACGCCTTTATCCTGCATGACCACCGATATGTGTCGTACACATGCTAAAATGGATGCAACCTATGATAAAGAGACCAATGCATACCATTACTAGGCGTATGAATATACTAAGATATGAGTAGCTCTCGGAACTGCTAGATCTATGGATATCAGACTAGCTCGCATCAATAGACACGCGGAATAAGGCGTCAACTTAACCTTTACCAGTGAATAGGTCAGAGTTCAAATCCCCGTTCAGATGTAAATACTTTTTTTTCCCCCTTAAATTGATTTCTATTATCCTTCCGCGTGAATGCAAGTACATTCTATCTACTATCTAGCGTCATCGTCCCTGTTCCATTCGTGAAAATATGCGGATATCCCAAACGGGTGGTAGGAGGTGGGGCAAAGACAATAAAAAATAACCTACTATATACACCCCTGAAACAGAGAGGACACATTAATAAACGAGGACCACCGAATCGTTTCACGTTTGATAGATAGGGGGAGAGGAGGGAATTAAGGTGAAAGTATTTATGGTTTCACGCACAGCCAAGGCCCTACGGACCTATCCCATGCTTACGTTAACTTCGCGAGTCATCGTTTAAAGATAGGAATATCGAAGATAGCTTGGGAGGAAAAAAGAAGGAGAAATGACCTTTACTGAAATGCCCACAATCAACAAACATACGCCACCATTATTTCTAAACCCCATCAAAACAAATGGAACATATGTATAATCTCTAGGAATGTAATGGGGAAACACAGAGAGCATCGTCAATTGTCTTACACAAAGCAGGATATCTATCATTTAACGATAGCTTTGATAGTTTTTGATAGTTACTAAAACGGTTACGGTACGTATTAATTTAGCATGAAAATGTGTTTTCACTGAAAAAGAGAAATTTGAGATTAAATTTGTAACTTAAAAGATTTTTAAAATAGTATTTTAAACAAATAGTCATTTTAATCATCTTAGGTTAAAATAACCTGATTACATTATGAATATATTATATTTTGTTAATATTTTGAGCTCTAGACCACAGCACGCTTATAGGTTCAATTACAACATGCTAAAAAATTCACCGAAAACAATAGTGTTTTGACCTACAACCATTCCAAATCAACACTACTCAATGGTGCTCATAATCTCTTCGATATTTCGTTTCCAAATAGGGGTTTGGAACAGCAAATAAAGTTGATAACCCAGTTTAGAAGCGTTACAGGAGTTGGTACGCATGTTTGGAACAGCTACGGGAGTTGGTACACATGTTTGGAACAGCCACGGGAGTTGGTACGCATGTTTGAAACAATTACACAAGTTGGTACGCATGTTTGAAACAGTTACACGAGTTGGTACGCATGTTTGGAACAGTTACACGAGTTGGTACGCATATTTGGAACAGTTACATAGGTTAATAAGCATGTTTCGAACATTTACATGAGTTATTAAGCATGTTTGGAACAGCTACACAAGCTGGTACTCATGTTTGGAACAGTTACATAAGTTAGTGAGCATGTTTCGAACAGTTAAAGGAGTTACTACGCATATTTGGAACAGCTACGGGAGTTGGTTCTTAAGTTTTAAACAGCCACAGGAGTTGATATAGGTTTAGAACAGCTACATGAATTAATACGCATGTTTGGAACAGTTATATAAGTTAATACGCATGTTTGGAACACCTAAGAGAACTAGTACACGGGCTAATCCCCTCAGATGTTCCAAGTCTGCTTACATACCAGCTTCTTACATGCTGTTATCCACTTTTATCGGAGTATTGTGTACAAAAACTCCTTTCCTCATAAATACCACAATAATATTTCAATATTAAGTTTTAAATAATATATAATATACATATATAAATAAAAGGTCTTCTATAAAGGGAGTAGGAAGTCTGTTTCGAAAGGCTTGTCACCCAATCAAAATACGCAAGAACTTCTAAAACGGACTTTCTATCTATTTATTCGCTTATAACTAAGAGATCTACCACATTAAATTGGATGAGATTATTTGTATATTATGCAGAATATTTTTGGGAAGCTATTTATCCAATGATTCTGACGCCTTGGACCACATGCCCCCCGGTTAGTGAAGCTAATAAACTAAGAAAAATAGATAGCTTAAATTTGGTATAAGCTAATATACTTGGGGAAATCTCAGGTTGTGCAAAGTGGGCGGCGTTTCAAAAGTAATAAACGTATCAAGTCAAAACTTGGTATATGGACTTAAAGAAAATTGAGAATTTACACAAGGCTGATTTTGTAGCTCATATATATTTTGAAGCTTAGATCCTAGATAGAGTTAGACTGTGTTTCCACTTGCTTAGTGTCGATATATTCCAAGGAAAATAGCAGGCTGAAACTTGGCATAAAGTTTCAGTCTTAAGAAAATCTTAAGGCATGTTTACCTCTAAGGTATTTTTTTTTACTTTTTATAACTTATATGTTGCAATTTTAACGCCTTAACTACGTAGCTACCGGTGTAGGGCTAGCTTCAAACCCAATAGGCATACAATGCTGAAACTTTGGATTTGCACCTAATGAAACCTCAGAGTGTGCACCTTGGCTGTATTTTAAAACTATATGTATATTGTCTAATACCATAGAATGTTTAACCAGTGGTGCGGGTACTTTTAGTATAAACAATCTTTTTTTTATTTGAGGTACTTAACGTACACTTTCTGAACCGATTAATTATATCAGAACACAAGAATTTCTATGAGCGAGAATGAAAGGGCTACCAATTTTGCAGGGAAAGATAGTTTAAAATTCCTTCTATAGGGTTCTTTTATATGACACAATCGACATGGAACCGATGGCTTTACTTCCCCTTCGAAGGAAGTTGTGCTTCGGTCGATCGCGGCTGGGTTTGAACCCATGAAAATCGGGTCCTGAGGCGAGTACTTTATCTCAAGAGCACAGATGTCAACCATCAATAATCAGATATGTCTGATATTAACTTAGGGAAAATGTTTAGGGTGTGTACTTTAACCAACAACAAAAATCTATTGTAATTCTGACGCAATAGACATCGTGAGTCGTGACCAAACGATTCAGGTGGCTAAAAAACCAAGAAACATAGAAATAATAAACTTGGCATAGGCTTACCTACTTGACTAAGCTTGGTTTGTGGTTTTACACATATTGATAGCCTGGCGAATTAAATCGCGTGATTACTGGACAGGGAATTGTAAAACCAAGGATCATTTAATTAAGAAAATTGGTATAATTATTTAGGGGTACTGATACAAGTGCGCCTCGCGTTTATTTTTAATTTTATATCAAGCCCAATGTAAGCCTGATGCCTCTGACTGCGTGACTAATGGTGTGGATAGATAAAAAAAAAAGTTTACATTTACACTATAGGGGATATTTATTACGAGCCTGAAAACTTAAATCTCATGATTATGTATTTGTGATGTTAAAAAAGTGTTCAATATTGTTCGCGATCAGTATTGCTGTTAATAGTGATTTGTTTTACATAGAAATCAAACCCAGTCAAAGTAGACGGGTTTTTCTTGATCCAAACAAATCCTTAGTTCAACTTCCTTAGGACAAGCATGTGGAAGAACCCTGGAAGGAAGGTGAAAATACCTATCTCAGCAAAATTGATAGGTCATTTCAAGCTCGCTCATAGAAATTCTCGTGTACTGATATAATCAGTTGGTTCAGAAAGTGCACGTTAAATACCTAAAAAATATTTTTTTTTACATCAAGTCAAGGCCTTCATAAATTGTATTCAAGATACTTTAAGTATTTTACGAATCTCTTGAAATCCATCTCTAATACTAAATCTTACTGAACAATGTCTCCGTGCTCAAATCAAGCTCCCCTGGGTTTGGTTTTTGACCCTCTACCCAATCAGTCAGGGTAAAGGTCTGCTGCACCCGACAAACGCAATCAAAATGTAGATGACATAAACTGTTTGCACAAGAGGGGAATACACACTAAAAGAGACAATTCTCACTCCCCTAAACGCAACCTCAAACCAAGTCACTAAAAATAAATTACCTCAGGTACAGAAATTAATGTCGTCGGTGTTTGTGACGAGCTAATAGCTTTACCTAAATATCCAAAGTAATGCACGAGGCATGTATGGGTCGGGAGTTAAAGATATTACAATCCCTAATATTAACGATTAGCGACCGGTTTGAATCCCGACACCAAAACAATATGATTCCCCTAGGTTTGAGACAGGCATGTATAGTCGGGTTTCAATTAGAAGAACCTTTTAGAGCAAGGATTCTCAAACTTTAGCCCGTCGAGTAGCCCTTTTGAGGTCATGATCTAATCAATACAGCACTTTCAGCACTTCCTACAAAAATAAACTTATCTTGTAAAGTATAAACGGACTGTTCTGATTTTAATAGGTTTTAAACCCGCTTTAGTAACCGAATGGTCTTTATTATTTATTATTATTTAGCACCGCGTCTTACTAGCCGTTCGGGTTATACGCTTAAGTACTAATTAAGCTAATAGAATAGGAATTGGGAAGGTTGAATTTAAAGGAAGTGAGCCCACATTTGCGTGGAGGGAGAGTAGAAAACCACGTAGGAAAAACCATCCCCCGTTCACCCGACCAAGATTCGAACCTCAATCTCCCCCTCCTCGGCAGTCGAGCTCAACACGACTAGCGCGTTAGCCAACTACGCCACTGAGGCGGGTGCAGAATGGTCTTAAGGCATCATTCTCGTGTTTGACTGGACTGCTGATGACGGGGATATTGGGGTTCGAACCCCAGTCCGGTTTACTGAGACTGGTTTTTATTAAATGGTTTACCAATCTCTTTCCACGCAAATGCGGGTAGATTACCTCTAAAATGCTTCCTTCCTCATCTATACCCTATTATAATAATTATCATTATATGCGTACAAACAGAACAAATATTAGTAAGACGCAGTGATAAAAAAAATAATTTAATGATAATCTAATAAAAATCTTGACAGAGGAAAGAAAATTTAAGGAAAGACTAAGGCATCAAGTTCATACCTGCGTTAATTTATTTATCGGGCTTTTAATCATCAAAACATGTTCTATAATCAATAAAACTCAGTGGTGCATCGTGCTCTCCCTGAAGTTCTTCCCGTACCCTTGTGGATACGCGTAACACGGTTTGGGAAACACTAATTAAGAGCATCTAAAAATAAAGTTAGCGCAGTTAACAAAAATATTAAGTGACGGTATTTATTTTACAGCTGTTGTTTTTGTTATACCCGTCCGCGCTATCCTAATACCTACATTAATAGGGTAGATATGAGTAAGTTATAGTAAGATGAAGTGTATCCGAATTCACATGAAGACGTTATGGAAAATTACTTAAGAAAGCTCATCCTTAGCATGTCCATTCGAGTTTCAAATCCCGAACTCCCCCATCACTAGTAAATCAACTCAGACGAGGTTAACACCTAAAATCGCGTGCCCACCGATACGAACTATTACTACAGCTGTGACACCGTCTGTCAAAAGTAATATCTAACTTAAATAGAACACTTGGCTTGTCTTAAAAATGCGACAATGTAAACCGTGTAGACATTTTAAAGACCGTGTCAGGGACTCGTTGGTTTGAGTGATCGTCCACAAGTCAAAAGGATCCTAGTTTGATTCCGATGAAACTGACGCTAATATTTACTACTTGTACTCAAGTTAGTCCTGCCATCCAATTAGTGAATATATAGGCTTATCGCGGGGAGAAAATAATGGAATTAGATGACAAACGTTTTAAATGAAGAGAAAAAGTTGACATTAAATTCCAGGACACCCTTGACAGATATTAAACAATAATTGTTGATATCACCATGTGAAGTAAATTAATCTATATTTGTACTGAAGCAATATTTGATTTATTTTGACCAACAAAATGTTTTGCTATAAAAACTGCAAAAACACATACCTTTTCTCACGTTCCATATATCTCCACCTCAAGAGCTAGGTGTATACTATTAGGGATTCTGTCCTTAGCTAAGCTAGTAAGACGTGTACTGTATATTTAGAAAGTTTTTGGTTAAATACCAGTGCTGTGGGTAGAGTATTTTCAGAGTAAGAAGAACTTGTTAAAACTATACCCGTGATATGTTACCGCCACCTTTTTTTTTGTTCCCATCCACCCAATCATGAAATCATTCATCCAATCTGCTCTACACACATCCCATTGTAATGTATTTTAGTTAATACCTGTCCAGTGAATGTTCAACAAAGCATTAAGAACAATTCACAGGTATAATAATTAAACTAGCTTTTGCCCGCCTCGGTGGTGTAGTTAGCTAAAGCGCTAGTTTTGTGTTGAGCTATACTTCCGAGGACGGGGAGATTGAGCTTCGAATGTCGCTCGGGGGTGAATTTTCCTAGATGGTTTTCCACTCTCCCTCCATGCAAATGCGGGTTCACTTCCTCTATATTCAAACTTTCCAATTCCTAACCCATTAGCGTAAGCGTATAAACCGAACTGGTAGTAACACGCGGTGCTAAATAAAATAAATTAAACTAGCTTTGGGTGACCTGGTGGTCTAGGGGTAAGGTGTCAGACTTCTGTTCTGGGTGTCCGGGGTTCAATCCTCGGTCCCGGCACAGATTTATCTGATTGCCGAACTCTTCCTTCACCTCTGACAAGATGTGTATTAATCACAACTTGTGAATGTGAGGAATGCCAGGCCTCCACCGTGGTTCGGATTACACGTTAAACTGTAGGTCCTCCATTTCATCTCACAATCACCCTACCATTGCACATTAGCGTAAGTGCGTATAACCCGAACGAGTAGTAAGACGCTGTGCTAATAATAATAATAAACTATCTTTGCTTTAACTAGCAAACACGCCACGCCACGGAACTGTTAAATACCCCATTTAAAAAACTTTTTTTAACAATACGATAAGTTTATTCTCGAGGTAATCAGACTAGAGTATTTCAACTGGACTCAAGTCATCATACGATGAACGAGATAGCTTCATGTATCAGTAGGGTGGGAAAAGATTGAATAGCTCATTACCACGGCGATATGAGACACTGAGGGGACATGAAAATAAACCACCGCGACTCAACGATATGTCGTTTAGCGGCTAGGGGCCTAGCTCGAGTGTTCATAAGGGTAGATACTAAGCGCTGGAGGTAACTAGGTGTCTAGGGCCGGATTTAAGAGCAAACTTTATGTCACTCCTACATTCTGTGATTTAATACATATCACCCGCTTCGGTGGCCACGTAGTCTAACGCGCTACTCTCGTAGAAAACTAGATTGACGATGATGGGGAGATAAAGGTTCAAATCTAGGTCAGGTGTACTGAGGCGGAGTTTAAAAGAATGCTTTTCTACTATCCCTCAACACAAATGAGGGTACAATTCCTTTAAATATAACCTTCCTAATCCCTAAAACAATTGTCGTAATTAGTGAATTGACTTTTAGACCAAACGGTTAGTAAGAGGTGGTGCTAAAAAAAATCTCTCACTCCCCCTGTAGTCCAAAAAGTCTGCTACCACCTTGGCGAATTGAATCGTGGTATTTGTAGGCCCTATTCATATTTAAACGAAGTGGAAAGTCACAATGCAGTGGTGTAGTAGAAATCAAAACCAAAACGGCATGTATTTTTTTCACAATTAGGGTATAGCTATATGACAGAGTAGATATAGGCCTAATGTAGCAAAATATAAATAAATGGATGTATATAAACCATAAGATTCAAATAAATGCAAGTAAACATTGTGCTATTTTTTAGATTTTTGTTTTCATTTATTCACGGTATTTAACGTGCACTTTCTGAACCAATTGATTATACCAGCACATGAGAATTTCTATGAGCGAGAGTGAAAGGGCCTACTAATTTTGCCGGGAAAGTAACTTTCACATACCTTCCAGGGTTCTTTTACATGACACAATCGACATGGGACCGATGGCTTTACTTCCACTCCGAAGGAAGTTGTGCTACAAATATTTATTGCTCAAGAAAATGTTATCGGGTCCTGAGTTGAACACTTTACCCCAAAACCACCGAGTTCGATCATACTGGGGTTGGTTTTAAAGATTATATACATATACACTAGTTGGTCGTTGCAGAGATGGCTGCAGATTTTTTCACTAAAATGTATTTTAAACATTTTATTGGGAAAGGATTTATATAATATGCCCTCACTCTCATTTTAGTTAAAATGTTTGTTCGTCAAAGGCTATCAACTTTTCTTTGATATATAGTTTTCGGTGTGTAATTTGAATGAAAACGTATATTTTCCCCTTCACGCCGTGATGAGAGCTTTAAAATGAACCCTCTCCCAGATCTCTATTTGTTGCACCAAACCACACAAGTAACGATTATTGAGCTGATATTATTTTTAAACAAAAACAAATATTTTATTTACCAATATACAGCTATACACAAATCATGGTTTTCATGGTGATGTAAACTATGAATGATTGTACAGATGAACCACTGCCCACACAGAAGAAAAATATGGAAAATTCAATCGGAAATTTGGGTTTTAGTTTTAGGACACTATTTTTACCGGCATCCTGATTCCCTAATCTTTAAAATGAGTGGTCATTTGTCAGTCAGTTGTCTGTTCAGTAATTTCCTAGTAATTTATATTACTAGAAACGGGCTTATCAAATTATATATAAGATATAAAATAGAGAGAGTGATAAAATGTGAGAGTGAAAATGAGAATGTAAGTGTGATTGTGAAAATGAAAGTGTATATAAGATATAAAATAGAGAGAGTGATAAAATGTGAGAGTGAAAATGAGAATGTAAGTGTGATTGTGAAAATGAAAGTGTGAGTGTGAGATTGAGAAAGTGGGTGTGAGAGATGAGAAGGGAATGAAAGAGACTGAGAATGAGCAATTGAGGGCGATCGAGTGAGTGTGAGCGATTGATAGTGAGAGTATGTGTATGTATTAGAGAGAGAAATACTGGGATAAGAGAAAAAGAGTGTGTGTTTGAGGAGAGATAATGTGAGAAAAATATGTTTAGGAGAATGCGTGATAAAGTGTGTGTGTGAGAAAGAGAGAGTAACATTTTGGGAGAAATATTGTGTGAAAGAAAGAGAAAATATGAGGGCGTGTGAGAGACAGAGAGTTTGAGAGAGAATTTAAGAGAGAGTAAGTGTTTGAGAGAAAAAGTTAGAGAGAGAAATTAAGAAAGCAAGTTTAAGAGAGAGTGGGTTTGAGAAACAGTGAGTTTTAGATATAGAGTTAGATTGAGAGAGTTTGAGAGAGATCGCGCTAAGGGGTTGATAGAATGTTCAATAGAGAGAGCGTTTTAAAAGAAAGTACAGTTGAGAGAGAGAGAGAGAGCGTTTTAGACAGAGCTTAAGAGAGTATAATAAATATAATAATGTGAAAGAAAGTGTGTGATGAAAGTGTATGTGAGGTTAGAGAGTGTGTGAGAGAGAAATAAAGTTTGTGAGAGAGAATGAGAAAAGATTATATTATAGAGAGTGTTTTGTAGTGTGTGTGTGTTGTGTGTGTGTGTGTGTGTGTGTGTGAGGGGGGAGAGTGTGAGAGAATCTGATAGAGAAAGAATGTGAAACTATAGATGTGGTACTCAAATATTACGGTACTTTGAAATATCATTCCCTCAAAATTATCAACAGGGAAACATAACTGAACTTACTGTATTTGTAAGAATATGAAAAGATAGAAGACGTACACAAAACATTACTTTTAAATATCATATCAAAACTAAACGGTAAAATGAAAACATAGATTAACTTATGTATTTGTATTGTGTTACTATTTGCTAAAATGAATATCAAAGCCCATTATTTGAAGAAAAAAAAATGAACACCAAAACTCATACTTAGATAGTTAAAATGGCTATTTTTTTTTAACATTATTCAAGATCATTTTATTGTTTTTAAGCTTATAAATTATAATAAATACCTGAACATATTCAAACACCATTTTATCATGCGCGAAACAAAACGTAGACAATATTTTCATGAATTTAACAACTTTACTTTTTAATTTTCGAATTATAATCAATATTATTGATTTAAATGCCAAACTATAACACTATTCAGTAGCGTTTCGTGACCAAAATTCTTAAGCAAGCTTGGAAGGGGTGCCCCCAAGCTTTAAAGGGGAGGTCCCGGGATTATTTTTTTAAATTTGTTTTGCTTAAAGAATCTATTTGGTGGGTTTTTTTTTATGATGGTTGTGGTTTTGGGCGTCCTTCTGTTCTGTGATTTATATTATTATGTTATTACTTATTAATTATTATAGACATATACTTATAAACTTTAGTTTGTTAGCTTTCACTGATACACACATCAAAACAAAAGCACCTGCTACAATAAACTCCACAAAACTCTAAAGCCCAGTACACACGACACAAATTTTTGTACAAAAAGTTGTGCAAGAAATTGTACAATATCTTGGTCACATGGATTGCATACACATTTTAGCCAGTGACTGTTCACATGACATCTGTGATTGCATACACATTTTAGCCAGTGACTGTTCACATGACATCTGTGATTGCATGCAATATTTGAAAAAATCATGGCTTTTTGCCCGTTTTATGGAAAAATGATTGAATGATTTGGAAAATATTGGTGTTTAATGTAAATAATTTCTTAATCATTCCTAAATACTATGGAAATATATTAATTTTTTCAATTTCTTAATATTTTCTTAAAACAACTGAAAACCTTTATATATTTGGTTTTTAACCTCCTTCAGTTATAATTATTTGTTTGTTTTCAAGCATTTAGTTGTTTTTCTTACATTCACTCTTTTTTTTTTAAAGTAACTGTTTAGCAGACGAAGTTTTCCTGTTTACAACTCAAAAGTTGTACAATAAAAAAGGCTAATATAGGACGCGTTCTATTTCTTGAAATTGTATACAATAAGTTGTGCAAAGCAGATCTTGTACAAGTTTTGGTGTTCATACGACGCCATCTTCAGGCTGCAACTTCTTGTACAACTTTATGTACAAGAAGTTGTGTCTTGTGTACCGGGCTTAAAGATGTATAGGCACGGGATCAGTACCTTGACAGAGGGGTGGTGACTTCGGTTCTAGTCATCACCATTCGGGCAAGAGAAGTCGTAGCTCGGCTGCTTGCATTTTTACCTGACATCCGCAGCTCTTAAAATATAACCGTTGACGTTAAAAAAGTATGAACTAAAACACAACTAAACTTTGATTATGTTAATATGTTTTTTGATTTGAACGTTATATAAAAGGTTTGTGAAGAATTTCATCCTAATTCTGTAGAGAATGAACGGATGAGGAGGGTGATTTAGAAGAAATGCACCCGAATTGGTATGGAGGAATAATAATAAAAACAAAGTTAAAAGTCGCATGAAAGACAACCCCTGTCATATTATCAGACTGAGAGTCGAACTTCAAATCTCCTGTCAACGCGGACAATGTATCAGTCCAATGTATCATACCACACTACCACAGTTGTGGGGGCAACAGACAATGACCCCTGTTTTTCAAAATTGGTTGGAGAAATATTGAAACTCAAAGTTAAAAACTTCATTTGTGGTCAAAAGCTGTATCTTAACTTAACCCACTTTATTCTCTTAAATGAAAAATTACACTTGGAGAGGGGAATCTGGGACTTTTGGCTTAGTACACCAATGATCTAGACTCTATTCATGTGAGGGTCATTCTTCACTCAAATTTAAAGGCAGCATTCTAAGTCGAAGGTCCCAGGTTAAATTCCCGTGTTCAAGTGTCATTTGTATATTTACAGAATACGATATCTAGATGCGGCTATAGCCGCAATTAACAAATATAATAAATTGTCCATTTAATTCGTTAATACAGTGAATTAAAAATAAATTATGTCCCCGTAAAAGAGTGACTAGGGGATTACCGGTGCAATCAACCCTGGTTCGATCCTAGACCATGCATAAAATAATGGAGTGTGCGAGCTCGTTTAACTATATAGATATATTATAAGTTATAACAGATCGCAATATAGGTCGAAGTTTAAGGTTATGTTTAATATGTTAGGAAGAACAAGTTTAGAAGTTATAATAAACTTTATAATAGCCAATATTGTTTTTATGTGCACTGAACCTTTATATCCACCCGGGATATCCGCATATTTGCATTAATAGGTTAAGGGTGAGGAATATATTAAGTTGAAGATATATACCCAAATTTTTATGGAGGATAAGTGGGAAAACATTCAGGATAAACCACCCACCCACATTATACCTAACAGGTATTCAAATGCCAACCTAGTCATCGGGACGCTATACAAGCTAGACAATATGAGATATAAGCCTTAGTATGCGTGTCCTCCGATGTGGGTGCCAAGCTCAAGAGTTCTATACGGCCATCTTTTATCTGTCATTGGAGTTCGTTGAAGAACACATGGTTTGCCGTAAGAATATTATAAAAGTATAGAGTGTCACAAATAAGACCGGCCACAAACACACAGTATTTCAAAGTATGTGTTCGAAATGTGCGCCACCAGCCGCTATGAATAGTTTCAATAAATAAAAGTTTACTAGTCGGCTAGCGGAACAAAGGATAGGCTTAGGGGCTGGTGGCGCATATTTTGAACAAAATACTGTTATAATGGATAAAAATAGAGAAAAGGAGGAAAATAAACTAATACGTGTAAATTTAATGAAGAAAGACCACCTATGGAAAAAGAAAAAAATGTGGGAAGAATCCAATGCACTAAGTTAACATCGTCCTTTCTTCTTGTCACATAAATGAATGAATGAATAATGAACGAATGAATGAATGAATGAATAATGAATGAATAAATAATGAATGAATAAATAATGAATGAATAAATAATGAATGAATAAATAATGAATAAATAATGAATAAATGAATGTCACACACACATTTTAACACAAAATGAGTAATATTTCTGCAGTTGTTGCCTTTATCAAACAAAAAGAGTAGAGGGAATACACTTTACACAAACAATGAATTATCCCATTTTTGAATTTTGAATTTTGAATTCTTATCAATTTCCATCATAAAATTATTTAGCCATTGGGCCACCTCATTTTTAAACATCGAACACAAGATTTTGAAATATTGTGCGCTTGGGGACGGTTTTCTTTGGGACAACCTGTACATTAAGGGCCGAGACTTTAAACCCCATTCGAATGGCAACAGTTCTCCCCTGCTTAACGATTTGAAGCTGGGGGAGGGGGGAGGGCTCTTATCATTCAATAATGAGCTTTAGAATCTCGACCTTGGGTAACTTTTTTTATTGTGTCAAATAAGGATCTAGTTATGGTGAGTCGATTTTTACTGTAACCTGTATCGGTGGACACGTAGGCTTAGGTGTAAGCCTCATCTAGTCTATTTTTCTAGTGAAGGTTAGTGTAGTTTTTAATTCCGGTTGGGTGTACCTAATATTATTTTTACTAAAGGGCTTTCCATTCTCTCTACGCAAATACGGGTACATTTCATATCAATTATATATTCTATATCCTTATTCCACTAGTGTATTTTGTTTATTTTTAGTACCGCGTCTTACTACCTGTTCAGGTTGTATGCATATGTATTAATTACGATTTGGGTTGAATTTAGAGAAAGTATACCCACATTTGTGCGGAGGAAGAATGGAGAACCATTTTGGAAAAACCATTCTCAGTACAGCCAACAACGGGGATTCGAAACCCGATCTCTGTGTCATCGGTAGTCTAGTCTAACACGAGACCGACTCATTAGGCCACGCGGCCACCGAAGCAGGCCATTAGTGTAATTAGTGTGCGGAAAACGCAGGTGGATACCCAACGCGATGCGGAAAAATAATATAGCTGTGATTAGTGTACCGATGTACAAACCTACGTTTAGAAAGTGCACGTTGAATAATCCAACCATATACACCCTGCCAAACAAATTGTTTCGTTGGACAAAGACGATAGAAAAGGGAAAGTTGAGGGGAGATATTTGTGGCGAATAATTTCTTGCATCAAATAAAAAGAGACAGTTCAAGAGTGTAAAAGCCACGTGATTCTTTTGAAAGTAAATATTTAGTTTACTACCACTTTGAACCCTGCTACTGAAGACAACCTAAATAAAAATGACGCGAGAATAAAAATAAAAAACAGACATAAAATATTAAAGTGCTAAGCGAAAATATAAAGACGTATCCATATTAAATTGTAGGCGTTTACGAGCTAACATTGAGGGCAGTGTTAAAACGGAGAGAGATACCATTTTATGTGTTTGTAATGCATAAAAATAAGCGGTGGAAGATAAAAAATAAATAAAGACACTGACCTAAGTTATATGAAACGAAAATGTGTCATTTTTAAAGAAGTATTGGAGAGTCATGGAATTTTAGCTAATACAGCGTCATTTAAAGTCAGTGATTTAGAATGTTGGTAATATCATTTAATCGTTTAGCATGATTTGTCAGATATGGGAAGGTCAGGGCTTGAATCCAACTCGGTTGGGCCGAGGCTTTTTTTTAATAAATAGTTTCTCACTCCCCGTCCACACAAATGTGGTATATTTTCTTTAAATAGTAGCGTTCTCGTAACTATTCCATTAGCGTATAAAAAAAAGCCGCATAGCCCGGACAAATAGAACAGAATTGGGGGTTTAATTTATTTATTTTTTCATCTCGTCTTACAAACCTTCTGGGATATCCACACCTAACTACACTATTGGAGTAGGAAGCTAGAATTCTAGAGGAAATGTTCTCGCATTTGTGTGAAGTGAAATCAAGACATAATATAGAGTGAAACATCCTCAGTACACCCGGCAGGGATTCGAACCAGCCATTACGTCACCGGCAAAACAGACAAGTTCTGAGTCTTTTGCTCACGTGCCCACCGATAAGGATTGTTGGTGTAGGTATTAATTTTTATTAGGGGGTATTTAACAAGCACTTCCTGAGCCAACCAATTATATCTGCACACGACTTAAATTCTAGAACAAACAGAACACCCAGTCACCAAGCCGTTAATTCATCAACCTCAACCGTATGTTTCAGCCTTGCCGAGAATTGAGCATAAAACTCTTTGTTAAGTAGGCAAATACGCTACCGAGGGAGCTATGTGGTTGGACATACTCTTCCCAGGAGAATTATGGTGCATTTTCTCATGTAAACACGCTTATGCTTTTCTGCTTAGTAGTGAACAACCCTCGTGTCAAACGTCTAAATAAATACAAACGCATCTGTGGTCACGCCGTGTAAAGCGCCATATTCCCTTGAGACTCTTTTTTCTATGAAGTTGAGATTTAAATTACATCTAGGTACATTGGAGGTGGTTTTCGTAACCCATCTCCCCGCTAATGAGGGTGCCTTTCAGGTTACATCTCAACCCCTACTCAAATATTCATAGTTTTTTTCCCCCTTGTTTAAATACAGTGCGTCTTAGCTTTCCACATGTTTGAACTAACGGGAGAAGTTGTATAATAAATACACCCACATTTTCGTGTAGAGAGAGTGATAAATAATTGATAAAAAAACCACCTTTTGTAAACCCGAACAGGATTCGAATATCGACCTCCCCGTCACCGATAATTCGGTATATTAAGAAAGTGACGCATTAGATCTTGCGACCACCAATCAGCTTGGTTCAGCTTTTAAATAACCCTTGTGATTTTTTTTTTAAAGTGGGAGCTAACAATTTATAAGTGCAGTATCGTCAAGACCAGACTTTCCTGGCAACACTCCACAATCCGCTTGTACTTCAAATATAACAAATAAAAAGGCAATAAAATACAACCAAAACTGCTAAAACATCTGCAAGAAACTCATGAGCGAACTCTAAGAAAACACTAATGGAGGCGCCACTAAACCAAAATAATAATCATAAGAAAGTGACACATTTATAACATAATGAACATGGGTCGTTTAATACTCGGTATATGAATAAAACTGGGTTACGCATTTGCGGATAATTTAGCGTTGAATCACTTTAAAAAAACTGCAATATGGATTCACACACGATGGGTTTATTGGCAAAATACATTCATTAAAGCACACACGTCAAATGTAATGTAAAATGTTAATTATTTTATTTTACACCCTGTCTTATTACCCGTCTGGGCTAGCTGAATTAAATTATTTTAATGTAATAGATATGAGGAATAAGCAATGATAAATTAAGTAAGAAAAATAAAACCGGTATACTCTACGAGGATTCAAACCCCGCCCTCCCCGCCTCTGGCAAACCAGACTAGAAGAGCTGGGTTTTTTTCCGCATGCCCAATGATAATAGTCATCAATATTTCTCCCGTTACATTTATTACTTACTCACAACCTCTTGGGTGGAGATAGTATTGTGAGCTTAAAAAAATATTTAATTCTAAAGTTTAACAGATGCACGGCCCACGGAACCCGAAAAAGTAATTTTCGCGATGTCGTCTGTCAGTTTCTCAGCCTAGAGGCGAAACCGTTTTACCAATCGGGCTAAAATTCCAGGGTTTTCATAAGGTTACCCCGAGGAGTTTTCGGAGTTAGATATTTAGCCATAAAATTAAGGTTTGTTTACTGAAGGGCATTAAGAGACATCGATTTTCTCAAAATCCGCTCGAACGATTTTGATTAAAATTTGTACATAGGCACTGTTTAACATTACAGACAAAATGGCAATTCTAATTTCCCATGAGGTTTTTTTTAATAAGCAGCTATCTCCAATGAAGGTTATACATATATATATATATATATCTGTAACAGTGTATTTTATTTTTGCTATTTGGTGGAATGTGATTTTCTTTTTGCCACCAGGATGTTTTTGAACTTAGGTAGATTATTTGGTTATTATCTTAAGAGTTTTAAGTAAAATCTAAATATAGGAGCGAGAAAGTCTGTGCTGTGCACCGTATTATTTATTTAAATGTATATTAGAGGCACGTGTTATTAACGAATTCATTAGGGAGTAGGGATGAGGTGGGTAGCCTCGATTAAATCCACATTGGGGAGAGGATGGGCAACACTACAGCAAAAATCAAACTGTATATTTTTTTAGCGCCGCGTCTTGCTACCTGTGTAGGTTATATGCGTATGTACTATTTAATATAGTTAGTTAAGGATGAGTAAGGTTGAATTTAAAGGAAGTGTACCCACATTTTGCGTGGAGGGAGAGTGGGAAACCATTTTATTAAAATCACCCTCAGTACACCAAACCGGGATTCGATCCCCGATCTCCCTGTCATAACCTGAGTAATCGGCCGGTATTCGCAACAAGTCAAATCCCAACTTGTCAGGGTCAGAGTCAGGATTCAAAACCCCGAGACCAAACTTATTAGTTCTTAGCGACATAAATAAGATAATTAGAGGAAAAAGAACAAAGGTATATTTTTAAATAACGTATACCCTCTATTTATCCAAAGAAAGGAAATAGTCTCATCATGGCGAGATAAACACCGCAAGTGCACTGGTGCATTCGGTAGGGAATCGATCACAGGTCTCCTAGTCAGTATCAAGTACTTCGCTTTGCCAATTTCTCAGTCGTATATCCAAGGCGGATGTTTATAGGCAGGGCCCAGAATTTCTTAATCATAAAATAGCCAACAAATGACAATATGAATTCTAAAAACTTAATTCAAATTTACAACAAAAAGTGAAAATATTAATATTGAATATTTATTACAAAAATCGATGGTATTTAAAAAATCTACTTAACAAAAATGCCTAAAACTCTCTCAACAATTACGCAAATCAAGATATTATGTCCTAAAATTACCACATGACAAAAAACAAAAAGACATATAAAAAAGATTTTCACAGTAAAGGGATCATGAACAGAATCTGTGTACGTACATTCATTCATTGTATGTAATTTACCCACAAAAAACACGAAAGGTATTAAAAATCTGGGCCAATCTGGTTAATGAATATTCAACTATTATATTCATTGCCTAAGGTTTAATCGCGTAGATCAAGGGTTTCAAACATACGGCCCACGGGTGTGTTTAAACCAGCCCTACTAGAGTTTTACTCGAAGTATTTGGGTGATAAATATCCCACGATCAAAATGGATGCAGCTAAAATACTATCGATGTTCGGAAGTACAAACATTTGTGAACAGTTTTTCTACCTTTTAAAATGGAAGTAAATCCAAGTTAAGAAGAAAGCTTACATATGTACATTTGATAAGCACAATGAGGATTGTTTCAAGTCAAAATATTTCTCCAGATTTTGATAGTTTAGTAAGTGGGAAGCGACGCCAGATTTCCAATAAACAGTAGATGTGATAAATTACTATCCTGGCATTGTGTTTCAAATTAAAAATATTTGAATTTTGAACTAAGTTTATTATTAGGCCTACTGTATTTGTCATAACTATTTATTTTTTATTTTAGCAAATTTTTTAAAAATTGTATATTAACATTTAAAGAAGTTTTTTTATTTGTCTTTTGCATCCACATTAAAAGAAAATAAGTTTGTAGAAATCAAGTGTACTTTAAGAATGAAATGGGTAGAGGAAAAAGTTTTTGAATCTACATACATATTTAAAATGTATACTTATCTTATGTGCGGCCCCGCAATGCCTCCTTAATTATATAATGCGGCCCTCACACCTGTTTGAGTTTGACACCCCTGGTGTAGAAGTCTAATGCTCAGTTTTAGACATTGGATTTTCACTGGTAGTTTTCAAATATCTGGTTTTATTGCTTATTAAATTTTAGCTGTGGCATCCACAGAATTTTTTCCAGGGGGGAGTAGGAGAGGAAAAATATATTTCCCCACCCACCCACACGTGCGCGCCTGAAAAAACTTCTTAGATTATTATTATTATTATTATTAGCACCGCGTCTTACTACCCGTTCGGGTTATACGCACTTACGCTAATGTGTAATGATAGGGTGATTGTTAGATGAAATGGAGGCCCTACAGTTTAACGTGGAATCCGAACCACGGTGGAGGCCTGGCATTCCTCACATTCACAAGTTGTGATTAATACACGTCTTGTCAGAGGTGAAGGAAGGGTTTGGTAATCAGATAAATCTATGCCGGAACCGAGGATTGAACCCCGGACACTCAGCACAGAAGTCTGACACCTTACCCCTAGACCACCAGGTCACC
>CABFWO010000648.1:0-22421 GCA_902155825.1 Timema genevievae | reverse complement strand
CCCCCCCCAGTTCACCCGACCGAGATTCGAACCTCGATCTCCCCATCCTCGGCGGTCGAGCTCAACACGACTGGCGCGTTAGCCAACTACGCCACCGAGGCGGGTTTATGCGTAAAAAAGAAGAACTCTTTATTTATATATAGTTTTTTATTATTAGGTTTAACACTAAGCGTTCTTAATGACTTGATTTGCAAATAGGGGTAGGGAAGTGCGCCAGTAGATAGTGAACACGGGAGTGAAAAAAACATATCTAGTATACTCCGGCAAAGATTCGATCCTCGAACCACCCGTTTCCAGAAATTCAATTCTAACTATATTAACGCCTTGGACCATGTGACCACTGATGCGGGTTTGGTTCCAACCTAATTTTATTTTTTGTGCACCACGTCTTACTATCTGTCAGGGCTATCAATATATTTGCACTGATAGTTTAGGGTTTAAGAAGGTAGAATTGAGATTTAATGTATCCGAATTCACGTGGGAGGAGGCTGGTGAACTTTTTTATGAAGTGGGGAAGGGGGAGGGACCAGCAGGGATTCGAACCCCAACCTTCCTTCCTTATGTAAAGCAGACTATAGGGGGGTTTACATTCTAAGTCATGTGCTCACTTATGCCAGCCCAACGTCAGAACCTGAAAACCGGCCTCGTGGTATAGTGGTCAGAACCCCTGGCTGTTAATCTTGAGTTCCCGGGTTCAATTCCCGGATGGTACCAGGGGATTTTTTCTTGAAAGGGGAATAATTCCCATGATCACCAGGGTTTGATTAATTAGGCTTAAGTTAGGTTTGGATCTTCATTTTCTCCACCCCGTGATATTCGTTATAATCCGCTCATCTCATCGGGACATGGAAAGAGCCTCCACGAAAAGGATGTACGATTAGTACATCTGGGCGTCCCCTGGGAAATGGTTCATTAGTACTGGCTAATATTTCCACACACTTAACTAAAAATTGACGTAGTCCAGACAAGCCATTTATTAATATTATAACCTGAAAAGTGAAGCCTGCTAGCCCCACAGACACCCTGTATACATGACAGCCACGAGCAGTAGGTGATTGTGAATTCTATGCAAACTAACTGTGTAGGCCTGTGTAGGCCTTGTGATATAAGAAATACGTATTGAGTAAAATAAGTCTAGCAAGTGACCGAAGTAATGTAAACGTCACCTTCGTGTTCGGGAGGGGGGACTCAAGGACAATAGGTGAACATGAGGAAGTTACGCAACGACGCATGCTCGTTAGTTGAGGGGTTGCGTTGAACCTAGTACAGTCAAATATTAATAGAAAGGGCCTTTTAGAAAATATCTTTCATCCACAGTCAAAATTGATACCATTTACGTTGTTTTTTTTATTTCTGCATCTTACTACCGGTTAAGGTTATACGCATGTTTAATAATTATTCTAATAAGGTAAGGATGAGGACGTAAGTATTTTAGAAGTAGTCTACCCAAATTTGCGTGGAAAGAGAGTGAAAAATAATTAGGAAAAACCACCCTCAGTACACCCGGCCTGGATTCAAACCCCTATCTCCCCGTCAACAGGTCAGTTAAATACTATATTGACGCGTTAGATTATTAGGCCACTAAAGCGTATTTTACTGTAATTTAATAGGTATTAATAATGTCTATCATACGTTTCGGTGGTCGAATTGGCTCAGACGTCACTCTCGCAACAGATGATGAAAATGTTTGGGTTCAAGTACTGGGAAAATGAACCTGAAAGGTTTTTAAACTCAAAAACGACTACACTTACTATAAATTTAACCCTCCTCATTCCTAAAACACACAGCGCAATTAGGACATATACGTATAACACTAATGGGTAGTAAGACGGGATGATAATTATTACTACTACTACTACTACTACTAATAATAATAATAATACTATAACTAAAGTGACAGATGAAAATCACATGACTCGATGTATGAATACGTGAAATTATATCCAGAAACTTTTATAGCGGTGAGATTCCTACGAAAACTACAAAGTATGCATCCACCTCGGTGGTGTAGTTAGCTAAAGCGCTGGTTTCGTGTTGAGCTAAACTACCGAAAACGGGAAGATCGAGGTTCGAATCAAGGTGGGGTGAACTGGGTGTGGGTTTCCCTAAATGGTTTTCCACTCTCCATCCACTCAAATGCAGGTACACTTCCTCTAAATTCAACCTTCCTAATTCCTAATCATTAGGGTAATTAGTAGTTAAGTGTATAGCTCGTGCGGGTAGTAAGACGCAGTGCTAAATATATATAATAATAATAATAATAATAATAATAATAATAATAATAATAATAATAATAATAATAGAAAGTAATCCTACCAGGTTGACACCTTAAAAAGTTAAACAGTACAACATAAAAGCAGCTTACCCCCTGCCGGTAACAATGAGCTTTGCGGCCCTTTATGGGACGGTAAGTACTAGAATTCCTGGGTGTTTAACGTGCACTTTCTGAGCCTATTGATTATTTCAGCACACGACTTAAAAACTAACTAGAACAGACACATCACGTAGTCCTCCATGAGCAAACAAACAATTACTGTGAAACGTAAATCCCAGTTTAAACAATGTTAATGGTGTTTCGGCCTATTCAAGAATCGAACCTGGGACCCTTTGTTATTATTATTATTATTATTATTATTATCGTCTTTCTAACCGTTCGGGTTATACGCACTTACGCTAATGTGTAATGGTAGGGTGATTGTGAGTATGAAATGGAGGACCTACAGTTTAACGTGGAATCCGAACCACGGTGGAGGCCTGGCATTCCTAACATTCACAAGTTGTGATTAATAGACCTACACGTCTTGTCAGAGGTGAAGGAAGGGTTTGGCAATCAGATAAATCTGTGCCGGGACCCGAGGATTGAAGACTCTTTGTTCAATGGACAGTTGTGCTAGCGTCTAAGCCAAGGAGTCGAATTACCCCTTCGGTTAAATCGTTGGTAAATTTTGTGATATATGTAACACCAAAACAAAATATTGACGCTGACAAAATGTCACTCACTGTCAAAATAGGCATGTCAGAAGTAACAAATGGGGAATATATATACTCTGGCGTATAAATAATTCTGAAATAGATATCATAGTCTATATTAATAGGTAGATGGATCTGACGCTTAAGCTCAGTCGGTAGCATGTCTGCCTACTGAGCTAAGGGTCCCGGGTTCGATTCCCGGCATGGCCGAAAAAATTTATCATTGGTGAACTGTGGGTTTACCCTTTTACATTGATAAACTAACGGCCGGGAACTGGATGTTGTGGGTTTCCTAGTTTTTAAGTTAGATTACAAGGCGTATGAAGCTAGCAAGAGGGTAGTGGAAAATATATGGCTTGAATAAAAAAACTGCCACAGGCTGGAAACAGTAATGATGTAAAAAAATAATTAATGAAAGCTCTCTGCAAAGAGGGCTTCAGTCACGAAATGAAATCCACCCTTTAGAAGACTGGTATATCGTTTGACATTCAAAAGACCTCAGTCAAACCACCAGAGATGTGTTTAATTAATGTAGGTAGTGGCTTAATTGTTCTTTGCGAAAAGGGCTTCTTCAGTCATTGACTGAATACCTTTCTGCAGGGAATTGTGGAAACTACTCTTATTTGACTGAGGCCTTTTGTGCACAGAACTATTAAAACAAGAGTTATTTTATTAACAGGTTAATCTAATGAAACAGCGTTGAGAAAGATAATTAAGAGGAGACATCCCAGCAGTCCCCCTATGACGGGGAGGATGGCAAATCACTTTCATGAGGGGGGGGGGACAATTTATACGAGAACAAAAACGTCTGTTTAGTATTTTCTAGTTTTCTGGTGACGAAGAGGTTGGAATTCGAATCCAGATTGAGTGTAATGAAGTTGTTTTTTTCTCTCCAAATGGTTTTTATCACGCTCCATGCAAATATGGGTATATTTTTTCTATATTTTACCTTCCTCATCCTTCATCTCCCTCTCCTCATTATAATCCGGATAGTACAAACGCTCTAGCAAGATGGGAAGATTGGAACTAAAAAATAGAATGTTTAATTTTACACTAAAGTACAATAGTAAATTTACTCTCGCTAACACATATGTTGTGTATATTTAGTTTTAACTTACCGTGACAGATTACTATATGGCCCTATCAAAGAAGCTGGGCCATGGTATTTTCATTAAGGGTAAATGGAGTTTGGTGAGGATTTAGTTGTAAAATAGTTTTTTAATTAAAAAACAACATAAAATGTGCTCTCTCTTCCTAACTTAAACCATGTAAAGTAACTCGACAATTAATACCTCGTCGAATTTCCACTGTTAAGTTATTGTTTTTTTTTATAAAGATCTTACTCATTTAAAACGGTGAGATCACCATTTAGTAGACGCGCACAATTAAATAATGTGGCAAACAACGCCGAATGTGTTAATTGGTAACTGGTAAGTGTAGGTTTTACCGAAGGTCACGCACCACAATCCATAGGAGAAAGGACCGAACAATTTTGGTAGCAGCCCGGTTCAATCAGATGTGGCAAAATTCGCAATAATTAATTCCACTTTTGCGTGAGCTATATCAGTCAATAGGAACGTTGATTCAGGTCACTAAGAATACGAGCAAAGTAAATGTGACAAACACAGGCTTATTTGATTACTAATCAATATCCTAAAATACCCTGGTTCGATCATAGACTGTGTCCATATAATAATTTAGTGATAGTGTTATTAATTATCATATTATCAAGATTGTAAGGCTGCTACTAGGGTGGTTGTTGAATATTTAGTGTGAGGTATTGCGACCAATATTAAGTTTTTGATACGTGTTAGGGTATAACCTCGTATTCAAAAAGTAAAATTTTTTGTTTAGTAATGTTAATATATTATTTTATTTTCTAAGCTAAAAGGAAAAATATATTTTAAATAAACCAAATATGTGCTTATAAAATTCAGCTCACTGGATTGTAGAAGTAGGCCTATAGTTCGTGTAGCAACATGCAGAGGTGTTCCTATAAGGAAGTGTATAAGGTGGGGGAATTATTACTCCCCCTACCCAGATTGATAAACAGATGGATAACTTTTCTTGGATTGTAAATATTATAAATTTACAATTATTTTTCGTTACGCTGTACACTCAGATTACCTTGAAAGGTAGTAGTCTTACCTTGATGGATTACACCAACGGTTGGCAACTTACAGCCCGTGGGCCGGATCCGACCCACAGACTTATTTTATCTGGCCCGCTAAAGATATAGCAAATAAACAACTGTGTTCATAAAAATAGCCTAATTACTAAATGAGAAATATGAAGTTGAAAATATTTTGTTATATTTTTGTTCAGACCAGTCCACCAATTTTGTTTAAGCCCATACAAGTCACGATATTTAAAAAAGTTGCCGACCCCTGGACTACACTATGACACTACACTGCACCATAGTGGAACAATGCAAGCTAAGCTTACTACCCTGAAGAGTAGACAAAGCCTGCACTCAGTTTTCCCTGAAATATAGTAAGCTTACCTGGCTTGGTTACACTATGGTGTAACTTATAAGATAGGAGTCATTGTGTGATCAATCCAGGTAAGATTTACCTTCCAGGTCAAAACTAGGTTTACGTGATTAAGTGGACAGGGTGATTGTCTATACATCTCCAAGAGCCCAGGTCCAAGCAGAGAAGATGCCTAAAATAATGTAATGTTCATGTATAGATTGACCCTGTTATAATATTACGTATAAGGTTAACACAAGATGTTAGGTTTCTATTTTTGGCGAGGTAAAATGATGATGTTCACTCTCAGCATGGTTTTCCTTACTAACTTCAGGTGGCTGTTAGTGTATTTCCTCAAAATTAGCATTTCTCAATCTCTTTCAATGGATAATTTAATGGCGTTGATAGCTAGTAATAAGATCCTATAGCTATTTGCAGTAATAATGAGCGTTTATATATTTTTTAAATTGGTGTACATGACAGATCAAATACTATACTGTTAAAAGGTTAAGTAAAGGTGCAAGGTACCGAGTTCGCACTCGTTCTCAGCGTCCTCCGCTATCGTCTCCATGGTGCGGTTGTGGGCGGACTGTTGTTTTTGTTGTTGCTCATGCCAGTCGTCCGTGGCATGTTCCACTTTGCTGCCAGCCCCTCTGGAGCGGTATCACACGACCCTCACCCCCCTTTTCACATGGTTCCACCAGGGTTGGGACAAAGCTAGTCAAGACACAACACCACCGAAACACACACGTCTCACAACTCACACCACTTGACGCACTACCCGAGATTCACCGCCACACTGACAAAAGGAGGCGGGCGCACTGCGGGCCTTGCAGCCGGGGACTATAGCTACCCTCATCTGCCGCCACGAGGCAGCACTGGCGCAGCCCCCCCTCCCATCCACCACCTTCTTGAACATCAGGTCGGGCCGATAACTACCCACCACTTTCAAAATTACACATTATTTGGTTACTTTTTTCATTCTTCAAGCTATATTTAACGTGTAATTTAAAAAAAATCATACACACCCACTTCGGTGGCTACATCGTCTAAGGTGTCACACTCGCAATAGACTGTACTGTTGATGGCGGGAATAACGGGGTTCAAATCCAGGACGGGTGTAGTGAGTGTAATTTTACCTAAAAGGTTTCCCACTTTTCATCCACGCAAATGTGAGTACAATTCCTCCAAATTCCACTTTCCTTATCACTACTTATGCGTACAACCCTAGTGAATAGAGAGATGCTGTGCCAAAAATAACATTCAAACTTACAAACTAAATTGATCTAAGAGAGGTCACCAACACTAAGAACCTAGCTCAAACGTATATATTCATTAAATAATTGAATATCGGTCGAAACCGTAAACAAACACTAAATATCTTACTCGGCATCAACTGGAATCCAACAAGGCTATCATCAATTGAGAGATTTTTTCAAAATATTAATTTTATTGTGGTTTTCCCCATCTTTATATATATTAATTTGGGTTCACTGATTCCAAAACTCATCCTTATGCCTTCTTAGATTAAGCCATTCGTAAAATTGATGGAAAACATGACAATAATAGCCTTGTGGTTGCCCTGAGGATTTTATAAACGAATTGTTAAACGCTAAGCAATAAAAGAAGAAAACAAATAGTTTTGAAACATATCAATTGGATTTTTAAAGGGCCATGTAATTAGCCAGTCCAGTTAAAAAAAATTCAAGTGATGATAAACATCAAAATACTATAGTTATTGGGATAATTTTTTTATCGATAATAATTGGTGTATTTATTTCTCCCTCCAACAAATATTTTAACCATTGTAATAATGTAGTAGTATATAAATTGATGTATGTCCCTCGGATATAAAAGGTTTTTTGTATTTGGAATGCTTCACTTCCGAATCTAACCATGCCCCTTTTACCGTTATTTTAATTATGTAACTATTGATAATGTATGATTAGTCTTAAAGGCAACTATGCTCTATTATCGTATGAAACCTCTTTATTATAGGGATATCCAAACCAGTGGTGTACTAAGGTATATTTTCGCTTGAGGTAGAGCGTTCACAGAGTACTGTGGCTTTACCATTTTTCCCGAAAAATCCCGGGAAATAATTTTGCCCAGCCGAGTTTCGGGAACATACAATTTCCCCAATTTTTTCCCGAAGTTCAGGATCCCGGACAAGCCTAATAAACATACATCTAAGAAGTGGGGATCATGAAAATAACTTAAAAGGAAACACCCACGTTAGCCAATATAAAGGATGGAAAACAATATCCCACATCCAGCTAGGATTCGAGTACGTATCTTCCTGCAAACGAAAGTCTATTTCAATGCGAGTTTAAAGACTTAGACCCCTCGTCCACCGCTAAGGGCTATATTACAGTCTAAATTAGGTAAATTTTAATGAATAGGGCAAAACTATTGAGTTGTAGTAAGTTCGACCTACTCCTCCCAAAAAAAGTTCACACATAAACCTTTTTAAAGAGAAAAACAAATAAGGTGGGTGTCCTTGATATGGCCATGCTAAGTTGTGAGAATTTTTCTACCACCATTTTGAAAAAAAACAAAACAATTTTTTTTTAAATCGTTCTCAGGTGAATGTACTTTCATAAAAAAAATTGCATTCCCCATAAAAAATGTTTTACTGGTCCAAAAAAACTAAATTCCCAAAGTCTACCTAGTGGCCATTTCAGGAACCTGTGCACATGATATGGCCACCCTTGTTTCATATTCTACATAACGTGATTTTTTTCAGTTTCATAGTGCAGTTTTGCTCAAATTAAATAATTTTGGTTTAAAATGAATAAA
This sequence comes from Timema genevievae, assembly GCA_902155825.1. Lineage (NCBI taxonomy): Eukaryota > Metazoa > Arthropoda > Insecta > Phasmatodea > Timematidae > Timema > Timema genevievae. Next base: position 14,181 of record CABFWO010000648.1, on the reverse strand, counting down.
GATGATATTAAGTAATCCTTTTTGTTATTAAAAAGTGAATTCAAAAGAGGATTTTCCATGAAAAATGAAGTTGTTTAAACAATTGACATTCACACTTTTTTCCATTGAAAAGACAAACGGAAAATTCTCTGGCATAGCTGTTTTTCTTGTTCCGGTGTCAAGGTGGGTTTTCCACCCAACTTTGACTTCTTTAAGGGGCTATCTTTCTCCATATAACGGCGTAAAGTACGTCTAGGTACACAAAACTTGTTACTTGCCCCNTAGGTACACAAAACTTGTTACTCGCCCCTTGAACTGATAACTTACCACTCTTCACACCACTCACTGCCTTGGACATGGCTTCTTCAGTCCATAATCCCCTCTTCCTCACGTTGTCAGACATTATTTTATATTTAAAAAAAAGTCTTTATTGAGTAACTTTATCAGGAGAAAAAAAAATGTAAACTGAACTTGATATGGCCATAGTGCACTTGATATGACTACCTGGGTGGCCATATCAGGAGCAGGTCAGCTTTCACGAAAATCGTTTGATTATGAACAACTCGTAAAAGATACACCATCAACAACAACACCAATCGAAAGAGCATTCAAAACTGAATAGAGTACAATGGTTTTCATGAAAAAAGTATTTGAAAAACATGCGTAAAACAAAGGAGACCTACCAGAGAAAAACAAGAAGAGGTCCCACGAAAAACACAAAAGAGGCAACTGATGACATATTGCTCAACATGGCTGGATGGGAAATGATCACGTGACACACTAGGAGACCCCCTCACTGGATTCTGATGCCATATAGAAGATTTTTTGGTTAGCTAACTCACAATAGGATTTGGATATCAGGAACATGGCCATAACACGAGCACCCACCTTATTTATGACATTTTACGACTATTTCTGGAGTTATTTAAAAGTATGTGTTATGTTCAAATGATATAGCTGGAAATATCGATGAGGAAAAAGCGAAATATTATAACCTTATCTCAACTTTCCGCCACGTGACAGGTAGACAAACATCGTTAAATAGAAAAGTGCGAATGACTTGAACGAATTTCCTCACATCGCCCGAAGTGAGATGGACGCACCCGAACACGAAATAAATAAAGCCGCCGCCACTTTAGCTGCTCAGCTTCGTCGTCTGCCACGGGAATAGTGTGGTGGGCGGTGCCTGGGCTGAGCTGACGAGTGGAACAGTTTCCAACTTATACTCCATTCACAGTAGGAATTACTCTCTGTAAGGTCTTTTTTCCTACCAATATACTACTATATAATAGCTTTCTGGTAGGGAAAAAGGCCTTTCAGAAAACAATTCCTACGCTGAACAGACTTTACCCTGATTCCCGTGCCTAGGTGACATTTTTCAATTGTATTTAAATTAATTCCTGTGAACGGCCCTAGCTTGACCTGTTAGCGATGATAATGTTCACCAAAAACTTGTGTGGCCTGTAGAAACAGTCTATCCTGGATTTGAAACCCATAGACCAGCGGTTTTCAACTTTTTTTCAATGCAAGGCACACTGAACAAGGTACCAATATTATCAAAGCACACCAGCAGTTTTTAAAGAGAGATTTTATCATTTAAACAACGCGTATTAAGATCGTGTTTAAAAGTTAAATAATTAAAATTCTAATAAATGTGTTATTTAAAAAAAATAATATTGACCATGGATTTTTTTTAAATATTTTTATTCATCAAATTTATTCTAGCTTCTTTTTTATCTTTCCTCAAAGTACCACGGCACATTGGTTCAAATATTATTATTAGCACCGCGTCTTACTACCCGTTCGGGTTGTACACATTTACGCTAATTTGTAAGGGTAGGGTGATTGTGAGATGAAATGGAGGACCTACAGTTTAACGTGGAATCCAAACCACGGTGGCGGCCTGGCATTCCTCGCATTCACAAGTTGTGATTAATACACGTCTTGTCAGAAGTGAAGGAAGAGTTTGGCATTCAGATAAATCTGTGCCGGGACCTAGGATTGAACCCCAGACTTCAGCATAGAAGTCTGACACCTTACCCCTAGACCGCCAGGTCACCAATGGCTCAGATAAACGCTGCATAGACACTCCTTTACCATAAAAATAAATTGTAGAAAACATATTTTTTTTCCTTTATTTTGAGAGTTATGTTGTGATTTAGAGTATAATTTCGAAAATTTTAAAGCACTTAGAAATGCTACATTAAAAAAATTACTCGTCCACGCTATCAGCATTTATTTACTCTGACGGGGTGAGGATGAGTTATCTAGAACTTACGAGGAAATGTACATGGATTTGATTGCAGGAAGAGTTTGAAATCATTTAGTGAGAACCACCCTCAATACACCAAGCCGGGTTTCAAATACCGACCTCCCCGTCACCGACTGAACCAGATGACGAGAATCACCACGTGCCCACAGATGCAGGTAGCCTTTTAGCTCATCCACAAAAATATGAATGCATAGTATCTTACATGAAGAAAAAGATATAAATTTTACACTTACCAAAATCTATATTGTCTGATAAAAATGAAAGCTTCAAAACAAAAGGCTTAGTAAATGGAGATATAAAAGAAGATTTATAATAGTTTAGAACTTTCAACAAGGGTTATTCCAGTGTCGGTCTGACTATAGGCAACAAGAGACATACTGAGGGGAGTGTTTTAAGGGTTTACATCGTCCTCCCTTACACAAACCACCAAAAGTATTATTAATAATATTACCTGTATCGTTAGTCGCATAGTCTAATACGTCATTTTCCGTGTTAAGAGTGAATTTCCAGTGTCGGGAAAGCGTGGTTAAAATCCCGCTCAGGTGTAGTGAGGGTGTATTTTCTAAATGGTTTCCCACTCTCCTTTCAAGAGAATGGGGGTACATTTTATCTCTAAATATGCCTTCCGATTCCTATCTTATTAGCTTATTATCAATATGTGAGTACAACCCGAAATGGTACTAAGACGTGGTATATATTTACCTCGGTAGTCTTGGGGTAAAGTGCGCTCTTTGAGACCCGATGTTCGTGGGTTCAAACTCAGTCGAGGTGGATTGATTTTTCTTGAGCGATAAAAATACGTAGCACAACTTCCTTCGGAGGGGAAGTAGAGCTGTCGGTCCTATGTTAATTGTGGCATGTAAAAGAACCTTGAAAGGCATGTGAAAATCCTTTCCCCGAGAAAATTGGTAGGCCTTTTCGCGCTCGCTCATAGAATTCAATGTGGGAGGCAACAGTATAACACAACACTTCTTGAACACCCCATAATACATAGGATTTCTACCAGATGGTGCAGGCCGCACTAACCAGCCAAAGGGCTGAGTGCATACCCAGATCCGGAAGGATAGAAATCCCATCAAACCAACCTTCTGGTTGCTAACTTAAGTAATATATATATATATACCTCCTAAATACCTGAGCTAGTAGCGTAGTCTTAAAAAAATTCATAGCTTCTACGATCCCAAATCAAACATCAACTTTTTCAAGCCTGTGGCCAGGTCAGTTTATTAAAATGCCTCCATCTTCCTTTATCCTTCCACCGTTGTTCTGCCTTTAATTGGTTCCATCCTTATCCTCTCGCTTGCACACTTTATTATCCGCATTGCCCATCTCTTTCTTGGCCTCCCTTGCAGTATTTTTCCTATATACTGTACTTCATTTTCATCATTTTCTTTGGCATCTTCTCCTTCTACATCCTCGTACATGCCCATACCATCTCACTCTTGCTTCCTCTACTATCTCATGTATTCCCTCTACTACCACTCTTTCTCGGATAACTTCATTCCTTATCCTGTTTCTACTCGTGACAGCTAACATGCTCCTCATAAACTTCATTCCCACGGCCTCCAATTTCCTAATCTACCTTGCATTCACTGTTCATGTTTTTGCTGCATATGTGACAAAAGGTACAAAGTACCCCATGTACAATACTTACACTTGTACTTCTCATCTCCGTAGCAGGTCTCTTACACACCTATAGAACAACTCTCCCTGCTGTCCTCTTCTCATTACATCCTCTTTACTTTCACCTTTCACCTCAATCATGCTTCCGAGACATTTTACATTCTGTACTTTTCTCAGTTCTACTCCATCCAACTTCATAGCTTACTAGGTCTTGTCCTCTTCCTTTTCACAAACATCACTTCACGTTTTGCCATTCTAAATTTCATTCCACATTCTTTCACTTCCTCATTTCATTCCTGTGGCTGTTCCTGTACTTCGTCTTCCTTCTGCCCACAATATTAAAAACAACAACTTTAATTTACTTCAAGAAGAGTTGAACGTAAAATATAACCACGGACATATCCTGTAGCGACTTCCCCACGAAAATCCATAATATGCAGAGTAGTTTTACCCCTCCCCCAAGTGTCCCTAACCCATCCCCTCTACTAGATAGCAAATTGCAGTGCAAATAGGCGGTAAAGTGACATTCACTTGTCAGACGGGTTTGACAGCAAAACGCACTAAATGTTATCAACGTGCCTTTGTACTCATCAATGGCGGCGAGCTGGCTATTAAGCGCCACATCCTAATTAATCAAAGGACAATCACAACAACCAGATTTAGGGCCGTTGATATTCCATTTAGTTAAAAGGGACATATCTAATTTCACTTTAATATATACATTATGATTATGATGAGAAATGAACCCAATATTATTTTATGTAGATCAATAAGAAGACAAACTAATTATTAGATTAAAGTGGGGTGGTAAGTATTTATAGTTAAGAGCTGTAGCCAATTTTTGAAGTTTTATAAAAACAAAATCAGCCAAATAAATAAAATATATTTAGCCAATAGAAACATAGTTTCATTTTCTTCCCAGAGTAATCTAAATAGTTCTTGAATATATATCAAGGGTGTCTTAGAATTTGATGATAATTTTTTATCTTCATTTATCAAGTTTCTCATCAAAGGCTAACATATTAAATGTGGAAAATTAAATTCTATGTTCCTACTGGAGAAATATTTGATTTTTTTGCTGAAAAAAAAGTTTTCTATGAAAACTGCAAAAACAGTTAACTTATCTCGCCTCCACTTTTGTACCCCCTTAAGGTTTCAAAATCCAAATAAAGTGTATAGACATTCAACAAAACGGGATTTTAACCATATTACTAAAATTTTTCACCGTGTCAAGGTTGTATTTATAGGAACTGTATTCAGATTTTCGTGGAGGTCTAGTGGACACAATTTTATCATTTAAAAAAACACTATCAGTACACCCTGCCGGGATTCGGAACTCGCTATCTCCATTACCAGAAAAACAGATAAATGAACTTGAGATTTTGGGTCGTCGATATTCGGACGGCATTCAATCCCCGTTCAACCTGAACTTCTTGCTAGCGGGATTTAACGTCTTATTATTAGAGGTTGTTTAGGAAATGTTCGACTGCCTCTAGGGTCTCATGGTCAGGGTTCCTGTATTAAGAGGACCATGGTTTGATTCCCGGCGCTTCCAAAAATTAATCTGTGAATCAGTGGATCTGCAACGGGCTGCAACTCAGCATCACGAGGAAAAATTAGAAGCTACTTGAATAAAGCTGTAGCAGTTCCGGTATAAAAAACTGAGATTAACGGCCGGAGGGCTCGTTATGCTAACCACATGACACCCTCTATACGCAAATGTTGGCACTACCATCGCTAACACCATCGGCTGCTCAGTCGGTATAACTCGCTTGCGGACTCACACCGTGGATTTTTTTTAAAGTAGGAGTTTACTCTCACAGCATTAGTAGTTTGGAAAACCGCAGTGAAAATCATACGTTGTAAATCAACTCGTATGCAAACGGCCGGGATGTAAATCCAAACCAACACATCAATAAAAATGAAGAGTTTATATGTAGACATACAAATAAAAGAGCCTGCGCTTGCGTAAGACCAAGAGCCCATGGTAAAATATTTTACACCCAAAGTTAATTAATTAAGTAGTTATTTAAAATAAAATATACTGATCCCTTCATAATACGTATTATCGTACATCAACATTGTTATACAATACAGTAGAATCTTGAATGTTCGAGTTGAATGAGATTGGGCCCATCCTTAACTATTGAAAACTAGAATGATAGAAAAAAAAGTGAAAATATATAAACGTTTTTTATGTGTAAAAACTAAAAAATATTAAACATATATTTAGATATTTTATTATACAAAAATGATTTCTTAAATGTAAAAAACATAATATGTATGTATTATCTTATTATAATATAAAAAATATATCAAGGGATTTTTTTTTCCCCTTGTGATCGTTGTTTTGCCGCGTAGCCACACATTGTTAATCCTTCGTAAGAAAAGTGCATGGAAAAAAATCCCTACCTAGAACTATCGAGACTATTAAAAAAAAACTTTTCAGCAAAGTGAATGTTTAGTTATTTTATCATTTATTTCCAGAAATTCATTCCCCCACCTTTCATACTATTGATCCTTTGTGTATTTTATTTCCTATTTTTTACCAGTGCTTGAATTCGGTACTAGGAAGATAAGATGACAGCAAAACAATAAAACGCGACTTTAAAATCATAGGCCTATTCCCATTCAAACATATTATATTTTTAATTTTATTTATTCGAGGTATTTAACGTGCACTTTCTGAACTGACTGATTATATTAGCACACGAAAATTTCTATGAGCGAGAGCGAAAGGGAATACCAATTTTGCCGGGATAGGTATTTTCACAATCCTTCCAGGGTTCTTTTACACGCTACAATGCACATAGGACCGACGGCGTGCTATGGATTTTTATCGTTCAAGAAAAATCCGTCAACCCTGGTTGGGATTGAACCCATGAAGATCGCGTCCTAAGGCGAACACTTTACCCCAAGACCACCGAAGTTGATCATGATATATAAAGATCAAAGGTCAAGTGGACAATGCCAGGATAGTCTAGTCTTGTTTTCCATTGACGCGGAGGTCAAGGTTCGAATCTCGGAAGGGTAAGTTGAGAATGTTTTTTATTAGATGGTTCCCCACCTTCCTTCCATGAAAATTAAGAATACATTTTCATTTCGTCAAAACTTTTTCAGACCTACTTCATTGGTGTGATTTATAAAATTGCTTGGTTTTCCTTAAATGGTTTTCCACTCTCCCTCCACGCAAATGCGGGTTCACTTCCTCTATTCAACCTTCCCAATTCCTAATTCATTAGCGTAATTAGTACTTAAACGTATAACCCGAACGGGTAGTAAGACAAGGTGCTAAATAATAATAATAATAATAATAATAATAATAATATAAAATTGCTGGGTAGTATGACGCGATGAAAAAAAAGAATGGTAGTAACTCTTTTATAGTGGTCTTATAAATCAACAATCACCTCCTCACTTCGCAACACGCCACGGTGGCGTAGTTATCTAACGCGCTAGTTTCGTGTTGTGTTAGACTGCCGAGGACGGGGAGATCGAGGTTCGAATCTCGCTCGGGTTAACTGGGGGTGATTTTACCTAAATGATTTCCCACTCTTCCTCCATGCAAATGAGGGTTCACTTCTTCTAAATTCAACCTTCTCAATTCCTAACCCATTAGCGTAATTAGTACTTAAGCGTATAAACCGACAGGGTAGTTAGACGCGGTGCTAAGTGTAACAATTAGCCCTGGTGTCTCAAAACCAAGAAAACATTCAGTCAAGTAAATATTTAAAAGAGGAAACCCAATCGCGAACCTTTGTTTGAGAGTCAATATGTTTGAAGGGCGTGGTCGGTGGATCATTACATTTAACACATAAGGGAATGAACATTTGCGTCCTCTTCCAAAACATTTCGGTGGCAGATATACGCCATGAGAGTCCCCCAATTTGAACCACTGCATATCTATTGGTTGGGTTCAGGTAGTCAAATGGAATGCTAGTTACAAATGTGATCATTGTTCAATCCATTAAAAGATTATCCTGACTTTAATTATAGGTCATACAATTTAACCAGACCACATACTATTTAACTCAACTACTAGCGGAACTACTAGCGGGGAGGAAGAGAGATAAATTTAGACATACAATTTTGTCTCTTGTCGGTAGTCGAAGTCCGGACGTTTAGACCCCGAGGAAGAAGAAATAAAGAGTAACTATAGGCGGATCGACAAAAGAATAACCTTTAATATGTTGTGAACATTTCATATAACTTAGTCAAAGTTTACAAACGGTTCGTATATTTATCTTACATCTGTCAAAGTTAATAACATCCCCTAAAAGTTACAACCACTACAGTTTAATTTTTATCGGACAGCCATAAAAGTGACTAGATCTACTTTCACGTATTCATACGTCAACTCATGCTATCTGTAGCTGTCACTTTTGATAGAATAATAACAAAAAAACTTTACAAAATACGGGCCTGTGACATAAGAATGGGGAAAGTGGTGTACTTAACTCTATTAACTGATGGTAGGAATGAGGAGGGTGAATAAGAGGAAATGCAGCAATAGCATGAAAAGAGAATGTGAAAACACGTGTGAGAATCAATGCATAAAACCACCCTCGGCGCATTCAATCATGATGTGAACCCTGACCTCTACGTCAAAGGCGAACATGTGTAATATGAGTCCGTTCGGTAGATATAAATATAATTTTAAGAACTACACTAGGGTATACCCAGTTTTTATTATCAGCATTTGCAAAGTTAAAATGTTATATGCCAATCCTGTTGAACATATCAAAGAATGTCGTTTTTAATACGGGTGTACTTAAAACGGTATCTAGAAATTAAAAAAAATCCCTTCTAAACATCAATAATAATCTAATTTTACTAAAAAACAAAAATATTCACGTGGAACAACATTTTTATTCTATTTGTTTATTTAAAAAGATACATATTAGCATTGTTTTAAATTTCTATTTGAACTTCATTAATGTAATTTATTTTAACGATAAATAAATTACATGAGACGTTGTTTTAAATTATGTGTATATTTAAAAACGTAGCTAGCTACGCATTTTTTTCACTCCTGCTCTAACAAATATAATTTAATTTTGTTAGACAACAAATATATTGTCATCGAGTATTAAAAAGTAACTACGCCGCAACGCAATGTTTTTACATTCCCGCTCAAACATCAACAATGTAGTTTTGTTCAACAATAAGACAGACATACCTGGTTCCTTCATATCATGAGAAATATCTTCCCTTAACTTCTCAATTATATTATTTCCTGTTGCTATGATCCCTCATAATGATATAATAATTATATAATTTTTAGTCTCAATTATTTAAGTAATAAAAAAACTCAGCGTCAAAATCTTCCGTCACGATTCTTCATAGCTCTAATCAGACTGAAAAAAAAATTTCTGATATATTTACGAAAGGCATGCTCCGAACTATTCCGAGCTACATCGAACAAGACCGAGTTATACTTGCCTTGTTAATGAAGTGTGTCTTGCCACGTACAAGACAATGTATTATGTATCCCGCATTAAAATGGGCGATTTAAAAAAAAAATAGTAGAGAAACTTGTTCTTAGTATAAAATGAGGGAAACTATCACAAAATAACCAAAACAATAGTTAATGCGAAAACTACGGTAAACATTAACCCTTTTTATGCGTTTTTTGTTGTTGAAATATTTAATGTAATCAGACACACACATTTTCTTTTATAAACTGGTTTTTGTATACATCAATTAAAATTGTAATGGATATTTTGTAGCGGTGAGTTATAAAAAAAATTACAAAAAATATAGAATTAAAACCTTTTTGTTAAAAATAAAAAAAAAATAAAAAAAGAGTTTAGTTTGTTTGGAAGAAAAGTAATTTAATTTTCAAAGCTATTCTAGTATTTATTCTGCACATGCGTTTGTTTTTAAATAAAGATTGTTGAAAGAAATATTACCCGTGCTATCACTAAGCTACCTAGAAGTAAGTTTTCATAGTTGTTACTTTTTTGCTAAATGCAGACATGATGGAGAGTTTCAAACCTTGGCTCGGTGCACACGTGATTTACATTGCGGTTTTCCCATTTCCTCTTCACGCGAATGCTGATACAGCTATCCTAAACAGCCTTATTCATCCTCACCTCTTATTAAGACAATATGGCGCTAGAATAGTCGAGTATAAATTCATAAACACCAGAAACTAAGTGGGTTTATAGCGTTCCTGGGTGGCGGAAGCTGTCCAGCAGTGTGAGAACAAACAGGGGAGCAGGAAAATACGAATGCCAATACAATTTGTGATGTTACCCCTTATTAAATTAGACTAATCGATTTACAAAGACCCACTCTATGCTCCTTTATTATTTACTGACTTTGGTAGGAAGAACAGCAGCTGTTACTAAAGTTACTGAAACAATTTTAATATATTCATAGAGCAAGTCATGTTAGCTGCTGCTGTCACTTGAAATAGATATCATATATATAAAAACATAAATAATAAAGTAAAATTTTACCAATGCTGGTCGCAAAGAAATAGGTTTGAATTTTTTTTAATCGTTCTTCTAACCAAAATAAGGGTATACTTAGCTACCTTTCGTTTCCCGGGCATTTAGGTCTTAGGACCAGTTTCATAGTCAGATTTAGTACGCCTAAAGTGCGAGTCGATACTAAATACAGTACGACACCTACCTAGACCAAAATGGAATGGGCCAGTTTCACATATGAAACTAGCCCATTCCATTCAATTTCAGGTAAGTGACGTCCTGTATTTAGTATAGCGCCGCACTTAAGGCGTACTAAATCTGACTATGAAACTGGCCCTTAGTCTTAAACCAAAACTTTTTTTTTTAATTTCTAGAGTTGAAAATTTTAATTTTAAAACTATGTTTACAAGTTTATGTAGCTATAGGTTCATACAAAATAATTTTGTCTTCATTCCAGTAAATACCAAACTGACTTATTACCAGTTTTACCAATATATAACTTTAGCGCAACATCTGAGTGACACCACTTCTGCTACCTAGGAAGCTTCCTTAACAGCCATAATTTCAAACTGAACTAAATAACAATGACTACGTTAGTGAAAGAAATTCGTCAGTAAAAATAGATCGTACTCATCTCTAATAGAGTTTGAAAGGTAGGATAAAGTTTATTCGTGAATTTCTGCACATGCTATTAGCAGCTTCTCCGAGTTTGTCTATTGATATATATTTTTTTAAATTTATTTGAGGTATTTAACGTACACTTTCTGAATCGACTGATTATATTGGCACAGGAGATTTTCTATGAGTGAGAACGAAAGAGCTTATCAATTTTGCCGGGAAAGGTATTTTCACATACTTATTTTAAATGCCACAATCGACATGGGACTGACTGCTTTACTTACCCTCTGGAGAAAGTTGTAGCCTACTACGCATATGTATCGCTCAAGAAAAATCCGTCAACCCCAGCTGGGCTTGAACTCATGAATATCGAGTCCTAAGGCGAGCATTTTACCCAAAGACCACCACGGTCAACTCTAGATAAAAAAAACATCGAATGGATTCCATGTCGTCAGTTTAACTTTCAGTGAAAGTCAACATGATATATGATATATTTTACAGTCCAACACCTTATCTCAGTCGGAGGCGTCATGAATAATTTAAAAAAAGGTATTTTTGAAAAGTACAATAAATGTGTTAATATTGAAAACAAAACAAAAATAATGGTCTAGGATGAATAAAATATGATACAGCTTAGTTACTGTCCTTTCTTTAAGTCTTAAATAATTTCATAAATGTAATTGATAGCCAGAAGAAACAAAAATAGATTTTTTTTTGTTTGATATCACTAAAAAAAAGTCCATGTAGAAGGGAGGAAAAATATTCGTGATTTTGTTTTACTCCCACAAATTGAAAATATTTCACATTTTTGATATAAATAGCTTTTAGTTCAGGATTAGTCTATTCATTTACTGTGGATATACTGATATTCCAATTTTTAATGATAGTTGTCACTTTAAATTAATTATGGTGAAAAAATCAAAGGTCTTTTAACTTCTAGGACACCGAAAGAATAACAATCCTATTTTTTTTTATTGTTTCAATTCTCATTTCTAGAACAATTCAAAAGTGTTATTTTCTTACAGTTCGAAGAGAATATGATAATGCTCAAAAAGGTTTGCCATGAACTTTGGATGGTTATAATATGAATTAAATTTAACAATAAAAATGAAAAGATTTAATAATAAATATAAGAAATGTACATAGTATTAGTGAATTAAAATCTTCTTAATTTCCATTACGTCAAATTCGAAGATCACACTGATATAAAAAAAATGCTCTCTTTCCCATGAGCGTCTGCATGGTTTATCTTTACTTGGATTTCATAAAATTTTCGATCGTATTCTGTCAGCCGACTAGTTGATAATACAAACGCTCGAAGATGACGTAGCGCTGGTGGTATTTGTGATGTGTTCCATGATTGAAATGCGGTGTAACCGTGTAAGCAACATTAAAAGTTCTGCCGCTATTTTAGAAGATTACAAATGCTTGAAAAGAAAGAGTTAAGTGTTCCAAATATTCCTTATAGAGTTCAATAATATCATATTTAAACAATGTCAAGAGATAATAAGTCAGAATAACTTTAGAAGGAAATAAAAGAAATAATAATTCACAAAATTAAGCGTGGGGTATTACAAAACCATTAAGTAAAATAAAGTTTTTAAACAATAAATCAACAGCAGTAATTATTTCCATCAATTAGAGGAAGAGGAATGCTAAATAACACTATATATATCCACAATTATAGGCATACCTTTTCAATCCTTAAAGGCAGTCGACACTTAGGCATCAGTGAAACCGACGCGACGGGGCTAATGTGTGAAGTAGGAGCGGACAAGGATTGAAAGTGAACCACGACATGCGTGTCGCCCTGGACAAGCTCACACCATCACCGAAGGACGTGTATAACACAGTGATATTACTACGTTGCGTCCAACAACAGTGGTAATCAGTTGGAACGGAGTGGTGGTGGCGGTGCCACAGGAAATGAATACCTGTCACCACCACCCTGTGCGGTCAAAACACTGCGCGGGTGTATCTGCTACCGTTCACGCGAGAAACTGCGGAGTAACACACTAGTACTTGTTTGTGGTCATCGGTATAATACTTTTTAAGAGCGTTACTAGCACCGCAGATTGCGAACCGTCAAAGATTTGCATTGTATACTTGATTAGGAGGTAGAAAACCGCCTTGCTCCTCTCATCATATACCTGATTAGAAGGTAGACAGACAACTGCCTGCCCCTTGCATTATATCATCATCATCAGTATCAATTACTTTCAGCCTGTGGCCAGGTAAGTTTAGTAAAATACCTCCATCTTCCTCTATACTTCCACCATTCTTCCTCCTTAAATTTATTCCATTCTTCCCCTCTTACTTGAACACTTTCTGTTATGCATTATATACCTGGCTATAATGTAGCCACGATCTGGCCCTTACAGGACATACCTGATTATCATGCACGCAAAATAAATATAACTTGTTGAGAGCCAATTTTTCATCTACTGAAGATTTGAGGATTAAAATTAAATCGATTAGCAAGTTTTAAATTTCTCCTCCTCAAACGGGTAATATTAGTTCCTTCTACAATCTAATAGATCATACATGTATGTATGTGTCTTTGAATACAATATTTTGCTGTATCAAACAATGAGAATATTAATTGATAAGGATAATTTTAACGCTCTCCTTTTTCTCCACACTAATCATCCCCTCTTTAATTGTTAACCTTATTTTAAAATGGTATATGTTGAAAGAATTTTAATTATGTCAATTTATATTTTTATTTAGTTTTAATTTATTCTTGTTTATTTATTTTGATGTGACTGGCATGCCATGCGGCCAGAGGTCACACTAAATTTAATTAATTCCCGATATATTAATTTTAAACATATTGTTTTCAACGGACATTTCGTTGCGTCGAAGGAAACACCTAATAATAATAACAATACATTTATCAGATCAAGAAATATATTTATTTACCGGGGTTTTGTCCAGATATTCCGTCCACGTTTTTAAACAATACTGATCCGGTGTAATTTCGTTTTTTACGTCTTCTAAGAAACTCATAATGGCCGCACTATACAAGGAGGAAAGAAAAGGACTCTAGCAATGGGGGAGGGGAGAGAGGTAAGAAGAAGCTTGGCTTTGCATCTTGGATCCCAAAGGACACAGACTTGTAAAAAAAATTCATTGGAATAAAGCACAGTGATAATGACAAGTTTTATTAGTATCAATTACACCAAAAGTGTTACAAACAATAGGAAAAGATGGTACTTGGGACAGCTTTATTTACCTCCAGACCACGGCTATGAC
>CABFWO010000647.1:260819-271783 GCA_902155825.1 Timema genevievae | reverse complement strand
TAGAATAACATTCATCTACAGACAGGGTCAAGAGTCTACCTTCACTCCCGTCCTGCCTTGCTTGCTTAGAATAACAGTCATCTACATACAGGGTCACTCAGATAGTGTTCAAGTAGTTTATAAATAGGATATCGAATAAATTAACAAGATTTTTTTTAGCATTTGTTAAAAATAAACTTTTTTTTAATATGTCACGCACTTTAAACAACAGAATATGAAGTAGTTTAACAAACTTTTGTAAAATATTGTAACTTATATTTCAGTGTATTGAGGGTGGTATTATATGTTCCAGCGCGCATCCCACCAAGAGGAGAGTTGTGCGCAAGTTACTCGATGAAGGCCGCCTGGAGATTCTCACTGGAGGCTGGGTCATGACTGACGAAGCTAACGTTCACATTTACGCTATGCTGGACCAGCTCATAGAAGGTAAATAGATAGTTATCTAAACATGTATTTTTTATGTATTTATTTATAGAACTACTAATGAGGGAGAAAATAATATTGGAAGTAATGTTCATTGAACACTGTTCACTGATGAGATACATCCCTATATGATGATCATATGTTAAGTATGTTGTTTAATATAGGAGCATTTGGGCTACATCACTCGTATCCCATTTTGTGGAAATATTAGCCAGTATTAATGTACCGTTGCCTAGGGGACGCTAGAATGTACTAATCGTTCATCCTTTCCTTGGAGGTCCTATTCATGTCCCGATAAGGAGAAGGGATGATGATAGTGAATATGAGGGCGTGGAATTAATTCTTAAACCTAACTTAAGCTTAATCAACCAAACCCTGATGAACCTTTGGGATAACTATCCTTTCAGGAAATTTACCCATTGTACCATCTGGGAATCTAACCCGTGACCGCTAGTTTCATAGCCAGGTTCGATGACCACTATATTACAGAGATGGTTATTTTAGATAGTAAAATACGTTCAAAAAATATTTCACATACACTTTTAAATTAGTTCAGAGTAAACTGTTTATCATTCTCGACTAGCTGACTAAGAATAAAATAATGTTATTTTTAATTTAAATAAAATTTATGTAATCATTATAAAAATTAAAATTAATGTGATTAAGTAAATGTCAATCACTAAAATGTAGCATATTTGTACTTTAGAGCAAAGATATATTTATCAATATACAAGCTTTTGCAGAAACTTTCTATGGATAATATTATCTTAAATACTAGTATAATCATTATTATTACTATAAATTTAATTAATTTACAATGGTGCTTTTCGATAAAATTCTAGATATATTTGAACTTTTTCGCTAAAGTAGCCATAAATTAGTACTATTTATTTCAAATGGATAATATTATCTTAAATACTAGTATAATCATTATTATTACTATAAATTTAATTAATTTACAATGGTGCTTTTCGATAAAATTCTAGATATATTTGAACTTTTTCGCTAAAGTAGCCATAAATTAGTACTATTTATTTCAAATGACATACATAATATATTTGGCATATAGATTATTAATAACAAGCTACCAAATATGAGTGTTAAATTCGTGGTCGTTTAGTTGTCAGAAAACTCGTTTTAATACATTTTTAGATTTGTAATTATATCCGATTTATTTTTTTGTCAGTTAATTACATTTTATTTGTGATTAGTTAAGCAAGGACTAAGAATCAATTATTCCTAAATAATAAATAATGTTATACATATTTATATCTTAGTACTATCAAGTATACTGGTCATCCAAATATACTAACGTAATTTGGTTAGTTTGTCAGGTAAGATAATAAAGGTTTAGGTTTAACTAAGTGAAATGCAATTAGGTTAATATTATTATGGCTAGTCTGGTTATGTGAAACCATATTTGGTTAAATTAAGCTTGGTTACTATTTTTTATTATTTATATTATAATTTGTACACACTTTTAATGCACATTCTATAACTTTTTGTTTTATAGTGTGATACTTTTGCCATTAGAATAATAAACTTATATGATTATTAATTACCATTTACCAATATTGTTGATTTATTTTAATTGTGTAATATATTAAAGCTTTACAAAAATATACCTTCTTATAGGATATTTTTTAATCTATATCAAACTAATGTTATATATATATATATATGCTGTATTAGGATTAACTATTCGACAGATTATTTAATTAATATAATTTTAAAGTATTTGCGACCGAAAATTTGGCCTACCATCTATATTAATAAAATGAAGAGTTTGTGTTTCTGTCTGTCATGAGCGTTGCTTGATATATACAACACGCAGAGGCCTGAATTTAAATATTAATAGCCCCTGTGCACGAACATGTGCACCTAGAAGCCAGACTTTGGAAATTTTGATAATAATGTTTATGAGTAATTAAAAATAGAAAAAATTAAGAAAATTAACGCCACGAAAAAGCCTTACTACTACATTTAATACCATTTTTAATGTAATTTGGTGGCCATGGAGAGTAACAAGGGCAAAAAAGACTAAATTTGTAAAAATGGTAGAAGTAAATCTAATCAAAAAGGGCTGTAAGACCTAAATGACCAAAATTGCAAAAAAGTCCGTAAATTACCAAAATGTCAAAAGTAATAAAGGGCACAGTAAAGAAAATATGATAAAAAGGGTTAAAAATTATTAAAAAACAGTAAAAGTAAATAATAAAAAGCTATAAACGTTAAAAGGGGTAAAATAAATAAAATAATTTAAAATATTAAAAATCGCAAAAGGTTCAAAAGAAGGTAAAACGGTTAGCGAGGTAAAAGGCGTAAATGGGGTGGAAAGGGTAAAGAAGGTAAAAACTGTAACCAGAATATTAAGGAAGTAAAAGTTTATTAATTTAGTGTAAAGAGGTAAAAAAGGAGTAAAGATGGTAAAAATTGTACAAATTAAATCTAATCTAAAAGAGCAATACGACTAAATGAGCAAGAATTGCAAAAGATTCCAAAATTGGCCAAAATCTACAAAAGTCCGCAGTTGAGCAAAAATAGTAGAAATAAAAGGGGGTAGGGAAGGGAAAAAGTAAATCATTAAAAAAGGGGTAAAATAAATGAAAAATATTAAACTACTAAAAATCCATAAAAGAGGTAAAAAGGGAAAGAAAGCGTAAAAGGCTAACGGGGTAGAAATCGTAAACGAGGTGGAAAGGTTATAGAGCGCAAAAAGGGTGAATAGGGCTGTCAGAGAAAAAATATTTAAAGGTTATTTCCTTAGGTAAGGAGGGTAAACAGTTGTGTAAAGTTCAAAAAAGGCTAAAATGGTTTAAAAGGATAAACGGAGTAAAACGGTTAAACTGGGTGACAGTGGTAAGAAAAAAAATGAAAAAACACTTTTCATTGGATTTAATTAGAACCTTTTAACAACCAATTATTTATGTTATGTCACTCTTCTTTCTTTTTTTAGTAGCACCAAGGGGCAAGAGTTCAAAGTATCATGTAAAGAGAGGTTATAACTTAATCTTAAAAATATAGGGCAGCCTACTTTCGTGTTTTGTAACACAATTTAAACTAATAAAGGAATAATATTTAAACTTAGTTTAAGATCTGGTTACTATTCCCTTTGGTAAATTTTATATAGGTCTACTTAAAATAACAAAACTACTTTATAGATTCTCCATGCAAAGAACGGGTACACCATCTAGTATACAATACTTCACTATACTCACTAAAAGTTGTTAACAATTACTGGCACTAAAATACGTTAAACAAGTAATGTATTATAATATGTATCAATATATAGTTATATATATATATATACGTCATACATACCGTATATATAGTTAAGAGGGAATTGGGAAGGGGGGTGGAAATAATGTTGTTGAGAGGATCTTGTTTAAGTGGCTGTGAGATTGTATGCATCCTTGCTATTTAAGGTAGATATAGAAGGTGTGGGTAAAACGGTGTTGTAGGGGGTGCAGGGAGGGGTGGTGGAATTAATATGGTTTGGAGGAGGAGGAGATTATTGAGGATTGTGGATTTGTGGTTGTTGATAGTGGAATGTTTGTGTGTGTCCATGCAAACCAAAGCAAGAGCGATGTTATTCAATGCATTTCTCACTAGCTCATCACTATTTGACATTATTATCTTAAACCTGATATTGGAAACGTAAAATTACGGTCTAAAATTTACAGTAATAGTTTACTGAGGGGTGATTTTTCATAAATTGTCTTCTAATCTTCCTCCACGAAAATACATATATATTTCCTCTAAATTTTATCTTCCTCGCCATATCCCAATAGTACAAATATGCTAATAGCTACTAATAATACTAAAAACTCTCTTCTTTTTTATCGGCGATAATGTAATATTATTTTTGAAATGTGTATTTACTCCAACATTATTTCCAATATATTATTCTCCATTACAAATAAACATTTTACAAATTCCAATCTTTTTTTTTTACATAAATGTTATTATTATGCTAATTATTATTTTTACTATCATAATAACTATTTATCGTTTAATGATGGGTAAATATTTAACATATTTTGCTGTGATGAAATAGGATTTTGTTCTTTCTATGGACTGCAACTGTAGTGTTACTGTTATATTATCATAAACAAACTCCTGAATTTTTTACCGGTATTTAGAAAATATTTTATATCAAGTGTTATTAGAAATTGGTATTTGCGTAACCAATTTCAACACATTGAAAACTAACCAAATTAAATAAAGTAGGATCTTTATTTTTACTGGCTATGCATGTATGTAGGGACTGCGCAATAGGAAGTAAGATTTATAAAATACAAATATATTTTTTGTAAACTAACATTTAATAAATGTAATACTATTTTCCTAGTCATTGGTATTATATTATAAAAGTGAACATTGAAGAACATATTATTTTATTACATAGAGTTAGATCTAAGTTACGTTATAAGCCATTGGGTATCACCTACCGTGTTTTTATTAGGCTGATTTTGTAAAAGGAGACAACTATCAATAAAATATTTTGATTATGTTTTTATAGTACTAAACCAGTGTTATGCCATGAAAACTATAAATTCCTTTTTATCTACCTTGTATTAGTTCGCTGCCTTTGTCATAAAATCTGCCAACCACTTTATTTGTATGCCTTATATTAGTTCACCTCCTCTCTCATTAAATCTGCCGAACACTTTTTAGTCACTTCTAATAGAAATAGACGGCTGAAACATTGTACACATTCCTAATTCACGTAACAGTGCATTCTTTAAAAATGCGATCTAAATATTTAACGCATTGGTGCACCGTGTAGTCATTGTAGGCCTTAAATAGGCCTATTAGCTATCCTGGATTTATACCTGACCCATTCAAACATATCATTTTTAAGTATACACAACTAAAAAATATATAAAAATAAGTTTTTCAAAAACATACCTTATACCGATAAAATCATGGGTTTGAAAAGGGATAAAGCAATGATTTAATAAATATTAAACTTTATTTTCATTATTTTATCTATTTTGTACTCCTAGCATTTTGGTTTAGTTTTAATGTCAACCCTTCATGCAATGTTGTGTTTAGTGGGGCCTATCCACCATAATAAATATATCAACTATCTCAAAGTTATTTCTAATGTCGTAACGTGTTTTCACTGACAACTCTTCCTGCATTCTTGTATTGCGAGTGATATATATATATATATATATATATACTATTTTGATTATATCAAATGGTTTAGTGTTATTTCTAGCGCCGTGATGTGGTTTCAATAAAAAATATTCCTGCATTATTGTGCTACGGGTGGTTTATCTACTACTTTGATGATAGCAACTGGTTCAGTGTTACTTGTAACGCCGTGACATGGTTTCACTGGTGACCATTCCTACAGTATTGTGTTGCGGGTGGTCTATCTACTACCTTGATGATAGCGACTGGATCAGTGTTAATTGTAGCGCCATGACGTGGTTTCACTGGCAACCATTCCTACAGTATTGAGTTGCGGGTTGTCTATCTAATATTTTGATGATAGCAACTGGTTCAGTGTTACTTGTAACGCCGTGACGTGGTTTCACTGGTAACCATTCCTACAGTATTGTGTTGCGGGTGGTCTATCTACTACTTTGATGATAGCAACTGGATCAGTGTTAATTGTAGCGCCGTGACGTGGTTTCACTGTCAATTATTCCTACAGAATTGTGTTGCGGGTGATCTATCTTCAATTATATATTCAACAATTATACCAGTGCTACTTCCAACAGTGTGATGTATATTTACTGGAAACTCTTCCTACATTATTGTGTCGTGGATTGTCTATTTACCTCAATAAAAAAAAGTGAAACAATAGTGATTGCACCGAGACAAAGTTTCACTAGCAACCCTATCTATAATGTATTGGTACGGGTAATATTTATACCACTATAAATATAGAAACTTATATTTTAATGTTATTTAAGAAAACGCATTTAAACTTAGGATGAAACAATTTCTCTGCCAGTTTCATTAAATGTGTATATTATTTAGTCTTAAATAAATATGTTATGTCTGATAATTTCCTAAAAATACTGTAAATGATCTATCCTGGTTTATTAAAGGATGCTGTTTTAGTATTTTCCCTCGCTGAAGTTATTGAAACATAGGTTTTAATGGTCATTTTTATTTACATCTTCATTTGTTGCTCACAGATTTAAAATTTATTTGAGCTACTCCTTTAACTTCTTGATTTGTATTAAGGCACTTCGTTCATTCTGTCTTATTCTGCCAAGTCTTAATTTATTATAGTTGAAATCATTTTAATCCAATATCAAACAAAGTGTATTTTGGTTAGAAACGATCCAAATGTATTTGATTGGTAGTTTACAAATTTATATTGGTTGATTTAAACAATTACTCCGACTTTTGTGTTTGTTTATTTAGCACCGCGTCTTACTACCCGTTCAGGTAATACGCCTGTGTATTAATTGCACTAGTGGTTTTAGGGATGATGAAGGTTATGTTTAAAGGCAGTGTACCCGCATTTGCATGGAGGTAAAGTGGAAAACCTTTTTGGAAACCCCCTTTCATTACACCCGACAGAGATTCGAACCTCAACCTCCCCGATAACGGTAGTCTAGTCTATTGCAAGATTAGTGCCTTAGACAGGGCTTATACTTGGTCCCTAAAGTCCCTAAAAGTCCTTACACTAAAATAAAGACCCCTTTTTTTTAACTCTAGGTCCTTAAAATCCCTAAAAATGAGTATATGAAATGTTTATGGATAATTAACGTAAATTTGTATAATTTCCAATATAAATTGAAGAAATGCTGGTCTGATGTCTTTAAAAATTGGTAAGTTTCAAACTTTCGTCCCGGATACGACAAACTGCCTCATCAGGGCCCTTTTCCTTTGTAGAGTATTTCCTTTTTGGTTGGCATTTCTACCATTTCTTGTGGTAAACTGTACCTTCTTTATATAGGTCTCCCTCTTGGCCTTTTTTCAATTTCGAGATTGTTCGGCTATATAAGGACAAAGCTTGTTCTTTATATATTATATTCTTAGTATTTTTGAGGAATACTAATTTTTTATATGGGTGCTTGGAGAAGATATGAAAAAAATTAGGTTGATTTTTTTTGTTGATTGAAAATGTGGAAGTGCCATCCCAGTAAAGATTGGTTGCTACAAAAGGATTGACTTGGAAATCAAATTGGGACTCGTGATAGAATTATATGTGATACTGAAATTTTATGCATTATTTGTGACTATAAAATAAATGTTATCAAAGGTTTTGAAAAAAATAATAAACATATTAAGACAATAAAACATTAAAAAAATTGTGAGATAAAACTTTGACCCTTACATTTGAAACTATCATTACAAAGACTTGGGGTCTGTTCGACTGCTTCAACTTCAACATCAGAGAACGCAGCTTTAGAAACTTCAACGAGCAATGAAGAATGTAGTATTTATTCTGCTATAACTACAATGGTAAATCTTAAGACGATATGTGAAAAGTATGCTATCATTTCTGCAGAACTGATCTTGCCATGAAATGTGTTATTGGTCATTACCCTTATGCATCTTGCTCTGATTTCAAAGAAACATTTCAAGCCATGTTCCCTCAACTAGATCTCACTACTTTTTTCTTTTTCTGGATCTCAAGTTGCATAGTTGACCTTGTATCAGGTGCACATGGACCATATTTTTTTGAATAAACTATTGGATGATGTTAGTAATTCTTATTTCAGCTTATGCTTTGATGAGACAACAAATTAGGGTGGACATAAATAACTGCAAATAAAAACTATAATTTAGGCTAACAAATCTCAAAAGGAGGAAAATAGGCAACTCAAGACATTTGTTACTGGTCATGCAACCTCAGAGGATTTGAAGAAAAAATTAAATGAAGCCCTTGATGGCAATATATTATCGCTACCCAAACTTGCGACACTTGATAGTGATGGACCAAACGTTAACAAAAAATGTTTTTAGATTGATGAGGGATGAAATTGCAGCATTAAGAGCAGATAGGAACTTTTAACCTTCATAATATCCACAATGCATTTCTAAAGGGCCTGGATGAATTTGGGGAATCTGTGTCTGAGCTTGTATTGATTTACAATTTTTTTTTCTTCATAATTTCGCAGCAAGCTTGGAAAACTTGAGGAATATTCAACATACTCTTCAGATTCCTTCCAAAGTTATTATAAAACATGTCTCCTCAAGGTGGTTGACACTAGGACCAGCAGCTGTTCGACCCCTTGAGCAATGGCCTTCCGTAACAAAATATTTCTAGAATTTTTACCACTGCAAAATTCATCATTGATGAAAAACCAATCCTACAAAATAATGTCTTCGTACTTAAAAAACCCTCTTATGAAAGCCGAAATTATTTTTTTCATATCAAGTGCTAATATGTTTTCCGAGTACGCTCTCATTTTTCAAAAATAAACTCCCATGATTCATGTATTGTACAAGCATTTGGAATAACTTTTGAGGAAAATTAGTAATATAGTTTGCAAACTTTAGACAAATTGGGACTTTTCCTTTGATAGCAGTTCTTTAAAAAAAACTCACAACATTTATATAAGTGAGGAAGTCCAGAGTGAGCTA
Source organism: Timema genevievae (assembly GCA_902155825.1). NCBI lineage: Eukaryota > Metazoa > Arthropoda > Insecta > Phasmatodea > Timematidae > Timema > Timema genevievae. The sequence goes on along the minus strand of CABFWO010000647.1, from coordinate 262,798 downwards.
AAAAAAAAGTTAAAAGAATTATACGCCCTTAGCTTCAAGTCAAAAGTTCAGAAACACTTCACTGTATCTAGGTAATACCTCCAGAAGAAAGATACTCTATTCTTCATGATATTACCTTTATAAATCCGAAAACTCTCAAAGCTACGAGCAGTGAAGCAAAACTTGTGAAAATTTCGAGGATTATGCCTTTTGATGTCCATACAGACCGTTTTATCGATGAATGGAAGATGTTTAAAGCAGAAACACTCATAGGAATTAATGATGACCTTGAAACATTTTGGAAATATGTTTTTGAATTAAAGACTGTAATGACTGCCACAAAATACAAGAGAGTAACAAAAGTAGTAAAAGCTTGATTTCATTGCCACATGATGTTTCTGATGTTGAGAGAGACTTTTCAACATCTGGACATGTCATCACACAGAAGACAGCTACTATGAAAGAAAGAGCTTTGAATGTACAATTGAATGTCATAAACACCTTGAAGTTTTATGGTAATAAACTTGCTTGTTTTCCAATCACACATTGCCTATGGAAGAAAGTATCATCAGTACTTAGAGGAAACCAAGCTAGGAGAAAATAGGCTTAAAGAAGATGAGCAGAGATAAAGAGAAAGGACAAAAGAAGAAACATTAAGAGTAGAAAGTGAAGAAAATAAGAAGTTATTTGATGATATGAAGACAAATTTTTTTTAAGAAAATAAAAGAAAAGAAAGAAAAAAAATAGTGCAGTTGACAAACTTCTTAATCAAACATCATCATGTATTACATCTGCGCTGAAAAGAAAAATCTCTGAGTAACTGCAGGCATGGGCTATTTGAGAGATATAAAGTTTTAAAAATCAAAGAGAACAAGTCCAATAAATAAACATAATAATATGCAAGCAAATACATAAGAAAAAATAAGCATCTTCTTTAATAACTTCAGTTTTTGAGAGGTCTGCAAAGAAAAAAAGTAAAGTAGTAAAAATACCAAATTTGTTTTTTTACTACTTTACTTTTCTTTCTTTTTAATTTTCTTCGCTTTGGAATTTAATTAGCTGCTAGCATAAGTTAAATGTGATATGTAAATGATAGCCAATAAATAGTTAAATATGATATGTATGATTTTAAGTAATACATATTAAAAATAAATAACTATTAGAAGTTTAAGAGTACTCATTATATTTATAGATTTTGACTATAAATAAAACTTAGTCATATCCCATCCAAGGTCAAATCAAAAAAACCTTATTTTAGTCGTTTAATATGGCAAAAACATTAAATCAAGTTAAAAGTAGAGTTAAAGTTAAAATACAAGCTACAAATAGAACTTAAAGAGCTAATAAACATTTTTTGGTTCGACCTTAACCGGCTTAGGGGTAGGGTTTTTTTTTAATGATTTTGAGTAACATTTTTGTTATTCTCATTGTTTTTATGAGGTCCCTTTTTGTCCCTTTTTGTCCCTTTTTTGGCCTGAAAGTACCCTAAAGTCCCTTAAATAGACCTCAATATGGAGTATGAGCCCTGAATAGACCATGCAGCCACCAAAGCGGGTCTTTGTATGTTGATAGTTTTTAGAAGTAATGTTAATTTGACGATTACCAAACTCGCACCGGTGATTGTGTGTGCTAAGACGTCTAGGTATTATACTGGATTACCTGTGACGAGTAGGTCTAGTTTCAGATCTCGACTAAGTACTTTTCCTATGATAACCCTAATATTTTCCACCCCATAAGTTAAGTCACTATAGTCTATAGACAACCCCTCAGCTAAAATGTAAAAATAAAATACTTATTTCTACTAATTTTATATTAAGATTTGTAACATTTTAACTGGACTGCGTGCGAATAAAGTATTCCTTACATTAACATTTGAAAGGTACAAGGGGAAAAGGAGAAAAGTCAAGTTACTTACATTTTCCAGGACAACTTTTACAGCTCAAACCCCAGAAAGACCCCAGCATATACTTTTATATATATATATATATATATATATATAT